>ONZH01000621.1:0-415187 GCA_900303285.1 Rhinella marina | reverse complement strand
GATTATATATAATCTGTATGAGACCCTTCGCAAGACAAAGAGTAAAAGTTATTGTTTTCATACCAAGCTGTCTCCTCATCACTTCTACTATTACTAAGGTTGTGTCTACCTAAAGACACTGGCCCCACGACAAACCAGGACCCAGCCGACTGACACTTTAAAAATTACCATCAAGGGCACCTCGCCTCACCATCCGGCGGGAGTCCTAAGTACAGAGTGTGCCCCGAGGGAAGTAGTGTCCCCCCTCCACGCAACTGCATTCCGGCCCAGGGAGTCATCGAAACTGTGAGTAACCATCTGCAACACCACACTGTGACATATCCCTGACGCTCACGTGTTCCCCTGTGGTACCGGCTCGCTGCAACACCTCCTAGACTTTCCTCAATGTCTTCATTCGGAGATAAGACCGTCATGATACTTTGTTTTAGCCGCGTCTCATCTCTGCAGAGTTTTATTATTATTAGTTACTAGCTGAAGGACCCGGCTTCGCCCGGGTATATTTAATCTATTTCATTTAATGTTTGTGTGTGTGTCGTTAAAAGATATCAAGAGTGACCTCTACAGTGCCCGCCCCTTTAACGGTGACCTCCACAGCAGCCCGCCCTTAACAGAAACATCCACAGCGCCCTCCCCTTTAACTGTGACCTCCACAGCAGCTAGGGTGGCCGCTGTCTTCACCCCAGAAAGCCGGACCTCACCGGCGATTCCCCCAAACGTGAAGCAGCGCCCCCGGTCCCCATGAAGCCACATCCCTAAACATGAAGCTACGCCCCGGTCCTCATGAAGCCATACCACTAAACATGAGGCCATGCCTCCTGGCTCTGTGAACACGGAGGAGAAGCTGTCTGAGCGTGAGCTACTGAAAGGGTGGACATCCCTACGTCTGTCCAGGCACTGAGCTGGTCGGACAGCCGGGAGCCAGAAAACGGAACTTTCTAGCCACCCTAACATCAGCCTGCCCCTAGGGTGGCCAGAGGTCTGGTTTTAGGCCGGACAGTCTGGCTTTCAGACTCCCTGTCCACCGTCCGGCGCAGGGCCTGGACAGACACAGGGACGTCCACCCTTTCAGTAGCTCATGCTCAGACAGCTTCTCCGCCGTGTCTTCAAGGAACAAGGGGACGTGGCCTCGTGTTTAGGGGTGTGGCTTCATGGGGACCGGTGGCACGGCTTCACGTTGGGGGGAGGCTGGACAGTCTGGCTTTCAGACTCCCTGTACTCTGTCATGCGCAGGGCCTGGATGGACACAGGGATGTCCTTTTGAACAGCTCACTCTCATACAGCAGCACTGTGCAGTCTGAGCATGAGCTGCAGGGAGAAAGTCACCCTCCCTCCATCCCCTGCAACTGACAGAAGTTGATTTTTACCTTCATTTTTTCAATCCCGGTCAGATGCGACGTGGAAGGGGCGTGGCCTGACTGAATCGGAGGCGTGACTTAGTGGGACCTGGGGGTGGGGCTTTTAAGTCCTTCTTTTGAAGGTGGCCTGAATTACAGGTCGATGCCATAGTAATTTAGTAGAATACACAGTGGGTAGCAGTGGAAGAAAACATCTTTTATTACTACTGAACGGTAAATATGTGAAATTTACGTTATATTAGGTAATGATTGATAATGAGTTAGTCTAAAACATAAGGTGTATTTATGGTAACCGGAATACCCCTTTAACAGTGTCATCTACAGAGCTCTGCCCCTTTAAAGCAGACCTACAGTAGTGAACTGGCTAGGTTGTTATGGAAACCTGGTGTGTGTGGAGACTAACAGCCTGTGAGCTTCTATTGGCTAATAAGGGTCATGTGACCAGGCTTCTATTGGCTAATGCATTTTTGGGATTATCTCAGGATCGGTACATCCTGGAGAGCTAAGACCCTTTCTAAAACCTTCCCGGACACCTGATGTACCTGTGTGATTGTAGTTGCGAAGGTGCGGATTCCTTTAGCGGACATACACACACACATACATACACTCAGCTTTATATATTAGATTATTATATATAATGACCCCCTCTGCATAATATATGATGGCCCCCTCTGTATAATTAGTATATATAATTGTCCCTTCTGTATTATTACTATTATATATAATGGGCCATTATATATCCTAATAATACAGAGGTGCCAGTATATATCCTAATAATACAGTGGGGCCATTACATATCCTAATAATACAGAGGGGACCATTATATATTATAATATTACAGAGGGGTCTTTATATATCATAATTATACAGGAGGGTCATTACATATAATAATTATACAAGAGGCCATTATATATTATACAGAGGGGCCATTATATATAATAACTATACAGGGCGGCCATTATATATTATAATAATACAGAGGGGCCATTCTATATTATAATATTACAGAGGGGTCATTATATTCATAATTATACAGGGGGGCAATATATATAATAATTATACAGAGGGGCCATTCTGCACAGGTCATAGAGCATGCCGAGAAGTCAATGAGGTCCACTCCTGACCATTGTGCCTATGGACCATGGGGTTGCCGTAAAGCAATTTTCTTTATGCTTTCTAAATGCTGTTAAGAACAACTCAGGCAAGATGGCAGCTCTATAAACATGTTCAGGAGATTGAATTAAAAAAAATCTCTAATCCTAAAATACAAACAGATTAGAAAAAGGATAAGTGTTACTATCTGGTTTTTAACTAATAGAAAAAAATTGGTGACACATTTCCTTTAAGACTAAAAGTTATACGATTAATACTATTAGTCTTTTTAGCCATTGCCACACTGAGGCCATAGATTTCTCAGATCACAGGCATTGAAGATTTTTGCCTGAGATAAATTTACATTTCTTGATTTTAACTGGCACTTTTCATACACTCCTTGTTATATGGCCCACATATGACCTGATATAAGATGAACCTTTACATATACAGTAAAGACCAAAAGTTTGGACACACCTTCTCATTCAAAGAGTTTTCTGTATTTTCATGACTATGAAAATTGTAGATTCACACTGAAGGCATCAAAACTATGAATTAACACATGTGGAATTATATACTTAACAAAAAAGTGTGAAACAACTGAAAATATGTCTTATATTCTAGGTTCTTCAAAGTAGCCACCTTTTGCTTTGATTACTGTTTTGCACGCTCTTGGCATTCTCTTGATGAGCTTCAAGAGGTAGTCACCTGAAATGGTATTCCAACAGTCTTGAAGGAGTTCCCAGAGATGCTTAGCTTTTGTTGGCCCTTTTGCCTTCACTCTGCGGTCCAGCTCACCCCAAACCATCTCGAATGGGTTCAGGTCTGGTGACTGTGGAGGCCAGGTCATCTGGCGTAGCACCCCATCACTCTCCTTCTTGGTCAAATAGCCCTTACACAGCCTGGAGGTGTGTTTGGGGTCATTGTCCTGTTGATAAATAAATGATGGTCCAACTAAACGCAAACCGGATGGAATAGCATGCCTCTGCAAGATGCTGTGGTAGCCATGCTGGTTCAGTATGCCTTCAATTTTGAATAAATCCCCAACAGTGTCACCAGCAAAGCACCCTCACACCATCACACCTCCTCCTCCATGCTTCATGCTGGAAACCAGGCATATAGAGTCCATCCCTTCACCTTTTCTGCGTCGCACAAAGACACGGTGGTTGGAACCAAAGATCTCAAATTTGGATTCATCAGACCAAAGCACAGATTTCCACTGGTCTAATGTCCATTCCTTGTGTTCTTCAGCCCAAACAAGTCTCTTCTGCTTGTTGCCTGTCCTTAGGAGTGGCTTCCTAGCAGCTATTTTACCATGAAGGCCTGCTGTACACAGTCTCCTCTTAACTGTTGTTGTAGAGATGTGTCTGCTGCTAGAACTCTGTGTGGCGTTGACCTGGTCTCTAATCTGAGCTGCTGTTAACCTGCAATTTCTGAGGCTGATGATTCGGATGAACTTATCCTCCGCAGCAGAGGTGACTCTTGGTCTTCCTTTCCTGGGGCTTTCCTCATGTGTGCCAGTTTCTTTGTAGCGCTTGATGGTTTTTGCGACTGCACTTGGGGACACTTTCAAAGTTTTCCCAATTTTTCGGACTTACTGACCTTTATTTCTTAAAGTAATGATAGCCACTCGTTTTTCTTTACTTAGCTGCTTTTTTCTTGCCATAATAAAAATTCTAACAGTCTATTCAGTAGGACTATCAGCTGTGTATCCACCTGACTTCTGCCCAACACAACTCATGGTCCCAACCCCATTTATAAGGCAAGAAATCCCACTTATTAAACCTGACAGGGGACACCTGTGAAGTGAAAACCATTTCAGGTGACTACCTCTTGAACCTAATCAAGAGAATGCCAAGAGTGTGCAAAGCAGTAATCAAAGCAAAAGGTGGCTACTTTGAAGAACCTAGAATATAAGACATATTTTCAGTTGTGTCACACTTTTTTGTTAAGTATATAATTCCACATGTGTTAATTCATAGTTTTGATGCCTTCAGTGTGAATCTACAATTTTCATAGTCATCAAAATACAGAAAACTCTTTGAATGAGGTGTGTCCAAACTTTTGGTCTGTACTGTATGTTCAGAGACTGACCAACCTGTTGGGTCAGAGAAGCTTGTTTCTGAAGCTGATGTGGCCTTTTAGACAATAGATGATCACCAGACCAGAAATTTGGTGAAGGAGCAGTCAGATGAGATACACAGCTGTCCAGACAAGCAGGAGTCACACAATTTATTTTTTAATCTTCAAGGGAGTTGTACAATCTTCCAAGTATTATATGCCAGATAATTTAGCACTTTGGCCACTAGTGAGTTTATTGTTAATGTTTAGCATAAAAATGATAATGATTGCATCAATAATAATATGCATCAAAATAATATAATATCATAAACAGAAAAGGTAGCTTCAAGCATTATGCATATAGCAATCTGATGGTTACGCTACATTTCATAGTAATGCCATTGTTTTAATGATGCATGTCTGTTTTTTTTTTAGCAACAAATGTTTTATATATCTATTTCTATAGGGAGAGGGGATTATGAATGCAGCCGCATGCAGAAGTTTAGCTGTAGTAATGCAAATGATTTATATAGAAGGCTTCATTATTTCATTTAGTGTTATTGTTCACCAACCTCATATTTATAGGCAAAACAAGTGGGCGGTGTTCTGGTGTGTCCGTAACGTCAATTGAAGTCAATGGGAGCTACACCAACAGCATAGCAGAACAAGCCACACTGCTTCTGTAACTCTGGGAAATGGCAATATGAGACAACCATTTCAAAAACTTCCATGGGCTCTTAGAAAAGGGGGACATAACTTTTGGAGGGGGGCCATTAAGTATATGATTGTGTAGCTAGTATTTTACTGTCAAGGGGACCTAGTTTAGGAATAACTCTTTTTGTTATGTGTTTCTTCCTCTTTTTCTCACCTGAAGAACAGGAGGAAAGATTTTCTACAGCTGTTTATTTCAATTACCTGTATAATTATGCATGCATGGAGTTTCAGGCCAGTTATGGTGGACTAAATACTTTTACTTACATACTTTTCCATTTGGACCAGACCACCATGTCTTTTTTAGCCATATCTCATCCCTGCAAAGTTTGTTACACAGACATTTTAGATTTCTCACTTTTCCATACCTTCTAAACACAAACTCCCTATTCTGGTGCCACCCAACACTGTGCCTGCTGTGCTCCCTAATGTCCCCAGATACTGTACTGCAGAAAAAAAATGTTTCCTGTAGTAGAAATATAGGATATATAGCTCCTGTTTTGGGACAGGGATCAGCAATGACTGTGCTGGCGGCCCCCCCTTCCAAGGTTAGGATTCTCATCAGGCCCCTGACAGTTGTACCAGTACTGCTCTTATGGCTGCCCTGCTTGTGATCAGTGGGGGTCTCAGTGGTCAGATCCTAAGCAATCAGACAGTATCCCCTATCATGTGGATAGGGTTAATTTGTTATGGTGGAGTAACAGCAAAAAACTCCCGCAAAAAAAATGTATTCTCTGTCCTGCTAGAAAGGTACATGATGTAATCTGTAGTGAATGTCACTTTTGTATTTGTGAGTTATAACCTCCCTTTTGCTTCTCATCTGTGTCATGTGACCAGCAATTAGACTCACCAACTGACACAGCATGTTATCTGTGGACAGGAAGTCTATTTCTCTATGCATTCCTATGGGAGCCTCACTCTGAGTCTCATAGGAATGAATAGAGAAGTAACGGGCTTCCTGTCCTGGATCAGTTGGATATCACAGTGCTGGTCACATGACACAGCTACAATTAGAAGAGAGAGGATAACTCACAGATACAGACAATGGTAAGAAGATTACCTTCACTCCAGATTACATCATGTACCTTTCTAACAGGTCAGAGAATACATTTTTTGCGGGAGTTCTTCTTTAATGGATGGCTTGTTGGTTCAATGATTATCATCCGTATTTTGCAGTACTTCATTGGAAATCTCACAAAGACAAGACTGGTATGGAGTTTTCGTGGCTTATCTCTGTTCACATGATTTTTACTTCACACAGTGAAATGTGCCATAGCATGTGCATTTCCTGAGGGGAAACTAGATTGAACCTATTGAGCATGCAGATTTGGGATAATAGGACAGAATTAGATTATTTGTTTTATGGAAGGTCTACTAGGAATATATTGTTTTAAAGGATTATGTCATTACTGATGTAAAAATGAAAATCAGACATCATATAGTGCAGTGGTGGCGAACCTATGGCACGGGTGCCAGAGGTGGCACTCAGAGCCCTATCTGTGGGTACCTGCACCCTGGGAAACGTCTATGGTGAACCAATATGCCTTTTCCAGCCAATCATCAGCACAGGGCGCATTATGAACAGCACAGGCAGTGCACTGAATGTAGGCAGGCTATTACAGCTAAATGATAAAGTACATGGAAGATATACTATATTGGTATTTAGGTTGAATTGCAGTGGCACTTTCCGATAAATATGTGGATTTTGGGTTGTAGTTTGGGCACTCAATCTGTAAAAGGTTCTCCATCACTGTTATGGTACAAGACAATATCAAAGTTAGAACCGACCCTATACAGTTTATTGAATAGCTCAGTGGATTATACAAAATTTTTAATTACATGCAATTACAAAAGTATTCAGATCCAGGTGCTGGTTTGAAAAATATAGAATATGTTTTGTGACACAACTCCTTTACATTACCCATTTTACCTATCTTCACATTAAAATGATGACACTGACTTTCATTTATAGGAACATGCTCTGATTCTTAAATATTTTGGAATGAATGGAATGTACTCAGCACAGAATGATACAGGGATTACACGTAACTGCATATGATAAATTTCAATGTAAAGTATGTTGTATTTCCATATGTAGCAATTAGAAATTAGCAAAGTTTTGGAAAATTCACTTCGGCTGCTTCGCTGAATTTTACAAAAAAGTTGCCTCATTACAGATTACTTCTCCATGAAGTAAGTAGCCGGTGCAATGACAGGGAGCTGCAATAGCGCCGCTCCCCATCATTATACCCCTCAGATGCCGTGTTCATACATGATTGCGGCATCTGAGAGTAATAATACAGTGTAAAGTTAACATAAAAAAAATTAAATCATACTTACTGCCTCCATTTGCTCACGACGAGCCGACCGCCATCTTGCTTGAAGATCTTGTGCAAAATCTCGCGTGGCCCGAGATGACATCATACGTCACCATGCACAGGATTTTGGCTGAGATCTTCAATCAATATGGCGGCGGCCAGCCCATTGCGAGAAAATGGAGGAGGTAAGTATGATTTTTTTCAGTTTTTTTACACTATTTGAGGTTAAATCGATTCGCTACCATGAAGCATGAGGAAATTCGGCTTTGCAGTGAATCAAATTTATCCTGAAATTCAGATCAGATTCCACTTCGTTGGATTTGATTTGCTCAACTCTACTAGCAATGATAAAGTAAAATATTAACCAGTAGGTCGTAGAGCAGTGACTGCCAATCTGTTTACCATGGGGTAAGCTTGAAAAGGTGTTTGCCTCCTAGAAATTCTACTGTTAAAGGAGTTGTCCAGCTTTTTTATTTTATTTTTTAAGATTTTTGTTTAAGATTTTAAATTTTCGCCATGCTCCGGTTCTTACATGTAAGCTTCTGGCATGTACTGGTGTCACGTATGTACTGGTGTCAGGACCCTTTAGCATGTGTATTCTGCTGAATTTTTTCTAGGCTGCTTTCTATTACATGTAGATAATATAAAGCAAAGTCACATCTGCCACTGCTGTGGTGGGCTGGGATATGTTCCCTGCCTGTGACTCAAAGGCTATGTACACCTTTGGAGGCAGTTTTTGTTTGATTGCATTTTACTCATTTTTGGCTAAAAATCATATTTTCAATTGGCCTTTATTAAAACTATTGAGGCATTCTGTCAGAAAGGGTTAACAGTTTTTGTAGCTGTGTGACTGGTACTTTCACTTTGTGTCGGTCATCTAATAAACCATGTCTCTAAACTACTGAGAGGTCAAAAACACTTATTTAAGATAAGTAAGTAAGTAAGATAAGAACTGAATTATAATGAGTGTTCATACTGTCAGAGAGCAGAGATAAGGAGCCTGTCAGCTCCCCAGATGAGGTAAATGACAGAAAATCCACAGGCACCTAGAGCATGTCAGCTATGCGCTAAAAAAAGGGGTTCCATATTTGTAATAAAGACCAATTGAAAAAATGATTTTTAGCTCAAAATAAGTACAATGCAATAATAAAAAAATTGTCCCCAAAGGTGTACATAGCCTGTAAATGCTGCTGCGCATTCTGCAGCCCTATATGTATGTATATATATATATATATATATATATATATTATATATAAATAGAAAAATACCGCAGCACTTCCAATGTGTTGAAAAAAGGTTGAGCAGCACTTACAGTATCAGGCATATGGAGTGCCAGCAGTAGAGATGCAACCAAACATCCAAATGACCATAAAAATAGAAAAATACCGCGGCACTTCCAATGTGTTGAAAAAAGTGATGTTCTTTATTCACCTATGCGACGTTTCGGTCTGCTTACTGAGACTGTTTTCAAGCAAATAGTAACAAACTCACAAGATATTTATAGGGTGTACATAATTATCAATTAAAAAAGTGTATCCATAAAAATACAGCAAGTTATAAAACAAGCCATGAACCATACATATAAAGTGCAAAATAATAGTGAGAAGCATGTGAGTTTGTTACCATTTGCTTGAAAACGGTCTCAGAAAGCAGACTGAAACGTTGCATGGCTGAAAAAAGGACATCACTTTTTTCAACACATTGGAAGTGCCGCGGTATTTTTCTATTTTTATGGTCATTTGGATGTTTGGTTGCATCTCTACTGCTGGCACTCCATATGCCTGATACTGTGAGTGCTGCTCAACCTTTTTTTTCTATAAAAATCTGAAATATTAAGGTCTGTGTATTCTCTGCATTAACTTGTCAAGTAATTTTCTAATCGCTTACTGTGATGTATGACCAGGGGCGGTCTTGGGCACCACACATCCTATGCATTTACATAGGGCCCCCAACGTCCAAGGGGGCCCCCACGCTCCGCTCTTGTGCTGGTGTCCAAGACCGCCCGCCCAGCTGTCACGTACTGCATTTGTCCGAATGCGTACTCATTTTATAAATTAGTACACTAATGCGTACTAATTTATAAAATGCATACACATTAGTGTACATACTAAAATATGCATATGAATTAGCGTGCAGATTTGAAAAAGCGCACGCAAATTCCACCCAAGCATGCTCTAGTCCCAGTCTTTGATGTGTGGGGGGGCGTGCCATTGGGGGGGTGTCATCAGAGGGCGTGTCATCAGGGGCGTGACGCATCATTGGGGGGTGGGGGCACCCGGACATAACTTCGCTTAGGGCCCCAGAAATGCCAAGACCGCCCCTGTGTATGACCAAGGATTAAACACTCCCATAATTCAGCTATTTTCTGACATCCTGACAAATGGCAAAGTCAGCAATTCAGAATAACATTGATGTACACATGGTTGTACACATACATGCAATAAGATCAGCACATTTCTATAGTTTTCTATGTAACTACACATTACTAAGAACTAGTATAGTCTAGTTTCTATAATAATCTATCAAGTTTTTTATATGAACACAGGCTGGTTGAGGTGCTGTACATTGAATATATGTATATAATGCAGTAAGTCTACTGTATTATGTGCCACTTGTACAGGGGGTGGGAGACTAGGGGCACACCTTGCTCAGGGGCCCACCGGGGGATTCACATGTACCCTTGTGGGCCAGTCCATTCCTTCCCACTGATTCAAAATCACCTGAAATTATGGATAAACCAGTTTGCTGTTACTTCCAAAGGACATGTTTGGACATAGAACTAGTCATTCTACAGTGCCTTGCGAAAGTATTCGGCCCCCTGGAACTTTTCAACCTTTTGCCACATTTCAGGCTTCAAACAAAAAAATATAACATTTTAAATTTTTGGTGAAGAATCAACAAGTGGGTCACAATTGTGAAGTGGAACTAAATTTATTGGATCATTTAAACTTTTTTTGTAATAATAAAACTGAAAAGTGGGGCGTGCAAAATTATTCGGCCCCCTTGCATTAATACTTTGTTGCGCCACCTTTTGCTGCGATTACAGCTGCACGTCGCTTGGGGTATGTATCAGTTTTGCACATCTACAGACTGAAATTCTTGCCCATTCTTCCTTGCAAAGGAGCAGTCTGCAGTAAGGGTACAGAGTGTGGTAACAAGTTGGAGGTGTCTGAACAGTCTGAAAATGGCAGCACTGATTGAATAGAGTGAGTCGGTGCAGGTACACACCCCCAACTGGTTACCACCCCTCTGTACCCTTACTGCAGACTGCTAGCAATTCATTCATAACTTCTAGTAAAAATAATAAAGGAATGGCACAGCATAGAGCCATAAGAATAGATGCTCCAGAATTGTTATTACATGGGGAATGCATGAAGCTATTAAAACAGGCATGTCAGGACTGGTGAAAGGTCTTCTTTGAAGGGGTGGGGGGGTCAGCCTGTCAGTGCTCAGACCATACGCCGCACACTGCATGAAATTGGTCTGCATGGCTGTCATCCCAGAAGGAAGCCTCTTCTAAAGATGATGCACAAGAAAGCCCTCAAATGTCATGTGGTCTCACGGGACCAAGATAAACTTATTTGGTTCAGATGGCGTCAAGTGTGTGTGGCGGCAACCAGGTGAGGACTACAAAGACAAATGTGTCTTGCCTACAAGCATGGTGGTGGGAGTGTCATGGTTTGGGGCTGCCTGAGTGCTGCCAGCTGTGGGAAACTACAGTACATTGAGGGACCCATAAATACTAACATGTACTATGACATACTGAAGTAGAGCATGATCCCCTCCCTTCGGAAACTGGGCCACAGGGCAGTATTCCAACATAACGACCACAAATACGCCTCCAAGACGACCCATGCCTTGTTTATGAAACTGAGGGAACGGTGCTAGACTAGCCAAGCATGTTTCTAGACCTAAACCCTATTGAGCATCTGTGGGGCATTCTCAAACAGAGGGTGGAGGAGTGCAAGGTCTCTAACATCCACCAGCTCCTTGATGTTGTCATATGTTGTCATGGAGGAGTAGAAGAGGATACTAGTGGCAACCTGTGAAGCTCTATTGAACTTCATGTTCAAGAAAAGTGCTGGAAAATAATGATTGCCACACAAAATACTGGCACTTTGGGCACAATTTGGCCATTTTCACTTAGGGGTGTGCTCACTTTTGTTGCCAGTGGTTCAGACATTAATGGCTGTGTGTTGAGTTATTTTGAGGTCACACCAAATTTATACTGTTATACAAGCTGTACACTGACTACTTTACATTGTATCAAAGTCTCATATCTTCAGTCTTGTCCCATGAAAATAAAATAATAATAAAATATTTACAAAAATGTGAGGGGTGTACTCACTTTTGTACTTCTATTAGTCGTTTTAAAACGAAACTGATATTCTGATTAGTTGATTGTCTAATACTGTTTAGTGGTGGCAGTTGTATAACTTAAAGGGAGTCTTTCACCTGTTTTCACCTATATAACTAACAGCAGTGCCCCACGGAAGATTGCATACACATCCCAGACATACCTGTGTACACTTTGTGTCTGTATTACATATCCAGGAAAAGCACTTTTATTCTGCAGGAAAACAGCTCCCAAGTGCCCAGCTCTGCTGCTGCAAGTGCTCAAAGCAAACCAGACTGAAGAAGGGAGGGCTGTGTTAACTGCTCATATCTTGGGATTGGTAGCAGATAGAAAAATTGTTCTGACCTACTTTGAAAGCTGACATTCCAAGCTTACCAAAATCAGCATTACATCCAGTATATCAGAAGATATAGCTGTTAGAAATCGAGTCGGGAGAGAGAGCTGTTTTTACTTTCAGCTGGGCACTTGGGAGATGTTTTCCTGCAGAATAAAAGTGCTTTTTCTGAACATGTAATACAGACTGAAAGTGCACACAGGTATGTCTGAGATGTGTATGCAGTCTTCTGTGGGGCACTGCTGTTAGTTATATAGGTGAAAAACAGGTGAAACACTCCCTTTAAAATGCAGACAGAAACTTCTTGTCCGGGCGCTTCGTAGACCTTTTGTATGTGACATACAATCGTCGCCCTTACTGTAAACAGAAACTCCTCTGAGCAGAAAACGTTATCCATTGTTCTAACAGTCAGTCTTTCCAGTCTCACCTCTAGATATCACCTAGGAGTTGTAAATAGTTTCTGATTGTCACTGTGACCGACTGATTAAATGTACTCCAATGTTAGACCAATGCAATGGCAATGTGTGAATATCATGTATGTTACATATATAAAAATATATAGTATTCTAATACATAGTAGCTTCAGACCTAAAGGGTTGTGTCTTGCTCCACTCCAATATTATGGGTATATATAGTATGCTGGTGAGTTCCAGAAATTGGTATTATATGTGCAGTATCCCAGAGTTAATGCAATTTTATTGAGTTAAAAGTTGGGATTCATTGTGCCTTATGTACCTAATAGCAATGTGCAGGCAACCAAACAGTTAAAAAAATTGGAAGACTGTTTAGGTTGCTGGGGTGATGGATTTGGGATGCCCCCTGGTTAGTTAGTATAGTCTAGTTTGAGCAGAGCAAGAGATAAGACTTGTCCCTGCTATTGAGGCTCACGTTCAGAGAGCCCCTGTCTCTGGGGCTTCAGCTGCCAAAGGTGCAACTTCCTTACCAAAGAACCCCTGAGAGAAGGAGAGGAGGGGGTTCCAGACCCTCAGTAAGGTATTCACTCATTTAGGGCATGAGTGACTTTACTGCTGTGGAAAGGATTTTTGCCCCCAGCACTTACCATACTTTGAGACAGATTAGATATCTGTTTCTAAGATTTGAAGATTTGCATCCCTCAGGCCAGGAATTGCAGAAGGAATGACCAAAACCTAAATGCATGCCTAGAATTTTGTTGAGGGACTGCAAAGAGAGACAGTGAGTACTACAACTACCGTCATTGTTGCTGCCTATATACTGCTATTGGGAGAGGTTTACACTATGATATATACTTAGGAGCTCTGTCTTTTACTGTCGTATGTACTACTTCTCCAATCTTCAGTTCAGTAAAGAAAGACCTTATTTATTGCAACCTGTGGCCTGGTCATTGACTCAGTCATACATCTACCAGTCCTTTGCATCCATACTCCTGCCTTGCATCCTGCCAAACTGTTCACCATCAAGGGCACCCCAACTACCACCAGACAGGAGCCACAATACCAGGGTGTTGCAGACGTGAACTGTGAGTACAACCACCACCTTCAGAGGCATAACTACCACTCCCATCTTTAGCTCACTTTCCTGCGGGACTCTGCACAAGCAGCTGGGGGAAGTAGGCTTTTGGGATAGGTTCCATGTGCCTAGTGCTGTCAACTTGTCAGGATGGTGTTTGACCCCATAAACTGCTTTAGATTATGTCACTTAATTAGTTCCTTGTCGTTTGTTGAATACAACTTCCTTTCAGTATTCCTGGTACCTCAGTTTTTTTTAGAATGTTAGGCTAAGTCCTGACAAGACAGATACATTTTGAGCAAATCTTCAACAAATCAAATAGTGGCGTTGCTGTGGCTTTCAATCCATACACTGTAAATCTCGGGTGAAAATCCATGACTATTCCAAAGATCAGTCAGCATGCTGAAGATTTGAAGGTCTGCAACATTTTCTGATTTCCATGTAGATAGTTTCCAGTACATGTGGATGAGATGTTAAAACTATATTTACTGTAAATTACTGCAGTTTTGAGATTCTGAAAACTTTGAGTACAATCCTTCCGAAATGGTACAAAAACCATTACTGTGTTAAGTTTTTGTATATATCTGTATTTTCCCGCAGCCATGGACTCAAAATCAAGTACTGTAGATTATTACCAAAGGAACTGAATGTAGTCATACAAAACCTGAATTTAGTCTTCTATATCTTGTATATTTTCCCTTTTGCTGTGTATTTGTGTCATCTTATAAATGTTCTTCTATACATCCCAGTTTATATAATTTCCCAGGCTCATTAATATTTAGAAGACCATAAAATGGTGCCATGAGTTCTATAAAAACCAAACACCACCTGTGCCCCACATGCACCTTTAAGACACAATGCAGAACTTCTGCTGAGCTCTACCACACCTTATGGGGCTACACAAAATCTGAAGTGAGCAACCATAGCCATTTAAGGCTTGTATATTGTCGGATGATTCATCTGCAAATGGATTGATATCACTTGGCTTGTATTTTAATGCATTACAATATGTCAACTGGTAGTTACTGTTCATCCAGATAAATTCCATAAATGAACAAATCAGAGTTCAGATTGGATTACATAATGACAGTTGTTATCCTAGTTCTGATCCTTCCAGAAGAAAGAGAAGCTTTATTAATCATGACAGGAAAAACATATTGTCTGTATCACAAAGTGTAATACTAGGCAAACACTAAAAAGCTATTTACTGATTTAAAGGGAATGTGTCACTAATTGTTTTCTGCTTGTTAAAACCAGATAGAGACAAATATATGATTTTTCCAACCTGTTTTTAGTTTCTACAGATTTTTTACAGATTTATTTATTCTATTTACTGCTCATGATTATGGGGGCGGTCATCAAGCCAGAGCTGTTCTTAAGGAACATATGGAAGGTCCACTGCAGCAGTGTCTAGCAGGGGTGCCTAGGGCCCACAAGTAAAATTCATTGTGGGGGCCCACTGTACACTCGCATGCACATATTATTTAAAGAGGACCTTTCACCACTCCTGACATGCCTGTTTTTAATAGCTTCATGCATTCCCCATGTAGTAACAATTCTGGAACATCTATTGTTATGTCTCTATGTTGTGCCATTCCTTTATTATTTCTACTAGAAGTTATGAATAAATTGCTATTATCCTTCAGTAAGGGTACAGAGAGGTGGTAACCATTTGGGGGGGGGTGTACCTGCACAGACTCACTCTATCCAATCACTACTGTCATTTTCAGACTGTGCAGGTACACACCCCCAACTGGTTACCATCCTTCTGTACCCTTACTGAAGGCTAATAGTAATTCAATTCTAACTTCTAGTAGAAATAATAAAGGAACAGCACAACATAGAGCCATAAGAATAGATGTTCCAGAATTGTTATTACATGGGGAATACATGAAGCTATTAAAGCAGGCATGTCAGGAGTGGTGAAAGGTCCTCTTCAACCCTCTTTTGCTAAACCCCAAAACTGTGCCAACACACATTTATTATCAGTAGTAGCCTGCTGCCTGGCCTGTACCTCAGACCGTTCTGTCCTGTCTCTGTGCCTTCAGGTGACCTCAGCCGCCCAATGCGTCTATCATAATCAACGTGGTAGTTTCTGAAATAATCTACCCTTTTAGGCACATAGGCTGGTTGAGACGTCGTATACTTCCTATCTATGTGTAGTACAGTCAGTGTACTGTGCCACGTGCCACTTGTGCCAGCGGTGGGGATGACACGGGTCACAGCAGGAGATTCACCTCTTTCCTGTTTGGCTAGTCTGAGTCTGTGCTGCATTTTTCTAACTGGTATTCCACAACACCAAAATCCACACAAATGGTGTTAACTTTGCTGTGAAAATCCTCATAAAAATGCTGTTTGTTTGCCACAGATTTCACCCCGTGCATTGCAAAGGGTAAACTCCGCTGGCAGAAAGCTGCAACATAAATAGACATGCTGCAATTTTTCACTGCATGTCAAGTAATACACATATTTTCATTTCAGCCTTTCAGAAAATGCTGCAGTGTGAGGATACGATTTGAGAAGTTTTATCCACTTTGCTTCTACTCTAAATGCTGTGGATATTCTGCACATGCACATCCTCTGAGGAAAGTCAGTGGCATATATATCATATGTGGCTGTACCCTTACCCCTTACACTCTTGTGCTGACTCTAGAACCTGCATGGTTGTAATCCAAAAGTATGCTACATGTAGGATACCTGCAGACCTGCCTCAGATGTCACACCTTGCAATGCAAAGAAGTAAAATTGACATACTTGCCATGAATTTAAAAATCTGCTGCATACCCTGAATGAGGGAATGGGCACTTCCTAATAAGTAACAGAGACTGGCAGGGGGCTCTGCAAGCATCAAAATGGCAGCAGCGGGGGATGAGTAAAGCAGTATTGCTTGTTGTAACTTTTTAACCCATTCTGACCCCTTTCTCAGGATTTTATAGCTATCAAACTTTAAGACACTTTTGCTTATTCTACCTCTCAATATTTCTTCTATTAATATTAATATACTATAGTTAAACAACATAGTACTGGAACAGTTGGTACTGTATGCAAAATATAGTTTCCTGTTAATACAGAATTAGAATATCTGATACTGTAGTAATAGGAAAGTCTGCCTGTTCACCCCTTGACTCCCACTGAGTAGAACTCTTTATAGTAAACTCCCATACAGTTCCAGCATACCTCTTTTTCACAAGGCAGCGAGAGTTATTTCCCTGGAAAAAACAGATGGGTATATATGTCTGAGGCTAACACTTTGGAAAGAATAATAGAAGTCTCACGTAATTGCCTCCCTGGCAGGCGTACTATGTAATAGTGCTCAGATACAGCTTTGTAGGTAATCATGTATCTGCTCTACCAGCAATGGTCTACATTATGACTTCATCAGCACTGCCCATTTTCTTATGAAAACCTATAGACATCCAAGAAAAAGAGATTTTATATGTGGAACAATAAGACCATAAAGCACAAATAGTGGATGGTGGGCACCGAGTCAGGCAATTCACCAATAGCTGCTAAATAATTTGACATATGATAAAAGGGTGAGGTCTAATGAGCACATTATTGCACAGTACTAATATGGAATCAATCTGCTGTATTCAGTTATTCCTGGCATAAAGTGAATACAAGCTTAATATCAAGGCGTTGATCTAAATATAGATGATTTCTGAAAAATGTTATTTATCAGTGGATACTAACTATTCAGCAAAATGCTACTTTAGTAATGGTGAAAAAATGGATCTCCAACAGAAGAGTTTGTTAACCAAAACCTATTTAATGTCTGCTCTGCAACTACAGTCTTCATTATGGTAATGCTACACACACAAAGATATATAAAACCATGCAAGCACACATATAATCTCCATACGAGCTGCCCTGCATAGATTCAAACCCAGGGCACCAGTGTTGTGAGGCAATAGTACTAACTAAACAGACTTTTTATGCAATTCTAAGCAGGTATGTACTTTAAAATATTTGTATTAGGGATGAGCGAACTTTTGAAAAGTTCGGTTCGGTTCGCTTCGGCGAACTTTCTTGAAGTTCGGATTCGTACGAACCGAACCTAAAACGAACCTTGCTATAACGGCTGAATAATTGCTTCTACAATAATGGGAGTCAGATAGGGTACAGTTTCGTTTATTTGCAGTTGCTATTACAATGAAAAAAGTGGAAAAAATCCAAGTGACTTCAACAACGGCGACGCAAAATCTACGCATATTTTAGAATCTACACTAATGCGTACGCTAATGCGAACATTCCCGCACAAATAACGAACATACAGTCTAGCGTTGTCAAAGGTACGCTACTTAACTAAATGAATATGTACGCATTAGCGTACGCATGCACTGCGTCCGCAAACATTCCTACACAAGTAACGAACATACAGTCTAGCGTTGTCAAAGGTACGCTACTTAACTGAATATGTACGCATTAGCGTACTCATATACTGCGTCTGCGAACATTCCTACTCAAGTAACGAACATACAGTGTAGCGTTGTTAAAAGTACGCTACTTAATGGAATACGTACGCATTAGCATACATTCTCAATAAATATGCGTATATTTTGCGTCGCCGTTATTTTAACTAGATTCGTTATGAACTTTGTCAAAATTCGGTTCGGTGACGAACCGAACTTTTGGGAAAGTTCGTAACGAATCTGGTTCGTTACGGTTCGGTTCGCTCATCCCTAATTTGTATAGTAAACTACTACTAGACAATGACTAGAACACATTGGCAGTACAACAATAAATGATGGTAATACATGATATTTATTGTACTGGGATCCCTTCACTTATCTACCACCTCTGCCTATTTATTAATATCGCCTACAACTTGTTGGACATAATTAGAAAAAGTGTAATTTTGGCATAAATCTCTTGCTGAATGGGAAACATGAGCATATAAAATCTATTGCAAGTTCCTGGCTATATTTTGAGAACATCTATTCAGGTATAGAACATAGATCACTGTAATAAAGGTCAGTATTGAAACATATAGAATCTAATAAATGTTCCAGCAGACACAACAGATCAGATATACCTGTCAGAGTAAAATATACATAGTATATTTACATTATTTGGTACATAATACATCCAATGGAGAATAAATATTGCTCTTAAATCCAATATTTTCACCAATTTTTAGAAATGTGTCCCACAATGATACATGTTTTTAAGGAGAATGGACCGACATGAGGCAAGCACTGGTAGTCCGCTCAATAATGTACACGTGTTTGATAGTTCTCAATATTAATGGGCTGTCAGTCCCCCACTAAGTACCTTCCCTTACCTGTTCAGCTCCTCCTGCTGACTTCAGCTCAGACACCATGTTCAATGTGACATGTTCCCTTTTTAAGGAGTTGTCTCATGCATAACCCCTTTTTATAAACATTAGCTGTCATTGCTCAGACAACCCATGCCTGGCCGCTGCAGGGAAAATGCATCATTATATTGTGGTCGTCCATAAAAATAACTATCCAATTTATCATCCCCCTCTATAACTTACAAGTGCGATGAGACACCTCCTTTAAAGGGGTTCTCTGGGAATAAAGAAAATGAAAATACTTAAATTACTTTTTGATAAATATATTCCCACTTACCTTTCATTAGTTATAATGGCTCGATTTGTCTGGGGAGCAATCATTAGGAGAAAATAATGCCTGCTGTCCTATTAGTACATGCAGAACCTGTCCTAATCACACAGCAGGACAAGTTACTTCACAACACTGAGGTAAAGAGCTGCCTCATCCTCCTCTGTGCTCTGCTTGTCAGGGATTATGATCCAGAGTACAGCTGAGAAGATCTGAGAAGCTCAATCTCTGTGGGAATGGAGTTCATGAGGAGACATGTAGTACAGAGAGGACAGACAGGACAGGCTGTGGTAATGAATACTGCATACAAGTGCTGCTGATCATTAGATACACCCCCACTATCCTCTCTGTACTTAATTTCTCCTCATGAACTCCATTCCTACAGAGATTCATCTAAAGACCATAATAAACTGTATTCAGGATCATAATCCCTGACAAGTAGAACAGAGAGGAGGATGAGGCAGCTCTTTACCTCAGTGATGTGAAGTAACTTCTCCTCCTGTGTGATTAGGACAGGTTTTGTGTGTAGTAATAGGACAGCGGCCATTTTATTTCTCCTGATTAGGGATGAGCGAACTTTTGAAAAGTTCGATTCGGCTGATTCGCCGAATTTTACAAAATAATTCGCTTCGTGACGAATTACTTCACCACGAAGCACATTTTTTGGTAAGTAGTGGGTGCAATGACAGGGAGCTGCGATAGTGCCCCCCCCCCGTCATTGTACCCCTCAGATGCCGCGTTCATACATGATAGCGGCATCTGAGTGCAAAAAAAGGGTAAAATTAACATTAAAAATACAATAAAATCATACTTACCTCCTCCATTTGCTCGCGACGGGCCGGCCACCGCCATTTTGCTTAAAGATCTTGCCCGAAATCTCGCGAGGTGCGAGATTACATCATCATGCCGTCCGGCGTGGTGATATCATACGTCACTACGCACAGGATTTCGGCCGAGATCTTCAAGCAAGGTAGCGTTTGGCGGCCCATCACGAGCGAATGGAGGAGGTAAGTATGGATTTTTTTGTTTTTTACACTATTTCAGGTTCGCTGACACGAACCACGAGGAAATTCGGCTTCTAGGCGAATCGAATTTATCCTGAAATTTGGATCGAATTCCACTTCGTGGGATTCGCTCATCTCTACTCCTGATGATTGCTCCCTAGACAAAACAAGCCATTATAACTAATGAAAGGCATTTGGGAATATATTCATAATAAATACATATTTACTCATTTTCATTTTCTTAATTCCCAGAGAACCCCCTTTAAAAACAAGCCAGGTTCCAGTACTTTTTTGATGCACATTTAAACATAACACTTTTGAGTAGAGATGTTACTCCAGTTCTTTACACTACTCCCGTAACGGAATGAGATTATGCCTTTTTTTGCAACTTTTTAGAAAGTCGCACTTCATAAATCTATGTCTAATTAAGATTCCGGCAGGCAAGCGGAAGATCAGCTGGATACAAACTGCAGCAGGCTGCAGTTTATGTCCGGACGATCCTCTGCTTTTCAGCCAGATGCGAATGCAATGTAAGCCGGACCCCATTATACTTCAATTGGGCCAGAATAGATTGCGTTCACATCTGGCTGCGCCGGATCTGGTTCATTCCGGAAGGTTGTTCTGAGACGGAACAGCCTGCCGGGATGCAAAGTGCAAGTGTGCAACTAGCTTAGCGTAGCTCCCATGCCCCATATCCACCCATTTTTTTAAAATCCGTGACAGCAGTGTAAAATCACAGAAAGTAGGATATTTTTTTACAAAAATGGCGAGTACGAACATGTGCAACTTTTTTAATAGAATGATCATTTCCTCACATTGTACTCATTCTGCAGTACACCTGTCATCCATATAATTCTTAGAATGTACAGAGGATTTTCAGTTAGCCAATAGAACCTTAAAGGGGTTGTCCGAGATAATAAAAATATCTCGGCAAGTCCTTCAGTAGTCTAAAGTAAAAATAAAAAAAAATCTTATAATCATCCCCTTCTCCACTGTCCGGTCCTCCTGCCACTGCAGCGGTGACATGCTGGTATATAGCACATGACTGCTGCAGCCAATCACTGTGCTGAGCTGTCTGACTCTGAGGACAGTGACTGGCTGCAGCAGTGACATTCTGTGCACATCATATCAAAAATATTTCTTTCTGTAAAGTTGAACCTAGCAATAACATACAGGAAAAAAAAACTGATTTAGGTATGCATTTTCATACTTCACTCCATATAGAATTTCCACCTAGCTATTCCAAATATACTTCCCAGCAGCCAACATATTTTCAATACTTTTCAATCGGGCCATCTAAAGGGAAACCATGCATGGAAAATCTATTTGCAGTATCAGATTTTAAAACACATGGGTAGATTTCATTCATTTTCCACTGGTTTTATTTCAATCACAGGGCATCTGTTTAACCTAGCTTATTCTAACTCCAAAGAATGAAAAGTAAAGGTATCTTCACCATTGAAAGTGCTATTCAGAATATATTAGAGGATCCCTCCTGTAGGCTACAAGAGCAATGTGAAATAGAGCAGAGCAGCCAGCTATAGACTGTTTATAATCTGCATGCATTTGTATAGGCTTCAGACAGCAGCCTATCGCTTCAAGATGGAAAAAACACAAGGAAGTTGGAAATGAAATTTGTTCTGCATTTTGAAACATTATAGGGACACTGGGTTTAAAATTTGACATGCTGTTCACAATAAAATGATCGGTTTTTAACATTTATTTAAGAGTGGCCCTGATCTAAAATGCAAAATATCAAAATAGTATAAAAAACTAAGCACATATAGTAAAAGTCCCCATAGAGGAAAATATATGGTCAGGATAAATACAACTTTTTCTACAAGTACAGCTAATAATTTTTATTGATTGATATAGCGCCAGCATATTCCACAGCACAGTAAGGGCTCATGCAGACGACTTTGGTTTTTGTCCACATCCGATCTGCGTTTTTTGCGTATCGGATGCAGCCACATTCACTTCACTTGGGCTGAAAAAGATGGTGCATATGTCCATTCTGTGGCCCTGCAAAAAAAAATAGAAAAATAGAACATGTCCTTTTCTTGTCTGTTTTGCACACAAGGATAGGACATTTGTGAAGGAGTGAAAAAAAATGGCTCCAGGTTCTCGTCTGGTATCCAGATCCACAATTTGCGTTCCGCAAAAACAGCTACAGCCATGTGCATGAGCCCTAAGGCTGGGGCTACATGGCAATCTTGGCCTCGACATCCATTTGGCTACCAAGGATCGCTGTGTAGCAGTGCAGCCAAGCTGTCGGTAGCACAAAGAGATGTGCTGCTGACAAACATTCATGTTTATGCCTGCATAAATGTACCCACCACTGATCACCAGATGACTGTCGGTTGATTAGTGGACATGTTCATTCAACTGAACAAACAGTCATAACTTGGGAATGAAGACTCAGATCAACAAAATAAAAACAGCCCTTTAAAGAGGTAGCTATGTATCTATGCAAATCGTTTAAAAAGGAGGTCATTGGTGACAAATTCCCTTTAAATAGTAGGTCAATTTCTGATGACACATTCCCTGGAAATATTGATTTAAAAGAATTTGACTCGCACTGTCATTTGATTCAGCACAAAAACATGGTTTTTTTTAGACTGGATGCTAACAAGTATATGTTAACCCCTCCTTGAATAGGAAGTTATAAAAATTAATATGCCTTAAGCTAGCCATACAGATTAGGTGTGTATCAACCAAAACTGCCAATTTCTGTGGGTTCAGTTGATCGTCTAATGTATATGGGGCCTCCTGACTCTCCCTTAAGCCTCCCATGACTTCAGCTGTTACGATCTACCATGTTGAATTTCAACTACCCGATCCTTTTGATAAGCCTCTATCAGAGGTCTCTGGCAGTGGCCTTTTTACTTTTTCCATTCATTACATACGCATGCTCAGCTGAGGCATATGTACAGTATGGGAGGATAAGAAGAAATACCTGTCTCATGGTCAGCTTTAGGGAACTGTTTCACAGTAAGGACTATAGCTTTCAATAATAAGCCTGATAGTATGAAAGGAAGGCTGATTCAGAATTCTCAGGAATTCTCAAGGATATTACATTGATGGCCTATCCTTCAGATTGCGGGACCCCCATCGATCATCAGAACAAAGAGGTTATTAATGTAGAATCCCCCCCCCAAAAAAAAAAACTAAGCCTTGCTTGTATCTGGTATTACAGGTTGTGACAAGGTCATCACTTCTTCTGCTATGTAAGGACAGAATATGGCCAATAACTGCAGAACTTTCCTTAAAATTGATCAAGATCTCTTTGAAGCACTGGTCTAAAACCACAGCAGATGGCTTAAAAATTGTAGCAGGTTATACCTTTATTAGAGGTTTCAGATTTAGCAGCTTATCAACATTAGATATATAGCAGTCTATAAAAACCCAGCTGCCTCAAGCTGGCACGTAGTTAATGTTCTTACCAGAAGAAGGAAAAATGTTTTTTAATTTCTGTGTGAAACTGGAGAATATAAACTATACATAAAATGGAATGTGGGACTATACAGTAAGAACTTTCATCAGACTGGTATATACAGTGTGCAGAGGTATGGCTACTATTCAGACCAGATAGTACAGAGTAGCAGGCGTTCACTGCCGGACACTATAGCTTTTCAGTTGGCCCAGATTAAAATAGCTAAAGTACTAACAAAAAAATACCATGGGCTCAGAAGATTGCTTCCTCAATCATTTAATAACATGCAGTTCTTATGATCTGCCTTATAAGACTTCCAGATTTGGTAAATGAATCTACAAATGAAGATATTTTCTCAGCAGTGTTTCCTTGAAAATAGGCCATTGACATTAATGTAGAAAATTAATGGGGGCTGATGTTCCCTAATGGGAAGCAGATGTTTGTTTTACTAGTACAGACATAGAAATGATATGACACTGGAACGTGTGGATAGACATAGCCATATTTTCCTGCCTTACTTAATGAAATTATTCACTGACAAAACCATTGAACTCAGCCTGGGAAAGTCACGACTTGCTGCAGGCCTAACAATCAGTGGAACCAACTTTTATTCTTGTGTTAAGAATGTCCAGAGATGTGACACTGTATCCTGTAATTTATACATATCTATTGTGTGCAGACATTATTCTCTGTATCTCAATATATACTGTACACGTGGAAGAATTTTGCTACTTGATGATAAAAGCAAAATAGGCATTTGAGCCCCATTTGAAGCAGCTTGATGTCAATGTCTGTAAAGCACCGTGGAATATAGTAGCGATATATAAGTGCAATATATATATATATATATATATATATATATATATATAAATACTGTATATCATGGCAACCCACAGTACACATGGATAGATGTATAGCAATAAAAACAGTGAAACAGAAAAAAGAACAATTCAGTGAAGTCTGCTCTGATGGTCTCAATATGAATTCTAAATTACTGCCAGAGTCTTTAAGGTTATTTTTCAGTTCAGACATGTCTGGCTATATTTACTTTGGCTTCTTTAATGCACTGATTAAAGTATTTCATGTTTCATTGAACGCTGAGATTCCAGTAAAAATGCACCAAAAATAGAAGGTCTTCTATTGATTCTTGACATTTAAGGCTTCCAGACTTTGCAGTGCATTTAAAGGGGTTGTCCTTCAGTTGTTGTCCGTATGTAAAATAATAAAACCTATAATCTACTTTAATTCTGAATTCTGCCCTGTTGGCCTGATTTGAGACCCCTCTCTTTGTGCCGGAATCTCTATTGATCCCCTTCTTTGTCATGGCTTATGCAAAAACAGAGAAAGGTGCTGGCTTAGCTACTGTAATGAAGTTAACCAGACAACCAGCCCTCTTCAAGCATATCACTGACACACAGAGAGGGAAGGGAGCTTCTAGGTCTTGTCGGCACAAGTGTGGAACTAATGGGTTTCATGACCAAAAGGGTGATCTGTAATACCAATGGGGTAGTAGTCAGAATAAAAGAACATTAAAGGGGTTATCTGCTATTTGTAACTGATGACCTATCCAGAGGATACCCGAGACCTCTGCTGATAACCTGTTTGTGAAGGCCCAACACTCCTGGGTGCTTCGCACCCTTATCCATGCTTACCATAAGCCAGTAACATCACGGCCAATGGTCACATGGCCTAGTCGCAGTTCAGCCCTATTTGATAGATGGTCAGGATGTCTTTGGCCTAAGATAAGCAGCAACAAGCCCATGGCACTCCCAGGAGTGCTGGGGCTTTCTCAAACTTCTGATCAGCAGGGGTCCCAGGTGTCGGACCCCACTGATCAGTTACAAATAGTCAGATAACCCCTGTAATATGGTTTAGGATTTGACATCTCCACAGCAGATAAATAATTTTTTATCTTGCCGGGTATACTACTTTGTTTAGGTGAATATGAGTAGTTGTTACATAGTTGCCTAATTAATCCAGTTGATAGTGATTTATCTCTGTCCAGATCGTATCTATCACTGTTTTCTACATCTGGGTCAGCCCACATATACAGATAGCATTCTGTTGAGCTATCCTGCCATTAGGTAGTCAGACACAGATAGTCAGACAAGCTATAAGAAATTAGAAATAGGTACAAGATGTCAGGGACTAAAGTAAGCATCTCTAGATAATACATAATTTGGGGGGCTCTTTAGGCCAAGTTAGGTTTTGCATGTCAGTGTGTAAAAAGATGACTAGAGTGGTAGAGGAGGTTGTATGCAGGGTGGCATCTGTGAATTAGACAAGAAATATAGGACTGAGCAGAATTAGAACTTTTTAGGCTAACGTGAGATTGTTTAACTGGGTTTTTTGTGTGATAGGCTGCCAGTGGAGAGACTGGCCAAGGGTAGAGGCATTATAGGAACAGGAGAAGAGATAGATGGGTTTTGCACAGTTAAGTGAGAGCTGTTAGCGCCTTTGCACTAGTATTACTGCAGCCTATTTGGCATATCATTAGGGCATGGTGGTCTCCGGTGTAAGAAAGAGACAGATATAAATATAGCATGTTGCTTTCACATGTGTGTAATAATGTCTAGCAGTCACTATGGATAGGTATTAGAAAAGCTTTGCACATATTCAGAAAGGCTGTTATCTGTATACATGCTAAATAAAGCTTCATTCTGCAATTATCTTTAACTGGCATGACTAAGGCTACTGATTTTTCTGCTTTTCTAATCCAGTATTTTGGCATAAAAACGTAGAGAAACTTCCAGTTAACATCTTGATTACAATGGGATCTTTGTGCTACATTTGGTTTTGTTCCATCAGGTTTTGTTGCCTTTGGTTGGACAGAATAACTTAGCCTGCTGTACTGTACCACTCCATTAAGATGTGGAACCCTGATGGATCACATTAAAGTACTGGGATCAGCTGAGATCTGTTAAGCTTTTAAACTAAGTAAAGATGGAATGCCATTGGATCCATCAGGAACACAAGCCTTGATGCCACTGTACACAGAAACTAAATCTGTCATAGATGGCCTACATATACCCCCTCTGTTTGTGTAGGACAATAATGGAAATTACACAGGTTCATAACTAAAGATCCCTGGAAATGATGAGGACCTAACAGTTATTTAATTGGTACATTTTACCTTATCTATATTAAACTTGATAAAATTTACAGGGTGTCAGATTAATTTTCTGGGACATCCTGGACAGGACATCCAGTTGGACAAGTGGCTATGATTAATATAAGATGTATGATTTTTGACAACTAATATAATGTTACACAGATTCCTTTACTTTTGTGAACTGTTTTGATAGCTTTATTCAATTTTTCACTTGATTCTTAGTCTTTTAATAAAAGAATTCCAAACATGAGTGAATTTGAAATCCAAACCACATAGCTATATAAATCTAAGAATTAGTAACTTATTTGTCTGTGGAAAATATGATATAGAAACAAAAGTGTTCCGTTTTTCCTAAGAGCTTAGCCCCAAGGTATATTGTGATTTCTGTGCTGTACTATGAATAAACTGGCGGAAAATAGTTTGTAGATGTGCAAATATGGTGTGGAGACCTTTTACAGTATCTCACATAAGTGAGTACACTCCTCGCATTTTTGTAAAGATTTTATTATATCTTTTCGTGGGACAACATTGAAGATATGACACTTTGATACAATGTAAAGTATTCAGTGTACAGCTTGTATAACAGTGTAAGGCTACTTTCACATTAGCATCACGGGTGTCCGGCAGGCTGTTCCAGCGGGTGAACAGTCTGCCGGATCCGTGCTGGCGCTACTGCATGTGTGCGGCCGGAACTACGCTCCGTCCCCATTCACTATAATAGGGGCGGGCGGGAGTTATGTCCGCAGCACGGCAAACATGCCGAGAGGCAGCCGGACTAAAATTATAACATGTCTGGCTGCCTCTCACCCACCGGAACAGCCTGCCGGACACCCGTGACGCTAATGTGAAAGTAGCCTAAATTTGGTTTGCCCTCAAAATAACTCAACACACAGCCATTAATGTCTAAACCGCTGGCAACCAAAGTGAGTGCACCCTAAGTGAAAATTGTGCCCAAAGTGTCAATATTTTGTGGGTCACCATTATTTTCCAGCACTGCCTTAACTCTCTTCAATATGGAGTTCACTAGAGCTTCACAGGTTGCCACTGGAATCCTCTTACACTTCTCCATGATGACTTCATGGAGCTGGTAGACGTTAAAGACTTTGTGCTCTTCCACCTTCTGTTTGAGGATGCTCCACAGATGCTCAATAGGGTTTAGATCTGGATACATGTTTGGTCAGTCCAGCACCTTTACCCTCAGTTTCTTTAGCAAGGCAGTGGTCGTCTTGGAGGTGTGTTTGGGGTCGTTATCATGTTGGAATACTGTCCTGTGGCCCAGGGAGGGGTCATGCTCTGCTTTAGTATGTCACAGTACATGTTGGCAATCATGGTTACCTCAACTGGCAGCACTCATGCAGCCCCAAACCATAAGAATCCCAATACCATGTTTGACTGTAGGCAAGCCACACTTGTCTTTGTACTCCTCATCTAGTTGCTGCTACACATGCTTGACACCGTGTGAACCAAATAAGTTTATCTTGGTCTCATCAGTCCACAAGATAGTTCCAGTAATCCATGTCCTTAGTCAGCTTGTCTTCAGCTTTCTTGTGCATCATCTTTAGAAGAATCTTCCTTCTGGGACAACAGCCATGCAGACCAATTTGATGCAGAGTGTGGCGTATGGTCTGAGCACTGACAGGCTGAACCCCCACCTCTTTAACCTCTGCAGCAATGCTGGTTGGATTCATATGTCTATTTTGAAAATACAACCTCTGGATTTGATACTGAGCATGCACACTCAACTTCTTTGGTCAACCATGGCGAGGCCTGTTCTGAGTGTAGCCTGTCTTGTTAAACCGCTTTATGGTCTTGGCCACCGTGCTGCAGCTCAGTTTCAGGGAGTTGGAAATCTTCTTAAAGCCTAGCCTAGCATGGTATTTGCCAATGCCCATAAGTGGACAGATATTGGGATGCAGTGTAGCAATATATCTCCTCCATCCGGTCCATTACTTTATCAAAGGATCCTCTTCTTTTACTATTTCACCCCATCACGGTGGATGATTTGCAGAAATCGGGGATTAAAAGAGCTTCCCCCTCTGTTGCCCACAGTGCTTTTGATAGCCCTATGGCTTGCCTTTCTCCACTGGTTGGACTCTCAAGTTTGGAGAAATGGTTGACCATTTCTATAAATTCCTGAACTTGGAGAGGATTGAGCTTCAGAGGCACAAGAAACTTTATTCCAAACTTTTTTTTTTGACCGGTGGAAGCCATTCATAGCTTCACATTGAACACAAGCTGAAATCAGTTACCTAATGAGATTGTTCCAGTTCACGGCAGTGGTATGCAACAGAGGATCTGAAGGCGCCCCTAGCTCATTCAGGTAGATGCGTGGGGAGGGAATACATGGAGCACTACATAGATACTTTGTGTAAAATCTTGAATCCTTGCTAATCCTAAAATGAGGATGGTGGTGATATATTGTGAAGGGTAGTTGTGACAACCTGATTATGAAGATGAGGTCTAGGGCTAGACAGTTTAATATCTTTAAGATTGTCCAGACAGTCTAATAAGGCAGCACTTGGTTGTAATACTGCAGTATAATGGTGAATTTCATCAGACCTTTTCTAAGACTGGCTAAAATGGAAAATATACAGTTTGACAACCATTGATGTTGAATTAAAAGAACTGTGCTGTAACAGGGAACATCATTACATGTACGTAGATATATGGGAAAATATGGCTACCTGAATCAGATGCTTTAGAAAGTGGATCTTTCCCTGTAATAACATTTCTTAAAATCCCTTACTGCTGCCCTACAGACAGGGCTAGGAGAATAACAGTACCTATCTTATAAGAAAAGGGAGAGAATCTGATAACATGTTACGATTTACAGACGGAATTGTCTAACATAATCTTTATTCTCATACCACTATTTGGTCTGTTTTCTCATGGTTTATCTGTTTTCATCTAGCAATTCCATCCAAATGGAATGATAGTGATCTCTATGATTTTGTAGCATTACTCCATCAAATAACAATGAAAGCTATGTAAAATGTTTCATTGAAGGAATTTTACATTCAGATTGGAGAATCTTCTGTTTCTAATGCCGCTTTATTCCTTCTCAGGTACGGCATGAACTGCCTAATACAATTTGAGGACTTTGCCAACGCTAATGCCTTCCGTCTTCTGAACAAATACCGAGATCAGTACTGTACATTCAACGATGACATTCAAGGTAACATAGTAACATAGTTTATAAGGCCGAAAAAAGACATCTGCCCATCCAGTTCGGCCTATTTTCCTACAAGGTAGTAACTGAGATTTTGTTATTTTCATTGTTTTATGACAGAATAGACAGTACTTTAGACCTAAGGTTCCCTGGGGCACAGTGACCATAACATAGGGTTGTTAGGACAGATCATTTTCCAATCAGTTCAACCATACAGTGAAAACTACAGTAGTCCAGGGTTAGACAACCGCTTATGTTGCTGCAATAACAGCCATTAGCACTGGAACACACATTATAGGCTGACATTTACTGTTTCGTGCAACTCACTTATCGGCTTTGCTGTATAGACTGGGGCAGAGTCAGCAGTGGGAAAGGGATTCTATAGTGTTATCTCAGAAAAACAAACACTGGCAGAAGGGCTTCCACTCTGGTCATCCTACTTAATTTACCTGAATGGCCAGCATATATGACTACATTTCTCCAACAGCTTCCCACCAATATAAGCTGATCACCAGGGGTTACAATTTATGCTGGAAAATAAATCCAAATTACTAGCTGGTCCAGTGAAGGGAGTTATCCTGGAATCATGGAGCCCACTTTTGTAGTATAAGCAAATCCAAGCAAAACATTCATCCATCTCCACAGGAATTAAAACTTTACCATCTTTAATGTATCATTTAAAAACAACCATGGCATATAGTAAGTACATTAGCACCTACGCATTTCAGTTGCATCCGCAACCTTACTCATGACTCATGGCATAACTGCCATACACATATGTGTGGCCAACACATCAATACATAACAAGTGTAACAATCATATTAACTCGTGTTGTACCCGAATAGCTTGTGTGGTTGCATACTTGCTTTACTAACTTTTGGTATATTAGGCTATTATGTATAATGTTCCATTAGCTGCTCCTTACATGTCTTGTATCTACTTTTCTTGCAGCCCAGTTTATACACGTTTTATATATGCTTATTTTTATATGGAACCAAACAAGGTATTTGGGTAAAACATGAGTTAATATGGTGGTTATACAAGTTATGTATTGAGACCTGATGTGTTGGCCACTCCTTGTATAAAATCTGTTCTATATGTGTATGGCATTTATGCCATGAGTAAGATTGAGGATGCGACTGAAACATGTAGGCCTTAAGGTACCTACTTTATGCCACAGTTCTTTTTAATATGATACAATGAAGAAGATGAAGTTTTAATCCCCGTGGAACTGAATGAATGTTTTGCCTGGAGTTACAGATGCTGGACCTGCATCAATCTAACTGCTGCAAAGCTAATTGCTGGGATAGCTTCCATTTCCCACATCCAGTTCTTTCTCTCATGCAGAGGAATCAGTGACTCACCACAAAATGATCTTTTGTTTAATCAAGTTTTAAATATATCTTTGTTTAGTATATTTGTTTTAATTTTTCATGTCCGTATCTATATTTAAAGGGCAAAAAATCCTAAAATCATGCAGTTTTCACACTGGCCACTGGGTCTAAAATATGTCAAGACTTCTTGTTCTTTGAGAATAGTCGCATGGGCCATAGACACAATGGACAGGAGAGGACTCATCAACTTCTATGGGATGAGTTTTCTAGGTATGCCATGTGACCTGTGCAGAGATCGGGGGGGGGGGGGGAGTAGATAAGCTGTGATATCACCTATTGTGAATAATCAATCCTGTTATCCTGTTCTATAAAGGTGACACTTGTCAATGTAATTCTGCCTGTGTTGATAATGTGATGGCTACTGAAAAGTCACCTGTACAGAAAAGGAAGTCCGAACATATTATTAGGTCTAGTGGCCAGTAAAAAACTGCATGATTTTAGATATTTCTTTTAAATATAGTGACCTTGAACACTGGAGTTTTTTGTTTTCTTCCCTGTCTTCACGGAGCCATAACTTTTTTTATTTTTTCGATTCCCATGTTTTTTGTGGGACAAGTTGTACTTCTAATGCCACAGTTTAATATGGTATGCAATGTAGTGGAAAGTGGGAAAAAAATGTAAATAAGGTGGAATTGGAATTGGCAATTCTGCCACAGTTTTATGGGTTTTGTCCCTACGGTCTACATTAAAACTTTTTACTTTTTATAGTTATTTCCACCCAGCTGTGTGAGTTTTATTTAATCACATTTATTTCAATTTTTTAATGAAAATATGTATAATTTTTTAGCCTTTCTAGGAGGCTACAATATGCAGTATTCACATTTATTTTTGCTTAGACTGTAGTTGAAACTACAGTCAAAGTTCTATTTGCGGTTATCCTATGGAGGCCTGCCACCTGTCTGCAATCAGCATTATTGCCAGTCACAGAAAATAGCCCCGGGCTGTTTGAACCAACAAGCGCAGCAGGTGCCATGTTTAAAGACCTTTCAAGCACCGTACATGTACAGCTCTGGTATCCTAAGGTTTAACATAAAAACAAGTTTTAAACAATAGGTAATTTTCTGATTACACATTTCTTTTAAAGAAAACACTGTAGCAGAATATAGAATAAAGTCTAATAATTGCTATGTGGAAGCGGAATAATTAGATTAGGATTCATTTTGCATAGAATGAGTTAACTAAGAGTGGAAATACAATAGCTGACCCATAGAACAGTGAGGGATTCCACCTTGTCCATGTGGTTTTATTGACCATCTTTATACTATACACTGATTGCCAGTGAGAGTGAAACACGATAATGAACCTGATGTTTCTCATGTGTCTTTCCTAATAAAAAAAATAAAAAAAATTGCGTGAGAAATTAAAAACAGAAACGTTCAGTTTTCACAGAACATGTTTCCGGACCCCACCTTTAATTTCAGAGAATTATATTGATTTTCCAAAATATACTCATATCAAGATCAGTCCTTCTGATCTCAGAAACTGCATTTTAAAACTGATCTTAATTATAAGTGGTTTTATAAGTATTTTATGTATAATACTGCTGAATATATAGCAGTTATGGAAGACCAGTGTATTAGTTTAGCGTACTGATAAGCAAATTGATTCTACCAATTTTGAATTTGTCCCGAATTTCCCAAAGAATTCAGATTCTAATAAACTCAGATTTCTTGTGATTTATTTTCTGAAAAGAGACACTGGAAAAGAGACATACAAGCCAGTTCTACTTCCAAAGGGACAAAAGTACTGAATGTCCCAGTATTATACTTCTCTGAATAAGCTGTGCAAGCCAGTTATCCTTCTAAGGACAAGAGTACTGAGTGTCTCAAAAGAAAATTACTCATGAGGGGTGCTCTTTCTCATTAGGTAGACCATTTAGTATGCATCAGGAGTATTGTAGTCCAGCCAACGCTGCTTTGTGTTTATGGGAAACATAATGTATATGCAAATTATCATATCTGCCGGCATCACATAGGCTTAACTTTCTGTTCTTTTTGGAAGGAAAGCTAATTTGCTTACCTTTGGGTCTCTGGAAAATATATTCAAATTAGCTTCTCTTCCAAAAAAGAAAAGCCCTCTAAGTGCCTCCTACGGCAGTCTATGCATCTAGAGTTAGCTCTACTACAGCTCCTAGTTGGTGTAGATTTCAGTCATCATTAAATTCTGTTTTCTGGTATAAATGATGATAAATATGCTGAACCAATGCCCCACCCTTACCACATTTTCAGAAACTGGCTAGGGTGGTGTAATAACACAAGTTGCAACTAAATTATTGCAGCCTTCTTCTAAAATAAAAAAAAAAAACACATTTTTTACCCATCAATTTGCACTAAATACCTCATTATGGCAAAGTGAAAACAGAATGTTCAAAATTTATTGAAAAGGAAAAACTAAATGTTGCATTGACATAATTATTTAGACCCTTTACTTAGTTAAAGCACCTTTTGGCAGTGATTACAGCATCTGGTCTTTTTGGGTATGATGCCACAAGGTTTGCACACCAGGATTTGGGGATCCTTCTCTGCAGATCATCTCAAGATTTGTTATGGAGGATGAGGATCGTCAGTGGATAACCATTTTAAGGTGGCCAATTCTGAGGTCCTGAATGCTCCAGGTTAGGTTTTCATTCATAATATCTCTGTACTCTGTTCCATTAAGCTTTCGTTTAACCCTGACCAGTCTCCCTGTATCAGCCCCTGAAAAACAACCCCACAGCATGATGCTGCCACCACCATGTAGGCATGGTATTGGGCAGGTGATAAGCAATATCCTCCAGACACGACACTTGGAATCCAAGCCAAAAAGTTCAATCTTGGTGTCATCAGACCAGGAAATCTTGTTTCTCACATGCTGAGAGCCCTTTAGGTACTTTTTTCAAACTTCAGGCAGGGTTTGATGTGTCATTTACTGAGGAGAGGCTTCTTTCTGGCCACTCTGCCATAAAGCCCAGATTGGTGGAGTGCTGCAGGGATGGCTGACTTTCTGGAAGTTTCAGCCATCTTCACAGATGGCAGCCACTCTAGGAAGAGTCCTGGTGGTTGCAAACTTCTTCAATTTAAGAACTATGGAGGCCACTGTGCTCTTGGGAGCTATCAGTTCATCAGAAATTGTTTGTACTCTTCTTCAGATTTGTGCCTCCTCACAATCCTCTGTCTGAGCTCTGAGGGCGTGTCTTTCTAAATCATGTCCAATCAGCTGAATTTACCACAGGTGGACTCCGATCAAGGTGCAGAAACATCTAAAAAATGGTCAAGTGAAATGGCCCCAGAGCTTAGTTCCAAGTGTCAAAGCAAAGGTTCTGAATACTTATGTCCATGCAAAATTTTAGTTTTTTCTTTGTAATAAATTAGCAAAATTTCTAACACTCTGTTTTACTTTCTCATTATGGGGTATTGAGTACAGAATGATGGGGAAGGGGGGGAAGCATTGTAGGCTATTAGAGGATTGTGCCTCAGTTCAGTAATAATTTTTGCTGAACAGTCTTATGGCACAACACAAAGCAGGTTTACCTCCTAAAAACCCCACTTTATGGCTTAGGCAGCTTAGCTCTGAGTAATGATTTAGTCATCTTGGTGGGTACAGAAGCCCAGAAGACAGGTTGTGTGTCCTTCCACTATGCATTAGTGCAGCTGGAGCGCCTGGCATGGATTATTGGCAAACAGAGCCACAGATGTTCAATGGTCTATATTGAAAATAGTCTTCGAGTCTTCTATTAGTAAATGCAATAATATTTAACCACTATTTGATTCTCTGGCATTTGCAAGGTTTATATGAGTAGTTTGGTCCTGAACAATAGCTTAAAGTGATATGAAATGTATAAATTCTCTTTATGAATAAACAGTGTTGTAATATTTATAGAGAAGCATGGTGAAGCGGTCCTTATACTCTAGTTTGTGCCCTGTGACGGCATTACATCTCTTCAATATTCAATAGACATGAGAATCATATTCCTTAAAAGTTGCTTGCGCACAGTCATGGCTGAAGCAGAAGAAAAATAATCCAGACTGGATGTGCCCAAGGCAACTGTCACTTCTACTTACATCTTAGACCAGCTTTGATAATTCTACAGGTATAGCAATAAAATGGTATAAAGAAGGAACATTGTTCTTATTTGTTTATAGAAATTTTACTTTTCTAACAAAATCCACAGGGTTCATTTACCCAAAAGGTTTAATGCAGTATGTGGATAACTTGCAATATTAATAGTTTCTTTATGTTCTGCATATATCCTCCTGAGAATGGTATGTGTGGATGGTGTTAATGCTACCTATGTTAGTAGCAAAATCCCCCATTCATACTTTGTGTATTTTCTATAGACATGCACTGGAGATGCGTAGGCCACACACAGAATATTCCAGAGTGAGTGATTTTGTGTGGGTCTCCAGCAGGTCTTTCTCTTGTGAGGTTAAGACTCAGAATTTTGAGTCATTTACATACAACATCCATGCCGTTATTTATTTATGATGGTGGAATTTACCGGGTTTATACATTCCATTTTATATTCCTTGTTTTTCATAGAATTTCGGCAGCTGTGTTACTTTTAACCTTTATCTTTAAATTCCTGTTTAGGAACACAAATCCAGTCTTTCTAACAGTTTCCGTGAGGCTGACCTATTTGTACTAACAAGATTATAGAAATAGCGTAGTTCATGCCAATATATTTCATGACATAAAAAAAACACATTACAAAGTTAAAAGGGGTTTCCGGGACTTTTATATTAATTGCCAATCCTCAGGATAGGTCATCAATATGAGGTCGGTGGAGGTCATACTGCCAGCACGCCCATTGATCATCTAGTTGAGTAAGATTTGATAGCGGCTGTGCTTTGTGTAGCAGCTCAGCCACATTCGCTTGAATGAGGCTGAGCTGTGCCTAGGGTGTGGTCTCTTTGTACAGCAGAATGTTTGGGTGCCGGGAGCTGGACCCACTGGTCTCATATGAGGATAGGCCATCAATATGAAAATCCCAGAAAACCCCTCTAAACAAGGAAAGGACCACATGCTTGAAGAGAGAAAAAATTGCTATATGTTAGCTAAGTGTTTTCAAGATCCTACCTTTACCCCCCTCCGATTTATCGGAATGCTGCTGGGGACCTTGATATATATTAAACTTTACAGGTCATCCGATTGGCTTTGAGTGTCACATTGTTGTTTCACATATATTTTTAACATAGGGGAGGTATCTTTTGGCATAGATGTAGTAGGCATTAACTGATAAGCTACCTGTGCTGACCTCGACCTGGTGTTAAGGTACCCATACACCTTCAATAGCTATCAGGGCAACACTCATGTGGGCGACAGCTATCTCTCCTAATTCCTATATGTATTCAATAGGGAAAGAGAAGAAAGTTGCTGGGAGACACCTTCTCTTTGGAGAACAAAAGGAACTGATGTTGAGATTCAGTGGGCTGGATCTCCCTTTGCACATTAGATTTCTGGCCAGTCCAGTTTGCTTACAATATACTAATGCATTTGCATGGGCATAAGTATTCAGACCCTTTACTATGACAATTTAAATTTAGCTCTGGAGTTCTCCCATTTCTCTCAATCATCTTTTAGATGTTTCTACAGCTTGATTGGAGTCCATATGTGGTAAATTCAGTTGATTGGAAATGATATGGACATGACCTGTCTATATAAGGTCTGACAGCTAACAATGCAAATGAGAGCAAAAACCAAGAAATGAGGGGGAAATAACTGCCTATAGAGCTCAGAGACAGAATTGTGTGGAGGCACAGATTTGGAGAAGGGTACAAATAATTTCTGCTGCACTGAAAGTTCCCCAGAGCACAGTGGCTTCCATAATTATAAAATGGCAGACGTTTGAAACAACCAGGACTCTTCCTAGAGCTGGTCATCGCACTATACTAAGTAATCAGGGGAGAACAGCCTTGGTAAGAGAAGTAACTAAGAACCCAGTGGTCACTGTGGCTGAGCTCCAAAGAGCCTGTGTGCAGATGGGAGAAACTTCCAGAAGGTCAACCATCACTGCAGCACTCCACAAATATGACTTTATGGCAGAGTTGCCAAAAAGATTCTCCTCAGTAAAAGACTCATGAAAGCCTGGCAGGAGTTTGCAAAAGTGCACCTCAAGGATTCATGGACTGTGAGAAACAAAATTCTTTGGTCTGATGAAACCAAGATTGAACTTTTGGCCTCAATTCCACATTTCATCTGTAGGAAACGAGGCACTACTCATGACCTGCCCAATACCATTCTTACAGTGAAGCATGGTGGTGGCAGGATCATGCTTTGGAGAGGGTTTTTAGCAGTTGGGACAGGGAAACTGGTCAGGGTTGAGGTAAAGCTGAATGGAGCAAAGTGCAGAGATATCCTGATTGAAAACCTGATCCAGGGTGCTCTGGACCTCAGACTGGGCCAAAGTTTGACCTTCCAAAAAGACAATGACCCTCAGCACACAGCCAAGACAATACTGAGGTGGCTTAGGGACAACTCTGTGAATGTCTTTGAGTTGCCTAACCAGACGTTGACTTGAACTCTATCTGGGGAGACCTTAAAATGGCTGTCCACTGACGCTCCCCATCCTCCCTGACAAAGCTTGAGAGGATCTGCAGAGTAGATTGGCAGAAAATCCCCAACTACTGGTGTGCAACCCTTGTGGCCTCACAACCAAGAAGACTGGAGGCTGTAAGCGCTGCCTAAGGAGCTTAAATTTTAAGTACTCTGTAAAGGTTCTGAATACTTGCAAGATTTTAGCTTTCCTTTTTCATCCTGTCTTTCAGCTCTACATGCAGTTATTTCCTTCTCATGGCTTTATTTTTGCTCTTATATGCATTGTCAGCTGTGAGACCATATATATTCTTTCCAATTTATTTCCAATCAACTGAATATACATACCACAGATGGAACTCCAATCAAGGTGCAGAAACATCTCAAAGATGAGCAAGAGAAATGGGAGACCCCCGGACTTAAAGGGGTTATCCCACGAATAATGTAAAAAATGAAAATCAGACATCATATAGTACATGACAATCTCTTTCTAACAACACTAGAACCAGCCCTGTACCTCACATGGATCCAGAGATCTCCACATTCATTGCCCATCAAGCTGACAGCTTAAGGGGAGTGTCTTTTCTGCTGCAGCTCAGGAGGCGTGTCTCAGCTCCTCCTATCACAGCTCAGGAGACAGTTGAACGATGAAACTGAGCATGTGCTGCCTTCTCAGTTAATAGGTCAAAGAAATAAGAAATTAAGTAACACTGTACAGATACATTTTATTGAATAACTCAGTAGCTGTACAAAATTTTTAATTACATGCAATTACAAAAGTATTCAGATCCAGGTGCTGGTTTGAAAACTGTAGAATATTTTTCGTGGGACAACCCTTTTAAGTTTCAAGTGTCATAGCAAAGGGTCTGAATAGTTATGTCCATGCAAAATATCTGTTTTTCCTTTTCAATAAATTGACAAAGATTTTGAACATTCTGTTTTACTTGAGGTATTGAGTGCAGAATGATGGGGGAAACTTGAATTTGTTTTTATTTCAGCCTCAATATAACAAAATGTGAAAAAAGGGAACTGGTCTGGAAAATGGACATCCAAATGCATTCTATATGTTCTGGTGTAAGAAACACTAAGAGGAGGCATTAGGCTCTGCTTACACCACAATTTGAGTATAGGCAGAGAAGACTTTCTGATATACCATATACATCACACCTATAGCCTTAATGCGTACAGCTGTATGCAGTGTCGGACCGGAGTTCTTAGGGTCCACCAGTAAAATTCATTCTGGGGTCCAATTGTACAGCTATGTGCAAAAATTACCTGGTCACATAACGGCAACAGCAAGGTGCTCAAAATGATTGATTATGGGGGTCCCCTCAGTGACTTTCAGAAGGCAGGTCCCTGGATATAATTATGGGGTCCCTGCAGTGACTTTGAGGAGGCAGGTCCCTGGGTCTCAGCTATTCAATGCATTTATAATAATAAACTAGATAGTTTGCTAAATAATCCATACTTTTTTATATGAAGGTAAGATAGCTGAAATGCTGTATGCTGCCTATCTGTATGTAGTACAGTTAGGCTACTGTATCATGTGCCACTTGTGCAGTGGGTTAGGAACTAGGGGTACGCCTTGCCCAGGGGCCAACTGGGGGATTCACCTGTTCCTGTGTGTCAGTCAGAGCCTGACTATATGTACTTTGCCCAGTTACTCCTATAATAAAAACAGAGCAACATAGTTTATTTTATGATTGGCATTAAACACTTGGTGTATGTTGGGATAATTATACCTTACAGACACCAATACCATGATTACAGAAATTCAATTTTATGTATTTGTCCTGGATCTTTTATCATTTTGTGCCATTTCCTACCATTTCACAATTTTTGGGTAACTCCTTTAACATAGAAATACATTTTTGGTACCATTTACTTTTTTTATATAATATTCTTAAATGGGTTGTCTGCGAGTAGGGAATTCTTTAGAAAGGACTGAAAGTGAAATAAAAATATAAAAGAACAGCCCCCCTCATCGATCCACTTCAGCTTCTATTTTGACGCTTACTGGTTTCCAGCTGATCTCTGCTTCTTGGTCTGCTCTTGATACACAGGAAGTGCCTGGAGATAGCAGCCCAGCCAGTCACTGGTGGCAGCATTGATCAGCCTCAGCTAGTGACTGGCTGAGCAGCCCTCTCCAGGTATGCATGTCTACAGTAGACCAAGAAGTCTTGAAACAGGAGCTGCAGGGAATTCCTGAGTAGAAGCATGCGTTTTTATTTTTTTCCCACTTTGATCCCTTTCTAAAGAATCCCCCCCCCCCCCCGACAACCTGTTTAACAAAAAAAACAAAGCAAAACATTTTTGCTACCCTTTGTAGCATATAATAACCAAACTGTTTTACAGAATAAATGTATTTCTTTATGTCCAATATAATTAGTCATAATAGTTAGAGCTGGATGTCTCATTATACAGTATATTAACCTATAAGTTTTCATAATCATACATATTACACACAGATCATAATTTTCTTATTTGCATGTCATTTTATACATTATTTACAGATCCCAGTAACATACATTAACCAATAAGCAATACCAGTATAAAAGAAGGGGTATACTGGGGGAATGCTCTACTACACTGGCTAGCATGTCGGTTACACATCTGGCCACATCTGTTTAGTGATTGTTAGCATCATATCTTATCGAAGCAGCCAAATTTTCTATTAGTTTCAATGTGAAAGAGCTGATTTGGCTTTCATTGAGGGGGAGATATTTCTTTTGGCAATCAAGCACCAGAAACACTACAGGAAAACACTTTTTAGGCTACTTTATTGACTTGCCTTTATATGTCTTCTGAATTGTTACAGAACATAATGCATATTCCATTATCTAAATGGTAATATAATAGTGATTTTGTAGTCACATTATTGTATTGGATTTGGAGCATATGGGGAGGGAAGTGGAGGGGATTTGTTATTGCTGCATACGAAAGAGATATTATGGGTTTTGCTTCTCCCAGAGTACATTATGCATGGACTACCAATGTTCTCCTAGTCATTTTGGTGTGTTCCTTTTGGTCTCTGTATACATGCGTGGAACATTCTGACTGTTATCTCCACAATGCGAGGGTTAATATATAAGAAGAGCACTCTTCTGGAATATTTATATAAGTATTTTGTGTGTGTTTGGGGGGGGGGGTATGGGATGAGCTTTGAAAAACAAAGGACTTGAGTACAGACAGATGAATGTTTTAGAGAGAACGCACTGACAGGAATGGGTCAAGCTTCAAAATGTGCCCTACTACAGCGTTGGACTGCAGTTTAGAATGAGCTGGTAGGTGGACAGACATCCAATTAATGGTCCTATCTTTCCTACCAATCCTTAGCAAAAGACTAGGGATACACAACTAGATTTTTCGTGTGACTAATTGTCGCAGTAACGTTGAGCGACATATTTTATAATGGTAGTCTATGGCGTTGCACTGCAACATGCTGCAACTGTGACATGACAGTCGCAAAAAACCCATTCAAGATGGACTTTAGTGCGACACCATAGACTACATTATAAAACATTTTGTATTATATTGCTGCCACATGAATGTCACGCAACACATGTTGCAGTGTAGTTGTACGCTATATGTAGCGCAACGCATGTTGCCGTGTAGCTCTAGCATTATATACACAGGCAAGTCACATCGTTATGACCTTTTCTTATTTTCAATGTCAGCAGAGAATAGCTCATGAAGGAAGACACATGTCGTGAGTAGGGATGAGCGAATTGACTTTGGATGAAACATCCAAAGTCGATTTGCATAAAACTTCATTCTAATACTGTACATAGCAGGAGCTCCGTACAGTATTAGAATGTATTGGCTCCGATGAGCCGAAGTTATTGCTTTGCAAAGTCTCGTGAGATTTTGCATTATAACTTCATAAATTAATTTGAACTGTAAAAAAACCATTTCCCGAACTCACGTTCGGTTCCAAGGTACCACTTGCGAGACTTTGCGACGCAATAACTTCAGCTCATCAGAGCCAACACATATATACATTAGTATGTAAGGCGAGAAACATCAGAGAACAAACACCCTGCAACCATTGCTGGAGGAACACAAGCTGTTGGTGGCAGAGTTATGGTCTGGGGAATGGTTTCATGGCATCCTCTGGATCCACTCATCCATGTGGAAGGTACTGTTAACCGATTTGGGTATGAATCCGTCCTTGCAGATCATGTGCACCCATATATGCTGATTGTCTTTGCTGGGGCAGATGGCATCTTCCTGCAAGACAATGCAACATGTCACACAGATAGAAATGTCCTGACCAAGACTTCCAAGTACTACTTTGGTTCCCTAATCCCCCAGACTTAAACCCAACTGAGCATCTGTGGGACCAATTCGATCATCATGTTCCCTCTATGTACAGTATCCTCCCCCACACACCCTCCAGCAGCTGTGAGATGCACTGCTGGACCTTATTGAGTTACTCTCATCCTGTCTAGCTACTGTCCGCGCTGTATATAGAGGTTATTCTGGATATTAGCTGGTGGTCATAATAATTGGGTGGGGTGGGCTTGGGATATATGTAAGCATTACATATATATTGTTTTTTTCATACTGCGAGTATTAATTTAATAGATTTTTATAAAGATATCACTAACTATTTTAATAGTGACCAGTGCCCTCCATCATTTTGTCCTTTGCAGTCTACAAAATGAAAGTTGAATTCTCATTGCGTCCTTTTAGACAGTTTTGAGTGATGAAACTCTGTCTGTATGAACCGTGATGTTGCATGAGTTAATGGGATAATTGATGGCATATGCATTGATGCTTCTAAACATTTGTACTGTATTTAGAAAAGCAGAATTCTAACCCTGCAATGTTCTGTCAGCTCCATTATGCTGGTTGTTTATGTTTGTCCTCTCAGCTTTCATATTTCATTTTCTGCTTCATACATATGTGTTTAAGAAGTGTGGGCCTAATTCAGCCTTTTGTATATATGGCAGTGAAGCAGCTGGAAAAACATCAGCTAAGGATAAAAATACGAAACCCAGACCAGTATTTTAGAATTTAGGCCAGATTTCTATGAAGTCAACGCCAGCTGCTGCAATAAACCCTGGATAAATTGCCAAAAACTGCCGGAGCCTGGAGTAAGCACTCCCTTCAGCCTGTAGACATCCACACAATTCTTCACTCATTCAAAACCAAAACCAGATGAAGTTAGGTGGCAAGAATATGGTTAGTGCTAATGGACCAAGAACACCAAATGGTTTGGACTGACCACACAGACAATTTATTAGAATTGAACTCAATTAAGGAATGACAAGAGGGAACTGTATAAGTTAAAGTAGAACTCCCGCAAAAAATGTTATTCTCTGACCTGTTAGAAAGGTGCATGATGTTATCTGTAGTGAAGGTAATTTTCTTATCAGTGACTGTATCTGTGAGTTATCCCCTCTCTTCTAATTGTAGCTGGGTCATGTGACCAACTCTCTGATCTCCAACTGACACAGGACAGGAAGCCAGTTAAGCTCTATTCATTCCTATGAGACTCAGAGTGAGGCTCTCATAGGAATACATAGAGAAATAGACTTCCTGTCCACACATAAGGTACTGTGTCAGTTAGTGAGTCTGATTGCTGGTCACATGACACAGATGAGAAACATCAGGGAGATATAACTCACAAATACAGACACTGGTAAGAAAATGACATTCACTACAGATTACATCTTTAACAGGTCAGAGAATAACATTTTTTGCGGGAGTTCTTCTTTAATAATATAGAGAATTATCAGAACCGCTCCCATTACAAGCAGCAGAAGTCTGTTAACAGCCTGCAAGGCGGCCAATGTTCTTTCTGCTGACATTTTTACGTGTCAGCGCAAAACTACAGCAGAGGCAGTTTAGACCGATGCAAAGGGACATATCTAGGGTAAGGGGAAGACCCATCTAAGCACTCTAAGAAACTGGCACTTGAGCAAAGGATATTTTGCTTCATGGGACCTGTAATGCTACTTAAGCAGTGATTGTGGGTGGTGAGTGGAAAACGGGTCCTTTGTATGACCAAATGGATATGATGTAGCCAATGCAGTGATGAAGTGCATTCTGTCAATGAGAGTGGACCAGAAGGGTCAATCTATTTTCTTTTCCTTATTATTGAAATATTATTGCTTGCAAAAAGAAAAAAATACAATATTTGAGCTTTGAAATTCACACAGTTATCTCTTATATACATTAAAGGGGATTCCAGTCTTAGAGTCCAGAACCCCTATGGTCATAACCCATGGCCCTTAACAAAAGAAACACCACTCACTTGTCCACAGTCCAGCCCTGCTCCTTTGCCAGCCACTTCTTGTCCCCGTAAAACCAGGAAGCGGCGTGGCCCTGTGACCACTGCGGCCAGCCAAAGCCTCAGCAGTTACAGCAGCTTGAACAATATGCCTCAGCTGTAGGACCATAGGGGTGACTGGCTACAAGGATGGACAACCCTTTAATGCATATGCTGTAATCTCCATAACATTGGGTCTGCAATGAACATATCTTGATGTACTCTGAGGAGCATTGGATACAGTCCGTATTATATTTCATTCAGATGTGTAAGTCATCAATAAGACAACTTATGATATCAAATGAAAGGATATCTATATAAAAGTTAATCTGTCCTCAGCGACCTCCGTATCATGCTCCCTATAGACACATAGCTGTGGGTCACCTGATTAAAACACAGTTTTTCTTTAGTTGATCTGAGGCTTCATTCTTGAGTTCTGATACTTTTTCTTGATATGGACATTAGGCATTTGGTGTAGTGAGGGCGTCACCATTGCTCTTGTTGCACCCAAGCTTCACTCCCTTCTGTGGCCTGCCCCTCCCTCACTGCTTTGCCACTGCCTGGCCCTGTCAATCAAAAGCAGCGAGGGAGGGGCTAGACACAGCAAGGAATTGAGCATGTGTGCAAGAAGATCAGTGATGAAACACTCATTGAACCAAAGGCCTAATTTGCATATTGAGAAAAAGTAACTTGAGAATGGAGCCTTATATCACCAAAAAGAAAACAGTGTCTTAATCAGGTAAACTACAGCTATGTGTCTATGCAAGGAGTTTGATAGGGAGGTCGCTGGTGACAGACTCCCTTTATTTCTACTAAAGACAATTTTCTGAAATAATAGAAAGTGACATTTTAACAAGCCAAAGAAGGTTTGGCTATAATTTATAGTGTGTATTTTGGCTGTAAGGTGGTGTGTCAAAAACATGAACAAAGCCCAAAATGCCAAGTGTGAAGTATTTGCAGCTAATGAACTGAATGAGCAGGGTGTGCCAGGATGCTGGAGTTTGTGGGAACGTGGGAAATCGGTGGTGGAAATTACATTTCTATCATGTCTATACTTTCAGCTGTTTCGGAAACTTAAAATTGCTGAGTATGAACTGAGCAGAGGTACATCTGTTTTCCTCAGTTCCAAAATCTGAAACAGGGTTAAGTAATGACCTTTAAAGGGAAATGTATCACAGAATGACACGCTATTTCAATCAGGTTTATACAAAAAATATAGCAACAACTGTTAACAAATGGAATAAACAACAATTTCTCTTCTACAGACATGCATCTAATCAATGAAAATGAGGTACAAGATGCATTCCTTTTAAGTTCATGGTTTTTACAAATAGCTGTAATAATCTGTAATATTTAATTATATATATTTTTCTTAATGTGTAACTAATGCAATGTTGACTTAGCAGAAGCCAAGGTCATTGTAAAACATCAAGTGGACCTCTTATCTAACTATATTGTAGGTTATGATCGATAAAGGGGCTAGGGACATCAACGTCTGTACCATCGTATGATTGGGGGAGTTCTGACTGCCTAGACTCACAACCATCATAACTCTGAAGGGCCTATGGTGCTTTATGGATTGATATGGATAGGGCATAGCTGCAATGTTAGACAAAGTGCCTAGATAAGAGCTGGCCAAAGGACCAAACAGTAGAAAAAATGTTAAATCTCATCTGTCTCCAGACAATACTGTTTATTTTAGGCTTGCAAAAATGGCCAGATAATGGATGTTCCTGCACCCACTAGATGCATCACTCTTTCTTCTGAGGCATATTCATAGTGCCAAGTGGAAATTTGGGTAATTGAACCATCTCAGTGTTCTTCATTGGTCTCAGGTGCTTACATGAGGGCCCCACCAGCCTGCTCAGAATAAATGATTAGGGAATTGTTATCTATACCATTCTCTACTTTTTACACTGGCTGAACTGCATTTTAAGACTAGAAGCACAACAATATAGAGTATACAGCAAATCGTACAACATTCCTATCCTGGGAGAGGGTGACGAGAGCAGTTTCAGTATCTCTGGTATGAGTGAACTACGTACCGGTTTATTTTCAGCTAAACGCCGTGACATTCCCAGATTGTAACATCTTGTGTATTAGTCTGAGAAGCACGTCATGTTAATAAGCAGTTACCATTCATCACAACCTCTCCTTCCATGTCTGGTCTGTGGGTTTTTGTTATTCTCAATACATTAAATGTACACATTAATATAGCACAACGTACAGAACATAAAATGCAGATGTTTGTATAGGGATCTGAGGATGTGAATGTCCTGGCAGATTAGTGGAAGGACAAATATGGTATTCATTATGTATCATTTTATGGTAAAATTAAGACTTGTAGACTCTTCCAAGAAGAGTCCTGTGTTTCACACTTAATATTGTTATTTTCATCTTTCTGCAATAAGCAAAGAAGAACATGGTGCTTCTTACAACATTGGACAGCGGTTCCTTGGGCTCGCCAGAAGTTCTATCATATATTATTATCAGAAAAATCTACTAGGTTTTGAATTAAAGAAATAGACCCCATTAACAAGTTATTCTCCAAAGTCAACTCCAAATATTTTTCTTTCTCCTGGACCTTTGAGGCTCACTATGGTATCAGAGCCTGGGCTTATCAGAGGATCCTTTAGTGCTCTGGTGGGACAGTCCAAGCCTGCTTCTTAATGATCTATGACGGAAATAGGCTAGTAGACTGAAGATGTGGAATACATAGAATTAGCATTGCCAGTCTGTACATAGGTAGTTTGAAGCTCCATGCTTAATTTTGTGCCATCCGACATATTAGTTTATTAATATTAATATTGGGTGTATATATGTTGTATAGTTGGTTACATGCATATTTACTATGGATGGAAACAGCAGTATCTTTATTTTATCTGTGTTAGCAGATGACTCCAGGAGTCCCATTTACTGAATACAGTGACCACACCAGTTATAAATGTTATCATTGTATTGCAGGCACTGCATCTGTTGCGGTAGCTGGACTTCTCGCAGCACTTCGTATAACAAAGAATAAACTGTCTGACCACACAGTCCTGTTCCAAGGAGCCGGGGAGGTACATTAACAATTTAACTTCCATTATTATTATATGAGGAGAGGTGTATACTTCATTAGGATGTGGTATGAAAAGTTTGTTATTGGCTATTCAATGGACCATATGGCATTTCCTGACTCTCACATGGTGGAGTAAAGAAATTCTACTACATATAAAATTTATATGGAACTCAAATACTTAGATTCTGTAAAACCATATTACTGTATCACCGATAAACATAGACCTCTATAAGCTACTGCTCAAGAGTGCATAATGTAACCTTAAATAACATACTATATAATTTGTTCATTTTGAGGCTGCCATGGGAATTGCTGACTTGATAGTTATGGCAATGGAGAAAGAAGGGACAACAAGAGATGAAGCACTCAAGAAGATCTGGATGGTGGATTCCAAAGGGTTAATCGTGAAGGTTAGGTTATTCAATCAATAATCAAATCAGATGACACAACTATATACTGATACTGTAAATTCTAATATTGAAAAGTGTACCTATTAATGTATATAATATTTAAGGTATTTTCCTAATTTACAGTATTTGAACAAAAGTATGTGGACACCTGATCATTACATGTATATGAGCTTGGTGGACATCCCATTCCAAAACCATGGACATTAAAATGGTGTTGGGCCACCCTTTTAGTGGGGAGGTATTTTGAAGTGTGTCTATGGGAATTTGTATCTGTTCAGCCGTAAGAGCTTTTGTAAACTCAGGCACCAATGTTCTCTAAGAAGGTCTGTTTTCCAAATGGTGTTCACCTCATGAAAAACCTGGACTCAATAAATGGGAGTGCGGGTGCCAACATACTTTTGGCCACATTGTGTTCCTTAGAATACTACAGCACTCACAAATGAAGCGCTGTTCTATCTCTCTGCCTGTACACACATACTTGGAAAAGTCTCCAATGTATTATGGTACCATGATGGAGCTAAGAACTGACGTGAATAAGAACCACATACAGGTTAACACAGGCCAACCCCTGTGCCCTAGTGGTGACAATATGCAGCTGAAATTTTCTGCATGTAAGGGCAACCATAATAAATGTGGTCAATATTACTGCAACCTGAAATATAAGTAGAATAAAAGCCCCCAAACCAACTATGCTGATATAATGGTGCTCACTATTAATTAGACAAATAGATGAATATATCACTTTAGATCCATTTCGATCCACATTCGCTGATTTAGATGTCATTTTGCATATGATTTTCCTTATGTAACGTAGTAGATAAACTTGACGGGTTCTACTGGAACATCTCGGAGTAGGGTTCCCACCCCAATGTCATAAATTAGAAAAAACTCCGGATTCTATTTTTGATGCAAAAGTTCGTATTTTTATTGTGGAAATGCGACAAAATCACCCAAAGTCGTGACGTTTCGGCTCTACATACGAGCCTTCATCAGACTGTGATAATAAAGACATAGACAAAACATAGTGTTAGTACACAAGGGAATATAGCGAGTTAAAGTTGCTGTACAGGATAACATGAAAAGGCTTACTCATACTACGCTGTATATGTTATAGGCTATAATAATATAGAGACGTTCGCTCGCTTGGATCTAAGCCAGAGGATTTATCCATTAGAACAAGTGATCAATATATGGTAGAACACATAGACATCAAATTTCAAATAACTTTTAACAAACTTCAAAGAAGGCCGTAGCTGGTCCCCTTCATGCTGGTCCAATGGGGATTGAATGTCAAGGAAGATGACTTATCGGGGTACCCATGCGTTAATCTATCAGCCCCAAGAGACCTACTTACCAGGAGTCGCTATATGTAGGGAGTAGATGTCCAAAATAGGATCAAATGGCAAGCCCGGTCGGGTAAACAGCATCCGCTGTATCAGGAGATATGTGCCGTAATGATCGTGTACCTGGGACGGGTTTATAAAGCCCGCCTCGGTGCACGAGATAGGGGAGGAGTGGAGTGTGGAGCGCACGCTGAGGTCTGTGTGCGCTCCATCGAGCGGATGGAGAAGGAAGGGGAAGCGTAACACCACGTGTGCGTTCCACCTCCCGATACCCGGAAGTGGTAGGTGGAACGCAAATGCGTTCCACTTTGTCAAAACTTATCTAGATACTACCTTGGATGGATAAGGATACTATGGACCAGTGGACGACGGGACCAGTATTTTTAGTCGGCCTAGGGAAAGAAAGACATATAAATTATTTATAATATGCATTATATACAGGTCACTTTTAATTATTATGAAAGTGATATACGGGTCTTGGTGAATCATATAAAACTAAATAAAGCAAACCATACGAAACCAATTATAAGAAGACCACAGGAATGATGATATAGATGGAATAGTGTCATCACCATTTGGTGATACAGAATGTTACCCTCTATGCCTATGGGTAGTCTAAAGGCAACATAGGGGGTAGAGTAGGTTGGTTCATACAAGTTGATGTAGATCATAGTCTCGGTTGAGGCCCCTAGGTTCTAAGGTGTCTAGGGTATGGATCCAGAAGGCCTCTCTAAATTTTAATTGTCTGATCCTATTGCCACCACGTCTCATTTGAGGGATTCTTTCTATCACCTGAAATTTTAATTGTGAGATTGTGTGTCTGGCTTGTTGAAAATGGAAAGGGACCGGTAAGAGTAAGTTCTGTTTCCGTATGTTAGACTTATGTTGACAGACTCTATTTCGTATTGTCTGGGAGGTTTCACCTACGTAAAGCAGGCCGCAGGGACATTTGAGGATATATATGACAAAATCTGTGTCACAGTTATAGAATTCCCTAATGGGGTATGAGCGTCCGGAGTGAGGATGGTAGAAGTTACTGCCTCTGAGCACATGTGAGCATTGGATACAACGGTTGCATGGATAAGTGCCTTTTTTGGGGGTACTAAGAAAGAGCTGTCTGGGTATTTTTGTGGCTGATCCGATGTCTGCTCTAACTAGTAAGTCCCTAACATTATTCGGGGCGTTTATTGCACATAAGTACAGGAGATTGAAATTCTTCTATATCAGGGTAAGCCTTACTTAGAAGGTGCCAGTGTCCGCGGATAATATTCTCCACTTTTTTAGCGTTAGGGTGGAATACATGTACAAACGGTACTCTTTTAGTGGAAGATGCCTTATTGTGACTTCTAACTGGGGTAGTGTGTAGAAGTCTTTCTGGATAGCCCCTTTCTCTAAAGCGGGTTCGCATTTCTTCCAGTCTCAACTTACATAGTGTCTCATCTTGCACTATCCTTTTTACCCTATGTAGCTGGGATAGAGGTAATGATTGTTTGGTGGTGAGTGGGTGAGCACTGGAGTAGTGTAAAAGGTTATTTCTGTCAGTCGGTTTTCGAAACAAGTCAGTAGTGAGATGGCCGTGATCATCCTTCATGACCTTTGTGTCTAGGTAGTTAATAGAACTTGTATCCTTAGTAATAGTAAACTGGAGATCCGGGTCTATCGAATTAATGTACATGTGAAACTCGTCCAGGGAATCCATTGATCCATTCCAGACACAGAACACGTCGTCAATGTAGCGTTTCCACATGACGACGTGTTCTGTGAATGGCAATGTTGGATACAGGTATGTATTCTCAAAGTGTGCCATGAAACTGTTGGCATAAGGGGGGGCCACGTTAGACCCCATTGCTGTCCCCCTCTTCTGTAAGAAGAAGGTGTCCTGGAACAAAAAATAATTGTTGTAAAGAACCAAGCGGAGGAGGTCAATACAAAAATCTATGATATCGGGAGATGTATTATTGGAGTGTAGTAAATCCTCCATAGCCTGTATGCCTTTCTCGTGGCTGATGGAGGTGTATAGGCTGCACACGTCCCATGTAACTAGAATGGTATTGGCGGGGAGAAGTGGTAGTTTCTTAATGGTGTCCAAGAAAGAAGAAGTGTCCAGTAGGAAGGATTTTGTGTTTTTAATGAGTGGAGTTAGTATCTTCTCTAAGAGTATTGACACTGGTGACAGAACAGAGTTGGTTGAGGCAACTATAGGGCGGCCCGGTGGGTCCAATAGGCTTTTATGGATCTTCGGTAATGTATAGAAGACAGGTACAGAGGGATTGTGGTTAATAAGAAAGCGAGCTGTGGCATCGTCTATGATGTTTCTGTGTTTATAATGTTGTACTAAAGTAAAGATCTTCTTCAGAATGGATGAAGTAGGGTCGCCATTAAGTGGTTCATAGACCTCACTGTCACTAAGCTGTCTTTTGATCTCAGTGATATACTTGTCTTTGTCTAGCACTACCAAAGCTCCCCCTTTGTCAGCGGGTTTATAGATAAGGTCCCTAAAGGATCTAAGTTCCTTTAGGGATTGTTTCTCGGACATACTGAGGACAATCCTTCCTACTGGACACTTCTTCTTTCTTGGACACCATTAAGAAACTACCACTTCTCCCCGCCAATACCATTCTAGTTACATGGGACGTGTGCAGCCTATACACCTCCATCAGCCACGAGAAAGGCATACAGGCTATGGAGGATTTACTACACTCCAATAATACATCTCCCGATATCATAGATTTTTGTATTGACCTCCTCCGCTTGGTTCTTTACAACAATTATTTTTTGTTCCAGGACACCTTCTTCTTACAGAAGAGGGGGACAGCAATGGGGTCTAACGTGGCCCCCCCTTATGCCAACAGTTTCATGGCACACTTTGAGAATACATACCTGTATCCAACATTGCCATTCACAGAACACGTCGTCATGTGGAAACGCTACATTGACGACGTGTTCTGTGTCTGGAATGGATCAATGGATTCCCTGGACGAGTTTCACATGTACATTAATTCGATAGACCCGGATCTCCAGTTTACTATTACTAAGGATACAAGTTCTATTAACTACCTAGACACAAAGGTCATGAAGGATGATCACGGCCATCTCACTACTGACTTGTTTCGAAAACCGACTGACAGAAATAACCTTTTACACTACTCCAGTGCTCACCCACTCACCACCAAACAATCATTACCTCTATCCCAGCTACATAGGGTAAAAAGGATAGTGCAAGATGAGACACTATGTAAGTTGAGACTGGAAGAAATGCGAACCCGCTTTAGAGAAAGGGGCTATCCAGAAAGACTTCTACACACTACCCCAGTTAGAAGTCACAATAAGGCATCTTCCACTAAAAGAGTACCGTTTGTACATGTATTCCACCCTAACGCTAAAAAAGTGGAGAATATTATCCGCGGACACTGGCACCTTCTAAGTAAGGCTTACCCTGATATAGAAGAATTTCAATCTCCTGTACTTATGTGCAATAAACGCCCGAATAATGTTAGGGACTTACTAGTTAGAGCAGACATCGGATCAGCCACAAAAATACCCAGACAGCTCTTTCTTAGTACCCCCAAAAAAGGCACTTATCCATGCAACCGTTGTATCCAATGCTCACATGTGCTCAGAGGCAGTAACTTCTACCATCCTCACTCCGGACGCTCATACCCCATTAGGGAATTCTATAACTGTGACACAGATTTTGTCATATATATCCTCAAATGTCCCTGCGGCCTGCTTTACGTAGGTGAAACCTCCCAGACAATACGAAATAGAGTCTGTCAACATAAGTCTAACATACGGAAACAGAACTTACTCTTACCGGTCCCTTTCCATTTTCAACAAGCCAGACACACAATCTCACAATTAAAATTTCAGGTGATAGAAAGAATCCCTCAAATGAGACGTGGTGGCAATAGGATCAGACAATTAAAATTTAGAGAGGCCTTCTGGATCCATACCCTAGACACCTTAGAACCTAGGGGCCTCAACCGAGACTATGATCTACATCAACTTGTATGAACCAACCTACTCTACCCCCTATGTTGCCTTTAGACTACCCATAGGCATAGAGGGTAACATTCTGTATCACCAAATGGTGATGACACTATTCCATCTATATCATCATTCCTGTGGTCTTCTTATAATTGGTTTCGTATGGTTTGCTTTATTTAGTTTTATATGATTCACCAAGACCCGTATATCACTTTCATAATAATTAAAAGTGACCTGTATATAATGCATATTATAAATAATTTATATGTCTTTCTTTCCCTAGGCCGACTAAAAATACTGGTCCCGTCGTCCACTGGTCCATAGTATCCTTATCCATCCAAGGTAGTATCTAGATAAGTTTTGACAAAGTGGAACGCATTTGCGTTCCACCTACCACTTCCGGGTATCGGGAGGTGGAACGCACACGTGGTGTTACGCTTCCCCTTCCTTCTCCATCCGCTCGATGGAGCGCACACAGACCTCAGCGTGCGCTCCACACTCCACTCCTCCCCTATCTCGTGCACCGAGGCGGGCTTTATAAACCCGTCCCAGGTACACGATCATTACGGCACATATCTCCTGATACAGCGGATGCTGTTTACCCGACCGGCTTGCCATTTGATCCTATTTTGGACATCTACTCCCTACATATAGCGACTCCTGGTAAGTAGGTCTCTTGGGGCTGATAGATTAACGCATGGGTACCCCGATAAGTCATCTTCCTTGACATTCAATCCCCATTGGACCAGCATGAAGGGGACCAGCTACGGCCTTCTTTGAAGTTTGTTAAAAGTTATTTGAAATTTGATGTCTATGTGTTCTACCATATATTGATCACTTGTTCTAATGGATAAATCCTCTGGCTTAGATCCAAGCGAGCGAACGTCTCTATATTATTATAGCCTATAACATATACAGCGTAGTATGAGTAAGCCTTTTCATGTTATCCTGTACAGCAACTTTAACTCGCTATATTCCCTTGTGTACTAACACTATGTTTTGTCTATGTCTTTATTATCACAGTCTGATGAAGGCTCGTATGTAGAGCCGAAACGTCACGACTTTGGGTGATTTTGTCGCATTTCCACAATAAAAATACGAACTTTTGCATCAAAAATAGAATCCGGAGTTTTTTCTAATTTATTTCCTTATGTAACCTCATAAGACTGAAAGAAGAGCAGTGTCAGAGAATAAACTTGTGGTTCACTGGTTAGAAATAAAAGAACTACATACCGGTTTATTTTCAGCTAAACGCCGTGACATTCCCAGATTTGTAATTAGTGGTTTCCTCTGGTCCCACTTCAATGTAAATCTGAAAATACACCACCTATATATGCCGCTACACATGTAAGCTTGTGGCATATTGTGTTTTTTTGGCTTTTGAAAACCTCAGAAATTCTCTTTTCTCTGCTCTTGCGTCATATGCATGCACAGTAGTTCTGAAATGAGACCTGACTTCTCTGCTAATAGAGCATGTGCTGGGGTTTCTTTCTTTGCCGTCTGTTTTCAGTCATCATTGATCTCTTTGTAAGATATCCTTGCTTCAGCCATAAGGATTTGTTCTCTTAAAGGCAGGGATGGTATCAGAATAATTTATAAAAGGTAGACAGTCCTCACCATTCCGTATCTACTCCATTCCAGCGCCACTGCTTCTATCCGCCCTGCCGCTACCGTCATGACATCATGTTTTGGCTGCAGCGATGATGTACCTGTATATTGCACATGACCGCTGCAGCCAGTCACGCCTTCTGCAGTATGCAGCACAGGGCTGGTCAGTTATTGGCCACAATAATCACGTGTTATAAGGGTAAGTCACAAATGCAGTCTGTATAGCAAAGCCCAGCAGGGAGGATGGAGCAGCAGCACTGGAATGGAGGGGGTTCAGGATGTTAAGCATACAGTGTTCCTGCCTTTTTAATAAATTGATTAAAAAAATAACTCAAGCAAACCCTTTTAAAATATTTTCACTTATGAAACATCATTTAACAATTTACATCATTGTTCTAGATTACAGAGTAGCTAAGGGGTGACCGGAGGGGACAGACCAGACTACACAGTGGTCAGAACTACACATCAGTAAAGGAAGGGTTAACAACTGTTGTTACAGCGTAGTCTATGCTCTTCATACTAATTCCAAAAAATAACTGACCACACATTGCAATTGCAAAAGAATAGAAACATGTATCCGGTCAACGTCTAACATCTGCTGAAGTCTCTTACTCTTGCTCCTGGCAGCAGCCACGTATGGTGTTATCTCTATACAAGTGAACTATACACAATATGGTTTCCGTTTATCCTTTGGAAATTTAATCCATTCTTTCCAATTTTCTTAATTCATTTACAAACTTTGTCATATAAACCGCTCATTTGAGGCTTCTTCTAAAAAATATACATTATTCATTCCAGCAGCAGCACAAGGAAGATAAAGACATGCTTAGCCTGGCAGCCGATCTTTTCCACATGGAATTTTAAGTGTAGGTCTAGGAATACCACACCCAGGCCCAGAGAAAGGCTGTAATTCAGCAGTAGTGTGGTAGCCCAGCTGGAATATAATTTATATAAGGAAAGCTGTATTTCAGGGTATTCCAAGAATCAGATTTAAAAAGCAACATTTGTATAGGAAAAGAGTGAATAATTGCAAGGTTCTATTAAATACATTGTCAGTCCTTTTAAAATGGAAGTAAGGGAAGGTTATGAGGGATATGGTGGGATTCACTGAGGTTATCCAGTGGTACAATCTTCAACACAACATTTGTAGGGAACAGTTTTGGATCCCATGATTCAATAGTCCCATAGGGCAATGAAAAATTGTCCCTCTCACACTGCAGCATCACACCAAGGCTAGAGTGGAAAAAAAGTCAATCTTTAACCTTCGACTCCTAACTACAAAAATACATTTTGATTTAAAGGAAATCTGTCACCAGGTTAATCACTATTGAAGTAAAGCCATGGCCTAATAGCACTTAGTAACTTATTAACAGATGTGCATTGTTCTAGCAATAGATGTTTTCTGTCTTCTGAAAATCCAGTTTATTTGGTATGCAAATGAGCCTGTAAGGTGCCCAGAGGGGCGCGATTCTTGTAGGAAGGAGCCCAGGCACGCCTCCTACATCACATTCAAGCCATAACTCTGCCCCCCTTTTCCTGCTCCCAGCATGAGGGTGGTTTGGGCACAAGCAGGAGGCGTGCCTGGGCTCCTTCCTACAAGAATCACGCCCCTCTGGGCACCTTACTGGCTCATTTGCATACCAAATAAACTGGATTTTCAGAAGATAGAAAACATCTATTGCTGAAACAAAGGCACATCTGGAAATAAGGTACTAAGTGCTATTAGGCCATGGCTTTACTTCAATAGCAATTATCCTGGTGACAGATTCCCTTTAAAAATACTGATATTTTACCACTGCATAAAACATGAAAGACCTATGATATTTAAAGAGAAACAATAGATTTAAATGGGTTGCTCAACTTTTGGGGTTTTTGGGCAGACCCCCGTCCCTCTTGGTCGGACCTGCAAAGGGAAGTATACCTACCTGCTCCCCACTGCTGGTTCTCGGTTCCTTCACTCCTCTGCCACTGCTGCCTCCCTCTGTCAACATCTGCTTTGATGCCACTGCAGCCAATGAATGGGTACAGTGGTGACTTGTCCCCCTTGTGTCAAGTGACCAATTGCTTTGGGGGAGGTCACCGCTGCAGGACAGTCATTGACATCAGAGGTATCAAAGCAGGTGTTGACAGTGGGTATCTGAACAAGGCAGGGGAGCAAAGGAGTGAGGATCTAGCCATGGGCCGTTTGCCCAAAGCTCCTCAAAAGGGGAACAGCCCCTTTAACTTCTAAAAAAGTGAGAATTTAATGGAAAGAGTATAAAATGTATTATTAATTTATTCATTTATTCAAGTTATGTTCATGTAGTTGAAAGCTATAATATATTTAAAGGCTATGGACACTTCTGGGGTCATCATTGCACCCTACTCATTTTGGGTCAAAAATATTTTTTTTTAAATGGTCTTTATCAAAACTTGTCAACAGTTTTTCCACTACAGCTTTCACTTTCATTGTATCTGAAGACTGTTGCTTTCTGCTTCAAAGTGATTCCATCAGAGAGTTGTTGATCTGCAGCCCTTAGCTGTACTTTCCTAACACTCATTATAGCTAAATTCTTCTAAGAGTTACAGTGAAAGCAATACTCCAATGATACTGCGAAAGCAAAAGCTGCAGAGGAAACAGTTGAAAGTTTTTAATAAAGACCAATTGGACAAATAATGCTTAGCCCAAAATGAGTAGAGTGCAAAAAATGTCCCCCAAGGTGTCCAAAGCCTTTAATTAAATTGTACTTCTTGTATCATTTAGGTAGCATATCTCCATACAGCCAATAAATCCTTCTAAATTCTGTCTACAGACTGTGATCAAATTCTCCAATTGCTTGGACTTTTTATCATACAAGGGTGAGCCTTGCCATAGACAGCTATTCAGCCCAGTGGATTGCCTGTCATAGGCATCCCAGTACAGGGAAAGCAGAGTGAACTCTTGATTATAGCTATAAAGTGGAACAGGTTAATGAGGTAGACAGCAGATTTAGTACTGGAGTACTATAATGCTTTAGAAGAGAGTTATTATTATGGGAATGTATAAAGTCAGTTTTGCAGGAATCTGTGTAATTTGCCTAAAATTTAATGTTGCTCGATGCTTGAAAAATTTGCTGCGTCTTTAAATGTAACCCATCTTAAGACTTTGCAGCACTTTCTGTGACGCTCCTTTACTGGAGTAAGGCTGATTTCACATCACCGGTTAGCTTTCTGTTCTTCTATCAGAAGAAGAGGGAGAGAAAAAAAAACAGAATCCTGTAAAAAAACGGATCAGTTGTCATCTGTTTGAGCCATTTCCGTCTGAGATCCGTTATTTTAGATGGGAAAAAAGTCATGCATGCAGTACTTTTTTTTTTCTCTTCTGACCGATCTGAAGAATGGAAAGCTAAGCGGTGGTATGACCTTGTCCTAAGATTGCAACATTTTTTCATTTTTTGATGAAGCTGGCATGAATCAGCTCGGCAGGCTAACTATGCCCACTTTGCCACCCACTTCTTAAAATTGAAGTGAGTGGTGTAAAAATGCAAAATCTCGCAATTTGTTTGCTAATTTGTAAAGCCCTACCACAGGGGTCAGCACTCCAGCTCTTGTGAAACTACAATTCCCAGCATGCATTATTCACTTCTGTGGGAGTTCCGAGAAAAGTAGAGCAAGTGTGCATGCTGGGAGTTGTAGTTTTACAACAGCTGGAGTGCCGGAGGTTGACTATCCATGTCCTACTATGTGACTTTTTGAAGCCAGAATTCTAGAGTACAGGGCTCCTTTCTAAATGTCACATTGAAGTGTGATCCTATTATGCTTTGACAGCCCCATGGTGTTTGGCTTTTAGGTGCCATTGCACAATTTCCTGGACCTACATAAATTTCCAGTTTTGTGCTCATTAGGGCTCTTATAATTCAGATTCTCATATATTTTATGAGACACTGTATGATATTCCCCTACCCCAGGAGTAGTCTATTTTCCTTTTTCAATGTTTAGTGCTTAGATCACTATATCTTATAACAGTTAAATGTTGGAAACTTCATAATTGGTTCCTGAAGGCAATAAGTGCTGGATATTGCCAGTATTCTATTGCTGCCACCCACCTAATACTCATGTGGAGAATCCATTCAGTTTTCCACTGGCCAGCGATATTTAGAATTCTGCTATGCCAACAATGATAACTTTATGATCTATTCAGCGTTATGCTTGGCATTAGGTATACAAATGCTGAACCCTATTAGAATACAGTGAGGGGCCTGTGTTAGAGTCTGATAGGACTGCAACCATTAGAACGTAGAGGGGCCTCTTGTCTACATATTCCAGTGAGCAATGACTTGTGGGCAGAGGACTTATCTCTTTAAGCAGAAGGTTGACTACTGGCCAGTTTCAGCATAATAGCCACTGCAAAACAAAACAATAAAATGCCAGTATTTCTGTAATTTCAATATTTCAATATTTTCCAATTGTGGATAATTGTATGTTTTTGATGGAAATGCTCATTAAGGTAGCACTGGATGGCATCATGTCACTTTTGCCAAGTTTCTGGTTGATAGCTGTGTGCGTTGTGTATTTTCTATCCAAATACTCTCCTACGTATGTCTCTTAAAATAACAAGGCATTTCTGCATATTTGCCACATAATCAGTCATAGAAGCATATGATGAGATCTGAATATATATGATTTATGTCCCACTGACCAGTAATGACCTCTGGTGAAATTCCCAAATGATAAAATAAGCACGCAGAATTTTGCTTAAAATAGAAGAAACTATGTAACTATAGACATGATGTATAGGTTAAAAGTTACAATTTGTTGGCAGGCCATAGCGCCATCTACTGGAACATCGATGGCACAATTCACTTTTTAAATGTGGGCATCAGTTTCTTAATCTCACACCAAATATTGGTGTTAATGCACTCCTACAGGGCAGATCTTCACTGACACATGAAAAGGAACGCTTTGCCCAAACACATGCAGAAATGAAGAATTTGGAGGATGTGGTTAAAGAAATCAAACCTACTGCTCTTATAGGTAAAAATCCAAGTCATAGATTAGTTTTTGGTTTTTACCTTGTCTGTTTTTTATTAATACAATCTTTTCTTCAGGTGTGGCAGCTATAGGCGGAGCGTTCACTGAGCAGATTATACGAGATATGGCAGCTTTCAATAAGCGACCCATAATATTTGCGCTCAGCAATCCAACAAGTAAAGCGGAGTGTACTGCAGAAGAGTGCTACAGGCTGACTGAGGTACCGCGTAACACTGTGTATCATATTTTAGTGAACTGATGGAAGGGAACGTTGATGTTTCCTTTAATTTTCATAGCCAGCTTTTTTCAGGAATTGTTAAGTGAATTGGATGTGTAGAGTAGGTTTCCCAAACCCTCTGTTTTCCATAGCACAGTAAGCAATGTGTTTGATTTCCAAAATGTGGGTGGTTGTGTAAATGTGGAAAAAGGTAGCAGATCTGGTGCAAGCTGGGACCCACCTGCAATTTGGTAGGTAGTGCTTAACCTCCCTGCAAACACCAATATGTTATAAATTAAGCATTACACAATGTCTGGTAATGCATGGACATGCCAGGTCTTTCGAGCAACTCTCTGCTGCTGCAAATTGATGGTGGAGGACTTGTAACACCTGGAGAAGATACAATCCTGCAGGCAGAGCCTGGCAGTGTCTAGGTGCTTTTTGTCAGCAAGAGGCAGGTCGAACCAAAGTTCAGGAGACAGTTAGGGAAGTATGAGGAGTGCCCACCAGAGTTGCCGGAGTCAAGCAGACAGAGAGGATGTAGTGTGGTCTGGACTGAGAGACGGCAGAAACAAAGGTGTCTGAAGACCTAAGTGGGAAAAGTTAGCCCCCTAGTATGAGCTGCCGAATTCAGACAGAAGGAGCTGTGTAACAGATTGCAAGATGAAGACATAGAGCAGAGCATAAGAAGTCTTGCATCCCGAGAACCAGGGAAGTGGATTGTTAAAGTGGAGCCGTATGACTTCAACACAAGCACTCTATTATAAGTCATCCAGTCTAAAGGACACCTGGTGTAGGAACTGTTGAACTGTAAACTAAAGGGACTCTTTACTGATTTGCATTGCCGCGGTTGTCCCTGAAAAGGGAATAGTGACTCTAGAGACTGTTCACAAACAGACATTTGAAAGATATTTTAGTTGCATACCATTATCTTTAGTAAAGAAATTGCACCCCCCGCCTCAGTGTTATTGTCGCCATCCACATAGACGATACAGACCCCCATCTATTAACTCAGACATGGTTACTAAACATCCCCTTTAAAGAGGATCTGCAAGCCTGTACCTAAAAACTCTATTTCAGTTAACCTGTGGACAGAAGACACTTATAGTACAGTACTTACCCTTCTGTTTCTGGGACCACATGAAGGCCCAACTGGCTGCAGGCTCTTCCTTTGATATCACAACTGGATGTGCGCCTCTTTCTTCCTGTTCAGCTGCATAATGTAAATGTAGCTGAACAGGGGTCAAGAGGGGCAGATCCAGTCACAATATCAGAGGAAAAGCCCACGGCCAGTTGGGTGGCCACATGATCCCGGCCAGGATTGCAGAATCCTGTGGAGTGACAGGAGGGTAAGTACTGCTCTAAGTGTCTTCTCTCCACATTTTAGCTGAAAGAAACTTTTTAGATATGGGTACAGAGAACCCCTTTGAATCTCAGTGGCAGCTGGCTGACTAGGTTCCCACCAGATAAATGGATTATAACAGTGAATTTACATCGGTGACATATCTGTCAGTCATATGAAACTCTAAAACAGAACAGAAATACTGCACATTTTTAATTGCCTTATTTAAGGCGTATGTCCATCTTGCAATGTTCTAGCATATTGCTAGGGTATGCCATAAAATACTGGAGCGGGTGCAACGGAGCTGCAAGAGAACTGTAACACAACACCAGTCAAGTGATTATAGCTGTGCAGCGGGTGGCATATGGGCAATGCTGTGCTACCTTATTGATGATCCTTATCAAAGGTAAAGGTGATTTCAGTGTAGGCAAACATTTAGACCAGTACTGTATGATCCTGCTGGCACTTGACATGGAAATACACATTATTTTACATACATCTTGGCATTTCATAAATCTGTCTTAACTACAGGGCCGTGGTATTTTTGCAAGTGGAAGTCCCTTTGATCCCGTCACTCTCCCCGATGGACGAATACTGTACCCTGGTCAGGGTAACAACTCTTATGTGTTCCCAGGTGTTGCTCTTGGAGTTGTGGCTTGTGGTGTGAGGCACATTAGTGACGACATCTTCCTGACTACTGCTGAAGTAAGTAACACCTAGGCCGTGACATAAGGGGTCACTGGCAGCACACAGAATTATTTTAAGCCTCAAGTCATAAAATTTTATTCTAATAAGGTTTTTTTTAAAATTTTTTACTAGCAAGTAGGTTACATAGTTCCCCTGCAGAGTCGTCTTATGTTATCTTTTCCATTCCAGCACCAAGCAATTCCTGTTCCAGCAGTAGGTATAGTCTCAAGCAAGAGTACTTAGAGCTCACTCCGGATAAAATGCCATACATAGAAAATCTAACCTCTTGTGTGGATAAACTGCTAGTAGATAACATAGTTAAATAATAATGTCATCCCTTGCTGACATCCCCCACTGCAAAAATAATCAATAAAAAAGTAAATCTGAGACCTTGGCTATATTTCATTGGACAAATGAAAAGGGTCTAGATTATAGTTTTTAGTTTTTTTTCCAATGTAATGTTATTTGCAAATCTCTGCCCTGTCAGTGGGGGATTTATCACACAAGACACTTCAGAATTCTGGATTCAAAAAGTTGCAAAATAGGTCTTTGTGACTTTTTGGGCCTAAAAAGGGTTTTCCAAGATTTTCCAACTGATGACCAATAGTGGATAGATCATCAGTATCAGATCAATAGGGGTCCAACACCTGGGGCCCCTGCTGATCCACTGTTTGAAAAGGCATCAGCACTTGTAGTAGCGCCACGGCCTTACTTGTTGGGCCTAAAAAGGGTTTTCCAAGATTTTTCAACTGATGACCTGTCGTGGATATGTCATCAGTATCTGATCGATAGGGGTTTAAGACCTGGGGCTCCCGCTGATTAGCTGTTTGAGAAGGCACCAGTACTTGCAGTAGCACCATGGCCTTCTCACAACTTTGTCTAGGTCATGTGATGTCAGCCCATTGAAGTCAAGGGGGCTGAGTTGTGAAACCAAGCACAGCCATATTGCTGTGAGCACTGGTGTCTTCTCAAGCAGGTGATCAACACGGGTCCTGATACTGATACGATCTGATACTGATGACCTATCCAGAGGATAGGTCATCAGTTGAAAAATCTCAGAAAACCTGATAGCTCAGGGTCTCTTCAAATGAGACATGGCACCCAAAACCAATTCCAGAAATATCTTCCCTCTAATAGCCACATGGTGCTCTTTCTCTTACAGCAGTTTATGAACACATGTAGGGTGTTGCAGTGTTCAGGAGAAAATGAGTAACACATTGTGGGGTGATTTTTGTTCCGTTACCCCTTGTGGAAATAAAAAAATCTGGGGCTAAAGCAAGACTTTATTAGAAAAAAAATAATTTTTTTCATTTTCACAGACACTCACTACACCCCACAATAAGTTCCTTGAGGAAAGGTGTAGTGAGTGTCTGTGAAAATGAAAAAAAGTTTACAAAATAGGGACACTTTTGGGGTTTACACTGTAAGATTACCTCAGGGTCTCTTCAAATGTGACATATTTGCAAACCATTCCAGCAAAATCTGCCCTACAAAAGCCAAATTGGGGTAATGAATATTGAGGTTTTTTTCTGTTAACCCTTGCTGTGTCAGGAAAAATGGATAAAAATGGAAACTCTGCAAAAAAGTGACATTTTAAAATTTCATCTTTCACCTTATTCCTTTAACAAAGTTTGTAAAGTAAGTTTTGAATAACTTCAGGGGCTGCAGTTTCTAAAATAAAGTCATTTATGGGTAGTTTCTATTATGTAAGCCCCCCCAAAGTGACTTCATAACTGAATTGGTCCTTAAAACAGTCTTTTTTGATAATTTTCTTTAAAACAACATTTACAAAATGATGCCAGAATAGAACAGACACATGGTGATTTTATACATAATAACTTTTTATGATGTACTGTATCACTGTCTTAAAAGCAGAGATATTAAAATTTAGGAAATAGAGAATTTTCAAGATTTTGAATAAAAAAAAAAAATCAAGGTAAAACATATCGACTACCACTAACCTGACCACTACCTAACTACGATGTGACACAAAAAACAATCACAGCATCGTTTGGATAAGTAAAACCAGTCCAAAGTTATTACAGCATGAAGAGACACGTCATATCTGCAATATTAGGCTTGGTCAGAAAGGTGAACAATGGCTGTGTCTGAAAGGAGTTAATCATACACAGTGATAAACAGACTGATTATTTGCCACGGTGTGTACCAACACTCCACTACCAGACAGGAATGTCATGTTGACATGGATGCTTGGTTTATAGTATGGTGTAAAGAACTGCTTTCAGCAAAATTTTGGATTTTAATTAGGGCTGTTGGGCTGGTTAAATGTTTGAATGTAAATTGGAAGGTCAATATTTAGGAGCATTTGGCTTCCATGTGACTATACCCCATGGTAGCATGGCAGAGTAGAGTCCAGTGATGGCTAACCTCCAGCACTCCAGCTGTGGTGAAACTACGACTCCCAGCATGTTCCATTCATTTATATGGAGTTCTGAGAACAGCCAAAACGAGTGTACATCTTGGGAGTTGTAGTTTTACCACAGCTGGAGTCCCGGAGGTTAGCCATCACTGGAATAGACTATAGAAGGACTTGCCAATGATTCCTTTTTTCTTTTGGTAATGGAGTGCATGTCACTGAAAGTAAGATGAGCTAGATAAGGTAGTCGAGAAAAGTTGGGAATGCTGTCTGGACCACACTGTAGCCCTGTGATGGCTAACCTCCAGGACTCCAGCTGTGGTAAAACCACGACTCCCAAGATGTACACTCGTTTTGGCTGTTCTCAGAACTCCATATAAATGAATGGAACATGCTGGGAGTCGTAGTTTCACCACAGCTGGAGTGCCGGAAGTTAGCCATCACTTCTCTAGGGAGTCTAATATAATTTAGTGTAGGGATGCCCAACCTGCGGCCCTCCAGCATTTGCAAAACTACAACTCCCAGCATGCCTGGACAGCCTACAGCTATCAGTCTACAGAAGGGCATGATGGGAGTTGTAGTTTTACGACAGCATCCCTAATCTAGTGGAATAAGCAATCATGGAAGCTGCCAGCAAACCTCAATGAGAGGGGCCACTGTATTATTGACCAAGTGCTCAGTCTTCAGTGTTTCTTCCAGTTTTAATAACGAGAAGACTCTGTCTGCACATCTAGGAGTCCATTCAAGATTTTATGGTGTCTTTGAACTCCGCTGATTCAAGCATGTTTGTTTTCTTAGTGCTTTGTGCTTCCAGCTAATGATAGGCAGCACGTGCACATCTTGGCCTTCCTACAGCATAGTTTTCTCCAGAATACATTTTTAATGGGATTATCTATGAAGCTAGTTGGGCATCCAGACAGCTTTGCCAAAAACTATTTCATTAGTTTGTAAAATCCTTGGCATTTTTTTGTTCTGCTTGGTAAAGCTCATAAAAACAGGGACCACTGCTTGTCATCACGGTGAAATTGTCTGCAATTAGTAGGTATTACGGCTTGAAATACCTTACATTTATCAACGCAAATCAAAGTTACGCTCTTTGAGTTGGCTTTGGAAAACGAACACCTGAATGGCAGCCATTCTTGCTGACAATAAATGGACTGTTACTTTAATGACAGGGAGCTGAAGAGGTGGCAAAGCATGATTGGGCCTACAGTCCCCCTGGCTGCATGATAAAATCTTGATTTACAAATAATGATCCTTATTGGGGAGGGAATAAAAGAAATCTTCATGTTGATACTTGAGAATAATGCTGAGAGTACAGCTATTCATGTAGTGTGCCAATGACCCCAGATCATATGAAAGTGGGGTATTTATTCAGCAAGTTAACCTTCAAATGTACTAATTTGGGCAGGTCATTAAAGGGGTCTTCCAGGTTGTATCATATAAATAAATAATAATCATTTATCAAGGTAGCTGTAATTTTGTAATGTATTCCTTTTATCTATTTTCTGTTCTGGGCTGTGGTCACATGACCATGTCCATGCAGCTCTTTCGTATTCCCTGTGATGTTATGTCCATGGGCATTGCAGTAACAAGGGCAGTGATAGGGGAGAATCTATGTAACTAGCTAGGTGGGAGGAGCTATAAACTAGCTGGTCGTTGTTGGGGCAGTGCTGGAGTTATGGCAGAGAAATAAGTGCATCATGGGTTTGGTTGGATACAGCAACAGGAAGTGCTACATACAGGATGGAAACAAACCAGAGGGATTTATTTACATGGCGAAAATGAATCAGGAGAAAAGTATGCTTTCTGTTGGAATAGAGACTGGACTGGCAGAATAGACTATATATAATTTAGGTTTGCTATAGAAATCTGTGAAATCCACCTTTTCTTGGATGATGATCTAAGATTGGACTTTCTCTTGATCTTCCTACTGATCTTAAAATGATGCTATACACACAGGTCATCAATATCAGATAGTTGAGGGTCAGACACCCCGCATCCCCACAGATCAGCCATTCCAGAGTAGCTCCGGTGCTGGAAGGTGCTAAAACTACACCATTGCGTAATGGATGGTGCCTGTTACCACCATGTACTACAGAGCTGGTTACTACACCATGGATAGAACTGTGTAGTTCTGGTGCTGTAGCTACTGCAAAATATCAGGTGTGCAGGGCACTGGACCCTGACCAATCTGAGGATAGGTCACCAGTATCAAAATACTGGACACCCTCTTTATATACTTGCTGCAACTAGGATTTTAGGGCTTAGAGCTTGATATTAGCCTGGAATTTTAACTTCCAAATGGTACCTGGCAGTTGGACCATGAAAGTCTTCTACGTGCAATACTTGGAGTTGTTTGGGACGGTTTCCTGATGTTCTAGTAGCTGACTTGTTTTCCAATGTTATTATTAGAGGGAATTTGTACAGTGCTATAATAAAATATGCAGCAATATTGTACAGTCATAACTATCTAAAGTAAGTGATAGTATAATATACTGTAGGGGGACATATAAGGGGCTATAATTGAAACGTTGATGGATACTGACTAAGGGATTTTTTATCTTCTCTTACAAAGGTCATAGCTGAGCAGGTTTCTGATAAACATTTGGAAGAAGGACGTCTCTACCCACCTCTACAGACCATACAAGAAGTCTCTGTAAAGATAGCTGTAAAGGTAAGTTACAGTACAGGTAATAGTGCAGGAGCTGTCCCCTCTCCAGACATGTCTGTTTTAGTGACTACTTGCATTCTCCATGTAATAACAATTGTGGAGCATCTATTCTTATGACTTGTTATGTTGTGCCTTTGTTATTCCTTCTAGAAGTGTATGCATAAATTTCTAGCAATCAGCAATAAATGATAATTCTGGGTGTTATCAGACACCCTTCCTCAACTGGTGACACCCAACTGGACCTTCATTGCAGCCTCCTTGCAATTCATACATAAACTTATAATTGGAATAATAGAAGAATGGCATAATTACTTCATCTGTAAAATTAAGATATATTCAAGTGTGACAGATTTGCTGCAAACATTTCTGCCACTGTCCCATGTATCTGAATGGAGCTTGTAGAAATCCATGTGCTCACCACTAAATCCACCCTATTCAGATGAATGGGGCTAATTTTCAGTTACAGAAATATCTGCAACATACCACACTGGTAAGATATGTGCTTCTGTGCTGCACAATAAAGAAATGGAAAATCTATTTGGTGGTGCCTTGGACCCTTCTTGTTTATTGGACTTCTATGGTAGATCAAAGCGAAACTCACCCATAAGTCAACGAGGTTGTCTGAGATCCTAAGGATCCGATAGTCGGCAGTCAGATCGGCGCCCTGTGATTGCTGCGGCCTCTTCCTAGGTCAGTGACGTGATGTTCATCAGTCACATGGCCTGGGTGCAGCTCAGTCCCATTTAAGTGAATAGGGTTGAGCTGCCGTACCATGCACAGACACTATCCAACAGTTGGCCCTGTGCTTGGTAACCCTGCGGTGGTCACTGGAGCAAGGCAGTCTCTTCAAATAGCTGATCAGCAAGGGTGCAGGGATACCACTGCTGATCCTAAGGATAGATCATAAGTATTAAAAACCTAGAATACCCCTTTACTATGCCTTGATCTTACCTGTAGCACAAGAAACCTGTTTTAGTTATCTTACGGGTGAGACGTCTTCCAGCTATCTTATGCAGATCACTCGTGCTGTACACGTCCTTCTCTGACTACACCGATCCTTAGCAACATAATTACCTGGTTTACTTATTCTAATGTTATACTGGGTGTAGGAGAAAAGCTGGTGAGGCCCCAGTAGAAAATGTTGGACAAGCCCTGGGTTGGACAAACCACATATTTGGCAATCTCGTATGCTGACTAGTCATCCAAATTCAGCTCTGCACTTTTGTCTGGAATAAAATGCAGAAGGATTCTGGCCACATGAACCTGTCCTGAGTCTGATGATCGCTAATTTCCCAACAGCACAGTGCAGTCTTCATTAGTTAGAGCCTGCTATAGCTAATAACAGATGAGAATAATAGCAGCTTACACCAGTAAAGGTATTCATAGAGGTCATTTTATCCATGATAGGTATGTGGAAATAAACTCCATCGCATAGGCAGCACAAGAATGGAGCATTTTAAAATAAACCTTTTGATAAATTGAGCAGCGTGTGATGCGAGAATATACTTTACTCTCTGGATGTTTGATCTAGCATGGCAGGAGTCATAGATCATGGCTGGGTTATGATGGATGATATTTTAAAAGTTTATAATCCTATGTATTTTCAGATTGTAGAGAATGCCTACAAGGATAAGACAGCGTCTGTCTTCCCGGAGCCCGAGGATAAGGAGGCGTTTGTCCGCTCCCAGATGTACAGCACGGACTATGAGCAGTTTGTGGTGGATTCCTACTCCTGGCCTGAGGAGGCGATGAGAGTTCAGACCGTCACTGTTTAGACACTGACGACAGGAGGCAGATTGATTTTTCTCCATGAAACATTAAGAAATTTTGTTGTGCAAAACTTTTTGTATTGAAACAGTTAATTTTACTAAATCACACTTCAAATAAATATGCTATTCAGTGCGTGAAGCTATTTGGAAATTCCTTTATTTCGTATTAGATTGCCAAAATATGCACTAATATAGATGAAAGTCAGAAATAATCCATCTACTGATCCACTGCTGATATGTGGCCACCAGCCATACTTACTTATATACCTTCTAAATACATTTGCATTAATTCTAGCCTGACAGGTGAGCACGTACAATACGTTTTCAGACAGAACGGAATATTAACATTATTAATTGTAGGTCAATTTCAAACAAGAATATTCGAATCCAGATAAATACAGGCGGCACACGATATGGGTCGATTGTATTGACTTTTTTAATATCTGGGTTGATTCAGTGTTTTCCAGATGTGTTATCTTAAATTATGCCTATGGCATACATTGGGCCTCCTGTGTACCTTCCAGATATATGTCACGAGCATTCCTAACATATAGTATACCCCAAACGTGCACAGAAAAGGGATGAACATAGACTTGTGATGACATGAAAGTTGTGGTGTTCAGTCTGCAACCGGTTGCCCATAACAGAACTTCAACAGTAACCTGATGAGAGTTGATCCCAAGAGAACTAGGCAACAGTGGAAGAAGGAACTCTACAACAGATACACCCCTCAATAGATATAGAGTGCCTTGGTTATTCCTTTTTCCAGGTTTTTTTGCAGACAGCACAATGACCCATTTCTATGTGGACATGCACATGTCAGTGCTTTTTGCGAATGTTTTCTGGTCTGTTTTGCAGAACGGAATAGCACTTTCTGTTGATGGTAGTGAGAAAAAAATGGAAGGTATCAGTATTTTGTGGAATTGGATGTTTGCGGACTGAAATATGGGTACTGTCGTGTGCATGAGGCGTGTGTGTGGCACACTCCATTGTGGAGTTCTTATCCATCAGATTGGCAGAGGAAATGGTTGTTAACCGTTTGATTGATCAATACATTGGTGAGGATTCCCATCTTAATATTTGGGTGGAAATGTAACTAAAGGTAATGTCTGGTTAAATTTGGGAATTATACGTTTATACAGAAGAAGGGTCCTGATTCAGAACCTTGTCTAGAGTGTGCTACAAAAAGCGTTTCTCACATCTACATATTAGATACTACACACACAGTCCATTGACTCCAATGAGTGCTGTTTGATGTTTCATTCCCCTTGTGGTGGTTCTACAGGGAGAAAAGATACTGCTGCTATGGTCATATATGGCAGTTTATTGCTAGGGATCCCACCAGTGAGATCCGCTTATTATCAAAAGTATTAGAAAAGATGCCAAGCCCAGGAGACAACTCAGAAGCACATTTAACCAAACTTCTTTAACACAGCTACTGGACTCCTTATCATATGTTTAATTGGCTTCATGTTAAAGTACAGCTTCTTATGCGAAAGATTAAACATAAATCATTTCAAGAACGGTGATTCAGGCAAGTCTTCATTAGGTACCTATTTCTGGTACTTTTGCAGAACAAGTATTTGAATAAGGGCTCATGCATTCGACTATTGCAGTCTACAGGGCTAGTCATATGTACATTCTCCGACCCAGGAGAGGATTGGCCATAGGCACTACAGGGAACTACAGGGAAATTTCCTGGTGGGTCAATGACTAGGAGGGCCACTCAAGCCCTCCTCATGGCCACCATCTTGGTACACAACAATCTGATTCTCTCCTACACACCTGGCCAGCAGCTGCAGGTTTCCTCCTGAATTCAACTGTATTGACATCTTTAGGACAGTGATACAGCTCAATACTCTGGTGCAGGTGGCAGTATTTTGTGTTGCACTGCGGTATTTGGTTCAGCTGGGGCGGTATATTTTCCTGCACTATGGTATTGCTGGCCCTGCCTACATATGTTGGCCCTGCCTAATTATGTTGCCTTGCCTTCTGTCAATTTGGACCCGCCTGCAACATGCGGCCACTTTTAGTTCTCAATCCACCCCTGCTTCAATCCCTTAGTGACCAGTTTGCTTTGAGCTTTAATGGGCGTTTTCAGGATTTTTTTACTGATCAGCTGTTTGAGAAGGCATCGGCACTAGCGCTGCGGCCTTCTCTCTGCTCACCAAGCACAACGCCATACATTGTACAGCAGCTGTGCTTGGCATCATGCTCAGCCGCATTAACGTCAATGGAGCTGAGCTGCGCCTTGGCCATGTGACAAATGAACGTGACATCATATAGCCTAGGAAAGCTGCATGAACGCCACTGTGCTACTGCAAGAACCAGTCCCTTCTCAAACAGCTGATTGGCAGGGGTCCTGGGTGTTGGAACCCCACTGATCAAATATCGATGACCTATCCTTAGTGACCACTGTAAAAAGGCATATTAATGGTCACTATAGATTTAACCGCCAATGAACAGCAGTCATCAAAAAATAGGAAGTCCTATTTCTGCACATTTTCACAGGATGCCATTGAAATCAGTGGGTCTGTATTGTGAATAGCCATGTTGTATTGAAGGTGCCACATAGCCATTAACAAAACAGACCCACTGAACAGTGTGATTTTCATTAGTTTAATTAGAGCCCGCTGCAGCCCTTTCAGCCGCAAGCTAATAGGTGTAAAGTGCAGCAAACAAAAAATCAAAACAACAAATCAAACAAAAAAGATTTGGTAGCACCCTTGGCTTAAACCATACACATGATGAAAATCTTTATTTTCTTCTCTTCTTCAGCGCAGGGGGTGGAGGGCGGTGGGAAGTGGGATAGGGAGCGGAGGTGGGTTGGTTGTGGGAAATAAGAGTAATGTGAATTTTCTGTTCCTATTTGATTCTGTATTTCCCTTGACAATGGAGTACTTGTAATAAGAAAGGGGCATATTTTCCTAAGCCAGTTTCACAGTTTCCATCTAAAATCTAGGATGTCTGCCTACATTGTTGGAAAGACTGTAAAAAAACAAAAAAACAAAGTGACCGCCAATTTTAATACTGAGAACTCCAGCTGGACTACTCAACTCCAAACCTGGTGGTTCCAATCTTTTGTCATTACTATTGACGGATGCTGAGGAATGGTGGCTGCTATCAAACCAGTACCATCTGTTAAAGCTGTCTACTATTTTTCCGCAGTGATACTGGTAAGAAAGGACAATGTATTGCAAAGATCCTCAACATTCATGAGTGAACTGAACGTAAATGTAAGGAACCATCAAACTGTTCCAACCTGTAGATACCACGCAGGCTTCCACGGGTGATGTCGTTCTGTGCCAGATGTGGGCACTAATAACACGGCTCAGATGGACATCATGCAAGATTTAGATCGTTGCTTCTTGGATACCTGATGATAATGTAGAACCACTAATCTGAGAGATCAGAAATCATACTACAGTTAGTAAAACACGTACCGTATGCTCGCAGCCTGTATGCTGCTATTACAATGACAATTCCTGACACATCTGTTTAACAGGCCGCTTGTGTTGGGTCTTCAAGCTACACCCTTAAATAATTCCCTTTCGGTAAACAAATGTAATTCTTTCTGAATACAGGGTGTGTTCTAAACATTGTATAAAAATGAATAAATGGATTTTATATGGTGCAGCCCACCCATTACATTCCAATTAGTGAATAATGCTGCAAAATACAGCCGTGCAATACAGTGTAATATTTTATCTTGCTCTCCCAGCAAAGACGAACAGTAGTCCTCCTAATCTGTCTTCATCATATTCTTCTGATACAATATTTATGTGCATATTTCCACGGCTGGAGAGAAATGTTCGCGGTACTCTATTCAGAACCTGTCCTCTGATGTAATCTGCTCATGAGCCTGCCCTGTGAGCATATGATGGATATATCCTTCATATAGTGCGAAAGGGGTTAATGGTGCTTTAAAATTAATAATGATTAATGAGTTCTTTCACACAGGCAAATAGCTGTGACCTCTGCAGTGGTCATTGTGCAGGGAGGGGGAGAAGTTGAGCTGTGTCCATTCCCTATTGTGAATGTTGGCTCTTGTGTCACCTGTATTGTGATGACTACTAAGTGATCTCTACAGAGCAGAAAGTGTCAGCTTGTAATTAGGTTTAGTGGCCAGTGTGAAATCGGCAAGATTTGACATGGAAAATTTTAAAAAAATCCCCTTTACTTTAAAATTAGGTTTAAAGAGGAACTGACGCCTCTTCAGACATGTCTGTTTTATGAACTACTTGCATTCCCCATGTAATAACTATTTTGGAACATCTATTCTTGAGACTCTAGGGTGTGCCATTCCATTATTTGTACTAGTTTATGAATGAATTGTCAGCAGTCTACAGTAAAGGTCCAACTAGGTGTTACTAGTTGTTGATGTGTCTGACACTATCCAATCAGTGATGCCAGTGGCAGACTGTGCAGGGACCCACCCCATTTAATAACACCCAGTTGGACCTTTACTGAAGCCTGTTGGTAATTCATTCATAAACTTCTTGAAGGGATGGACGACATGGACATAAGAGACTGAAAGGGACTAAAAAGAGTCACTGAAACATCCTCCACACAAGCAAACATCATGCCAACAACATTGTGTGTTTCTTGTTGTTCACTAGAAATATATTACATGAAGCAAGTTACTGTGTAATGTTTTCTGAAAGTTTCCAGCATGTAACGAATCTACTGTCTACAGCAGTGACGTTCCCTTACAGTGATTAATGCACTTTGTGTAACAAACATTTTTGGCTTTACACATTCCCATTGGTTCCAGAAAGCTACATAACACATTCATGATGCCAGTGTAATACCACTAGATACTCAGTGTAAAATATTAAAAAAGCTTAAATATTGGTCACAGTATATGTGTGCCCAAGAAACGCTATCATTCCTAAATATCCCTAGCCCAAAGCAAGAGATGCCAATGTGAAATGATAGCTCAGAAAAAACTTGGCATCACCTCATAGCAATTATACTGAACTGGAAACACCAGTACAACAACCAACTATAAAAACATGTAACAATATAGCCTAGGTCTTAATTGAGGCACTGCCACTTGCCAGGCTTGAAACGTGGCATTTGGGCATCCATCACCAAAACCAGAACTAATTGACAGTAATATATGGCAAAGTGGTTCTCTGGGAATAATGATTTTTTTGCAAGTGCCCCCAGCCTGCCTCCGTGAACAGAAGATTCATGCTTCCCACCACTCCAGTCCTCTGTGCTGCCTCACGTGTGTCCATGTCCTGGTCCCCACACAGTGTTTACATCCACTGCAGCATGGGCATGGTCACATGCTCCGCTGCACTGGCTTGACATGGCCACAAGCAGCACTATGCCAGTCACTGGCTGCAGCAGATGCAAACACCGTGTACATGGACATGCAGATTGGTAGAAGAAATCACTGCTGTTGGTCTTCATTATTCTTTTTGTATATGGGTTGTGTTGCTGCTGTTATAACATTGCAATGTTCACATTTAAGGGATTAATAAAGTTTTATCTTTATGATTCTTTGAGTTATTGAATATTTCATTAGCTGCACCAAATTGCTGAATATCTTCACCATACTTCCTGTTGTACTAACTTTTACTTTGTCATGAAACTGTAGATTTTCAGTTAATTGGACTGTGTGAAATATGATCTCATACAAGTTTCTGTTCAGCTGGCATTACAATAAAAAAAGAGCAATTTTGGTTAGACCTAAAATCATTTACTGCTGCTTTGTGTATTATACCTTTTTATCTATAAGTATTTTCTGTTTCATAATAATTGTTAGAAATCATACATTATGTAAAAAATGAACTGAACAAAGGTGGTTGTGTGGCAAAACACTGTTCCTAGATCTGCCTCTATGGAGAAATGCATTCCGATACTACATGTACTAACTCTAACTGTGCGTCGTCTGCCCAGGGCCCTGTATTTCACAATCCCACATTTGTTTTAATAGGCACCATTTAATACTATATTTTCCCTACAGCAATAACTACGTGGCTGCCCACAGCTTCCAGTAACACCACTGCCAGTAGCTGGACCCATAGCGATCAGTTGATGGTCTGGTATTTCTTTTGAAGGATTGTTCTGATGATACATGTAAGTGCTGAAGATAAAGCCCACATATGTTAGTGGTTACCTTGAGTAAAAACATTACACAAATTTCAGTCTGCAATCCTCATACCTTCAGCAACTTTCAGACACGTTGTTATTCACTTTGCAGCCTACTCCTAGTTTCAGACTTCAGTCTAATAGGATACTCTTTAATATGCTCTAGTGCGGAGTATAAAAAATTGGCTAACATTACAACAACTTCTCTTTCAGAATTATAAAAGTGAGTAATTGCAAGTTGTTAACATTTTTCCATTCCCACCTATCAGAAAAATATGCATTAAACAATTGATTCTGCAATCTGCAGCCAAAAAAAGGGAAAAATGCCAACAATTTCTTGAAAAAGTTTGACAGCGAAATATTTCACATCTGTTGGGTCAATACAATCAGGTCTCCACTGCTTTCATAGAAATAGGAGGCAGGGGTGAGGGAAGCTGAAGAAGCAAGTGTCCCCTGTGCTGGCCCAGGGTACTTAGATACAGAACCGTGGTACCAAACTGAATCTCTGCCCCAAGCAGAGGTCACAATAACTCCTGTACAAGCATCATAGACGCATGTAGCGGCCGTTTTACTTTCTGAAAAAGAAGCCTGCCTAGTCCCTGCTGCCTACATTATTAATCCTGGCATGGGCAGCAGGAAGGGAACAGCGCTCCGGATCACTGCAAGAGCATGGCTCCTACTGTAACGGCCGTCATTGGAGATATTTCTGGGGTCGGTCTCTTAACTCCCTATATGCCATGGTCAATAGCCACCACGGCATCTGGCAGTTAGAGGGACAGGGTTCCCTGTCACCATCAGCTCCCTGTGAACGCAATCGCAGATGCTAATGTGAAACCATGGCAGCAGGGAGCCTAACAAAGGCCTCCGGGCTTGACGTGACTGTATGGTTATTAGGCTGTGTCACAGACTGGTACAGTTATAGGCCATAATGCGTTAGTATATAAGATATACCAGAGCATTATAAAAGTGATGTCTCCTAGTGGGACTTAAAAATAACATTAATAGTTAAAATCCGGTAGTTTCTTCCAGTAGAGGAACAGACTACTGGAGTTACTGTATCCAGCATAGTTGGATACTGCTGAACACTGTCGAATCCCCACTGACTATAATGGAATCCGATGGCTTTCTGACATAAATGCCGCTTTTGGCTGGACAAATACTTTTGCATAATTATTAATATACAGTAGTTATATAACAGAATTCTGGACAGGGATGTGAGTGTTTCCAGTGTCATTTCACTGGAAACAATAATCCCCAGAAGAAAACCCATCACCCTTCTCTGAACCCAATATCTATCTGTACTCACTCATGAAACATGTGAACTGTATTTACCATATGGGTAGGAATACTGTATGTGTTGTATGGTTTAACAACGAGACAAGATTGTCTGATGTAATACAATGCTTACATTCAGTCATACAGATTTCGCCATTATCGGAAGAAATAATTATTAGTAAAGCCTTTGTGACAGGCAACACAATTTTATTTAAAAAATTTTCATATGGCTGAGAATTTAAACCATTACACAGGATGGTCCAAAAAGCAGCCCGCCTCCAATATATGCAAATCAAACTGCTTAATAGTAAATCAGTATTAATTTTCCATAGCTGCCAATCAGAGCTCGGCTTTCATTTTTTCAGAGCCCTGTAGGAACTGAAAGCTGAGCTCTGATTGGTTGCTATGGGCAACTAAGACAGATTTACTATGAGGCAGTTTGATTTGGAGATACTGGAGGCGGGCTACTTTTTCCGTGGGCCACCCTGTATTTATGGGTTCTGTAGTTCCTATCTGTCAGCAGATTTGCACCTATGAAACTGGCTGACCTGTTCCATGTGCACTTGGCAGCTGAAGGCATCTCTATTGGTCCCATGTTCATATGAGGTTTTCATCTATGCAAATGAGCCTCTAGGAGCAATGGGGTAGTTGCCATTACACCTAGAGGCTCTGGTCTTCCTGAAACTGCCACACCATCTCCACTTTGATGGAGCCAGACATGATGAGGTTTTCATTACCTGGCCCTATAAATCAAAGTGCAGTGGGCAGTTGCAGAGAGAGCAGAGCCTCTAGGTGTAAGGGCAATGCCCCCGCTGCTCCTAAAGGTTCATTTGCATTTTCTCATCAATGTGGGCACTTATGGACATGGGACCAACACAGATGCTGTCAAGCACACATGTAACAGGTCATCCAGTTTCATAGGTACAAACATGCTGACAGATGCCCTTTAAACTTCTGTTGTGCTGTGCTTCGCTTTTATAATTAATATAAGCAAATTAATCTGAACTTATCAGGATTTTCCCTCAATGCCAAACAAAATCTGAAAGATATGTTCACTCTGATGCTTTCGGAGGTATTCAAAGAACTGCCCTAGATCCATATGGTAATCGTTCCTCAGTCCATAGTCTCCATGAGCCTCAAAAGTCAGCTCTTCAAAGGCTTGGAACAGTCTTAGACCATCCATGGATTCAGTCACATCTTTGCTTTCAGTGTGCTTACATGAGATATGCTTCCAGTTAGGGTAGCGAATGTCCCTCCAGAATTCCTCACAGTGCTCCTTATCCCCCTCTATACATATCACGCCTGGCTTCCCTGTCAAGCAGAAACCTGTCAAGTTCAGTCTCTTAGCACAGTCCAAGATCTTTTTGCGTAGTTCCTGCCGGTATATGTGGTGGCTATAGATCCACATGCGATGGAAAGTAATAATAGAGATTTTTTTCATGTCTGCTTCATTCCCATTGGTGTTCTTGGATTTCTCCACATAGGAGGATAGATTGTCTGTCAGCCATTGAATAGCGTTTGTGATGCACAGGTCCCCACGGTCCAGTGAACTTACATAGGTTGCCAGACATTTATTGAGATCACTATGCTGCAGCTTGTCTAAGGCGGTTGACCGAACAAACAGCTGAGGTTCCTTTGTGGGGTAAGTGTGAGGAAGATACACGTGTAATTCTGCTTTCTCCTGAAATTCAGATAAAACCCTTTCATCACTGGCAGTAACTCATTGATCTCTATACATTACAGATATAGATACAGATAAGAATGCAAAAAATGCTGTGGAGTAGTTTAATATAAGAATTCAGCAGCACATAACTAAGAAATCCAGCGCCACCAGTATGATCCTCTCAGCTGGGCTGTATGGGCTGCAGGGCTGACGACAGGTCGACAACACAAAACTGCTGCACCCAAATCACTCAACTCTTCGGTCCACCTCTGATTGGCTAAAGTGGTCACATGGGTAAATAAAGCTCAGCCGGGAGAACTGGAGTGGTGGTGCGAGATCTGCTAGGTAAGAACTGCTTCATTTTAGACTATTCTATAACAATGTCCAATTTCTTGCTTAAACCCAAAAAAACCCAATTAGTTTAGCTCTACTGCATCTTTACTTTTTGATATTGAACTATACAATTCATCCTTAGATACAATGCATTCGGAAAGTCTTAAGACCCTTTTTTAACATTTTGTTGCGGATAAATTTAAAAAAAAAGTCAAGTTTTTTTCCCATCATTCTGCACTCAGTATCTCATAATGAGAAAGTGAAAAGAATGTTTAAAATCTTTGCTAATGTATTGAAAAGCAAAAAACTAAAATATTCCAAAGACAAAAGTATTCAGACCCTTTACTCAGTACTTAGTTAAAGCACCTTTGGCGGTGATTCCAGCCTCCAAAGTTCTTATGTATATGCCACAAGGTTTGCACACCTGGATTTGGGGATTTGCTAATATTCTTCTCTGCAAATCCTATCAAGCTCTGTCAGGTTGGATAGGGACTGTAGGTGGACAGCCATTTTCAGGTCTTTCCAGAGATGTTTGATTGGGTTCAAGTCAGGGTTCTGGCCGGGCCAGTCAAGGACATTCACAATTGTCCATAAGCCACTCCTGTGTTGTCTTGGCTGTGGGTGTCATTGTCTGTTGGAAGGTAAATCTTCAGCCCAGAGCTGGTTTTCATTAAGAATATCTCTGTACTTTACTACATTCAGCTTTCATTCAGCCCTGACTAGTCTCCCTGTCCCAGATGCTGAAAAACTCCACCACAGCATGATACCACCACATGCTTCATTCTAGGGATGGCATTGGATAGTGCATGGTTTTCTCCAAACATGGCGCTCAGAATTGAGGCCAAAAAGTTCAGTCTTGGTTTTATCTGATGACAGAATCCGGTTAGTTCAAGAGTCCTTTAGATGCATTTTTGCAAATATTATTGGGGGAATTTATCATGAAGGGAATATTTGAAGTCAGTTTTGCTTCAGTCTGCCTTCAAGTTCTTCATGCCATATTTATTAAATGTCTTGTTTGATAAATTTGTCCTTAAACTTAACACTTTGTCTAGAAAACCTACTCCAGTTTTCTTACTCCACCCTCCTATTGGAGTGAGATTATGACTTTTGTTTGTGACTTTTATAAAAAGTCTCAGTGATACATCTGGAGAGAAACTCATTGACTTGGCTAACCACACCCACATTACAAAACTGGTGGTGGTGTAAAAATGCAAACTGTTGCAAAATTTTTGTGCGAGTGCAAAAAGTCACAAAAGCCCTATTTTGCAACTTTTTGATGCCAGAATTCTGGAGTGAAGGAATGATTAATCAGGGCCTATGTGTCTTTAACTGAGGAGAAGAAAGTTAGAGCAGTACCTCAAAACTATGTATAAGGGAAATTCAGACGCCCTCTACCATGTTGGAAATGCAAAAACAAATAAAGACTACAAGTAGAAGCACATTGCTTTATGCACAAAGCAATGTGCTGCTACTTGTATTCCTTGTTTGCTTCTGCATTGCAGCCATGGTAGCATGCACCGGAACCCCGATTATACATAGTTTGGAGGTGCTTCTCTAACCCTTTTGAACTGTATATTTGGGGAATTGGCTTCCCTTTTTAGATTGTGCACTCCTGCCCATCTACCTAGTGCTTCTAATCAGAGTATCCCTTAGCTGGATTCTACATCGCCCAGAAATGTGTAGGCCAGGGATGCCCAACCTGCGGCCCTCCAGATGTTGCAAAACTACAACTGCCTGGACAGCCTACAGCTATCAGTCTACAGCAGGGCATTGTGGGAGTTGTAGTTTTACAATAGCTGGAGGTCCACAGGGTGGGCATCCCTGGTGTAGGCCAAAAGCCCAGGAGAGGCAAGTCTGATCCTGTCTGATAGAAGTCACCTTGTCGCTGGTAGATGGACCTGATATATTCTTGATCAAAAATATGCGCAAAGAGCTTCTAATTTTCATATAGAAAGTACAGCAGTAATGCAATTTATGCATATGTTTGCATGTGTCTTTGTGCATAAGCAGTGTGCTGCTACTTGTAGTCCTTGTTTGTTTTTACTGAGGAGAGGCTTTCTGGCCATTCTGCCATAAAGCCCAGATTGGTGGAGTGCTGCAGTGATGGTTGACCTTCTGGAAGTTTCTCTCATCTGCACACCGGATCCTTGAAGTTCAGCCAGAATGACCAATGAGTTCTTGGTCACCTCTCTTACCAAAGCCCTTCTTCCGTAATTAGTGAGTTTGGTAGGGGCCGCCACCCTTCTCCAGATGTGTGCCTCCACACTATCCAGTCTCTGAGTTCTAGAAGTAGTTCTTTGCTCCCCTTAGCTTGGTTTTCGTTGCATTCCCAGCTGTGAGATCTTATATAGACGGGTGTGTCTTTTCAAATCACGTCCGATCAACTGAATCTACCATAGGCTGTAGAAACATCTTAAAGATGATGAAGACACATGGGAGGAACCCAGAGCTAAATTTCTAGTGTCGTAGCCAAGGGTCTGAATACTTATGTCCATGCAAATTTTTAATTTTTCCTTTTAATAAATTTCAAGACATAATCAATATGAAATGTAATAATAAAGTATTTTTGGAACAGCTCTCAGTAGGAAGATTTCTGTGTACAACAGTATGTACAAATGAACGATTCTTACCTTCAGATCTTCAGTTTTAACAAAAACTGAAAATTCAATAGATGGTGGCAGAGACTCATATGTTCCTTCTAAATACCTTCTTAAAATGGAAAGTGAATTCACACCATTGATGACAATGTCGTCTTTGCTAGGAAACATGGAGAAGAGCATTTCCATCTCTAGAAGCTGAAGTTCAAGGCATTCTCTTGTGCTTGTACTCATTGTAATAATCATACAGAAGAACCGACCACCTAAACACAGAAAAAAGGGACATAAAATGTTGGATTGCAGGAAGCTTTGTATGACGCATCTGTGCTCCTACATGTAATTTCTACAAAGTTATATATCATCTGCATACTCTACCAGAAATTCATTTCAGCCTATTGCCTGCTACAATCTCAAGGTCGTCCACACCAACTACACAGGTTCCAGCATATGTATCTGGTCCCTGGCAGCATCTCCTGTGTGTCTCCACAGCATGTGGGACAAGTAACATCTCTGTCCCAGGAGAATGCGATTCCATTATAAACCAGTTTGGTTAACCAAGAACTGGTCTAGGAAAAATAAGGGTGCAAGAGAGTGGCAGAGAGACATGGGCAGAAAAACAGATATAAAGATAGTATCTAGATATGTTTCTGGCTGGCTGTACACTGTAGATACCTGCCGGTTGAATGACCCCCCCATACATGCAAGTTCTGAATAGGAAGATGGGAGTAAGCTGCTGCCAGACTCCTCTGACATTGGCCTATCTACTCTGAGAACAAACGGACTGAAAACACTGAAATCTCAATAAAGGGCATCTCAATAAATTAGAATATCATCAAAAAGTTGTTTTTTTTCAGTAATTCAGTTCAAAAAGTGAAACACATATATTATATAGAGTCATTACAAACAGAGTGAACTTTTTCAAGTGTTTATTTATGTTAATGTTGATGATTATGGCTTATAGCCAAGGAAAACCCAAAAGTCATATTAAACACCTGTAACGGATGCCTAAGCCTTTAAAAAGGTCCTTTAGTCTGGTTCAGTAGGCGATACAATCATGGGGAAGACGGCTGACTTGACAGATGTCCAGAAGGCTGTCATTGACACACTCCACAAGGAGGGTAAGCCACAAAAGGTCATTGCTAAAGACGCTGGCTGTTCACAGAGTGCTGTATCAAAGCATATTAATGGAAAGTTGAGTGGAAGGAAAAAGGGTGATACAAAAAGGTGCACAAGCAACAGGGAGAACCGCAGCCTTGATAGAATTGTTAAGAAAAGGCCTTTCCTAAATTTGGGAGAGATTAACAAGGAGTGGACTGCTGCTGGAGTCAGTGCTTCAAGAGCCACCACACACAGTCGTATCCAGGACATGGGCTAAAAGTGTCGCATTCCATGTGTCAAGCCACTTATGACCAATAGATAATGCCAGAAGCGTCTTACCTGGGCCAAGGAGAAAAAGAACTGGACTGTTGCTCAGTGGTCAAAGGTGCTGTACTCAGATGAAAGTAAATTTTGCATTTCATTTGGAAATCAAGGTCCCAGAGTCTAGAGGAAGTGTGGAGAGTCACTCAGTCCAAGCTGCTTGAGGTCTAGTGTGAAGTTTCCACAATCAGTGATGGTTTGGGGAGCCATGTCATCTGCTGGTGTTGGTCCACTGGGTTTTATCAAGACCAAAGTCAGTGCAGCCGACAAGCAGAGGGAATTTTTATTTTCCAGCAGGACTTGGCACCTGTCCACACTGCCAAAAGTACCTGGTTTAATAACCACAGTATCACTGTGCTTGATTGGCCAGCAAACTCACCTGACCTTAACCCCATAGAGAATCTATGGGGTATTGTCAAGAGGAACATGAGAGACACCAGACCCAACAATGCAGACGAGCTGAAGGCTGCTATCAAAGCAACCTTGGCTTCCATAACACCTCTGTAGTGCCACAGGCTGATCGCCTCCATGCCATGCCGCATCGATGCAGTCATTCATGCAAAAGGAGCCCCAACCAAGTATTGAGTACATTTACTGTACATACTTGTTATTTGGCCAACATTTCTGTGTTTTAAAAAAAATTACAGTTGGTCTAATAAAATATTCTAATTTTCTGAGATAATGACTTTTGGGATTTCCTTGGATGTAAGCCATAATCATCAACATTAACAGAAATAAACTTGAAAAAGTTCACTCTGTTTGTAAAGACCATATAATGTATGTTTAACTTTTTGAATTGAATTACTGAAAATAAACAAGTTTTTGATGATATTCTAATTTATTGAGATGCACTTGTAGCTGCCCAACTGCTTTTTCTATGGACACCTATTATCGGAGGAGAGTCACATAATGGTTGGAAGTCCCCATCAAATCAGTAAGCTTGGCCAACATTCATCTAATGCATATAGCCAACTTTAGCTAACTACAACTGCAGTGCTAGGAGATTCAAGCTGCCTGGTCTCACAGCAAGAAAGGGATGCATTTGCACATTTAATCTTTATTAGAAAATGCTGGTGATAAACAACTGGTTGAGTACATGACCTTACTGTATAGGCATAAGCTGAACACCACAGCTTCCAGATGGAGCTCACCGACTAGAATGGTGTCTGTTGGCTTGTCAATATGGATTCCAGCTCTTGGCCGGACAATATACTGTTACATGCAGCGGTATTTTGTCCTTTGTTCCAGAATCTGTGACACACATGAACCTAGCCTGTAGAGAAGTGGAAATGTTAATTTCAATGTTCTCCTACAGATAATCTTGTACCTTGCTGCTTCATGGTGCCTCCAAAGTAGTATAACCTTTGTGATACTGCATGTCAAAGAACATCTCATGTCTCATGAATCCATGCACAAAGTGTCAGTAAAAGCAACTTTGGATATAAACAGATCCACACAGAGGGACAGTATGGGCCCATAACAGGCTATGGGCACTGCCTTGCCATTCCTGAAATACTCAAGTCCTATGACAAGGCAGCTCAGCAGTAGCCCCAGATCCTGGCTGGGAACTACGGCAGCATAGCTATGAAGCAGTCAAGCAGCCAGCAATGAGGGAAATAAGTTATACAGTGTATTATTGTGTGTGGGCTCTCTGTGCTGTACATGGCTTATGGCATGCTGCTGCTGAAAACAAAAAACCCTTAGGGGGTCATTTATCAAATTGGTGAGAAGTAGAACTGGCTTAGTTGCCCATAGCAACCAGGCTCCACCTTTCATTTTTCAAATTGAGCTGTTAAAAATGAAAGGTGGAATCTGGTTGCTATGGGCAACTAAGCCAGTTCTACTTTACACCAGTTTGATAAATGACCACATTAGTTCTTACATAACAATCCCAATTTTCACATCATTGTGTGAACAACATTTTTTTGAATCCCAGCCATTACAATCTGACATCCGGGTCCATGCCAAGATGTCTGTCCCTGTAAGGATGTCTTCACACCTGCATTGGAGCCTGGATGGCAGATATGATGGGAAGAGTATTGCTGCATGCAGAGCTATTCTTTCCACCAACCACGACTGACCCCACACTGATCTTATGAGTGCAGGACAATAGTCCCGCGGGCGGCCCAACATGCACAGCATCATTGTAATCAATCATACTGTGCGCTCCCGTGCCCACGATCTATGCCGCTCCGGGACATATGGCCCGCTCACGAACCGTATGTCTCGGAGCGCAAACGGTCGTGTGCAAGGGCCCTTATTCTTATAGATGGAAACCCCAACACACATGTGAACAGAGTCTAACTAGCAAAGGAAGTCTGTCTATGTTTATGGCCAATAGGGGTGAATTACCAATGAGATTCTAATCACTGCTGAGCTTTAAGTACCTGAGAACGGCCAGTACACAGTGTGTGGTGCTGTGGTGTTCTGGCTCCATACCCTGTTTACATCCAGTACCCGCAGCTGCTGCTAACAGCTGATCGTGGGGGTGCCAGGTATTGGTCCCCCACTGATCGGATATTGATCACCTATCCATGTGTCAATCCTGGAAAATCCGTTAAACAGCATCATAAGCAACTATATATGTGCACATATTGTGCAGCTTATATTAAAAATACCCCGGAGGATCCTCTCTCAGGATTGTATACTCCACATGTCTCAGATTCCAGATGCTATCTTACATAGTGAGGGCTCGTTCACATCACCGTTAGGGATTCCGTTCTCCTGCTCCGTTATAGGAGCAGGAGAACGGAAAGGACGGATTCGAGACATAACTGAGCCCAACGGAGCCTAAGGGACCCCATAGACTATAATGGGGTCCGTTAGGTTTCCGCTCAGAAGATGATTTTTGAAGCGGAGACAAAAGTTGTGCACGCAGGACTTTTGTCTCCGCTTCAAAAATCATCTTCTGAGCGGAAACCTAATGGACCCCATTATAGTCTATGGGGTCCCTTAGGCTCCGTTATGTCCCGAATCCGTCCTTTCCGTTCTCCTGCTCCTATAACGGAGCAGGAGAACGGAAGCCCTAACGGTGATGTGAACGAGCCCTTACATAGTTAATACGATTGAAAAAAAGACATAATTCCATCAAGTTCAACCAAAGGATAGGTGGGGACATGAATCCCATAAGGAAGTTTTCATAAGCATTAACGTTGTTTACTTGAATTCATCTAAACCCTTTTTCACCTTAAATCCCAGGACGATTTTTGCAAATCTGACATGTGTCATTTTATGTGGTAATAACTTTAGAATGCTTTTACTTATCCAGGCCATTCTGAGAATGTTTTCTCGTGACACATTATACTTCATGACAGTGGTAAATTTTGAGTCAATATACCTTTATATATGCAAAAAATAAAAAATGTATAAAAAATTTTGAAAAATTCGCAAATTTTCAAAATTTTAATTTCTCTGCATTTAAAATAGAAAGTGATACCTCATAAAATATTTATTACTTAACATTCTCCATATGTCTACTTTATGTTGGCATCATTTTGTAAATGTCATTTTATTTTTTTTAGGAAGTTAGAGGGCTTAGAAGTTTAGAAGCAATTTTTCAAATTTTCAACAAAATTTCCCAAACCATTTTTTTGAGCACCAATTCAGGTATAAAGTGATTTTAAGGTGCTTACTAGAGATGAGCGAACGTGCTCGTAACGAGCACTGTAGCGCTCGGCTCCCCTGCGCTCGCATGGGCGCAGGCATCCGCTTCCGTCCTCCTCACCCGAGGAGCTCATCTCTAGTGCTTACCTAATGGAAACCACCCATAAATGACCCCATTTTAGAAACTACACCCCTCAAATGATAAAAAAACTGATATTACAAACTTTGTTAATCCTTGACGTGGTCCACAAGAATTAAAGGAAAATGGAGGTGAAATTTCAAAATTTCACTTTCTTGGTACATTATTCATGTTAATATTTTTTTTCTTGCAACACGGCAAGGGTTAACAGCAAAATAAACCTCAATATACATTAGGGCTCATGCACACGAACATATTTTCTTTCCGTGTCCGTTCTGTTTTTTTTTGCGGACCATATACGGAACCATTCATTTCAATGGGTCCACAAAAAAAACAGAAGGTACTCCACGTGTATTCAGTTTCCGTATGTCCGTATTTCTGTTCCGCAAGAAAATACATTACGGACAAGAATAGTACTGTTCTATTAGGGGCCAGCTGTTCTGTTCCGCAAAATACGGAATGCACATGGATGCCACCCGTATTTTTTGTGTATCCGTTTTTGCGGATCCGTTTTTTTTCATACAGTCGTGTGCATGAGCCCTTACTCTGATTCTGCAGTTTACAGAAATACCCCATATGTGGTGGTAAACGTCTCTATGGGCATGTGGCAGTGGTCAGAACAAAACCAGCGCCATATGGATTCTGGAGGCAGATTTTGATAGAATGATTTTTTATTTGAAGAGACTCTGACGTACCCCTACAGTGGAAACCCTCCAAAAGTGACCCCATTGGACAGTACACCCCTTAAAGAATATATTAAGGGGGGTACTGACCACTTTGACCCCCTAAGCGTTTTATGGAATTTGGAAACACTTGGCTATGAAAATGAAAAGTTTCATTTCTTCCAATAAAATGTTGTTTTTGCCCCAAATTTCTCATTTTCACAAGGCGTAACAGAAGAAAAAGCACCCCATAATTTGTTACCCATTTTCTCCTGAATATTGCACAGCCATGACTGAACTTAGCTCTTTAAGCACTCTTGGGTGTAATCCATCTGGACACAGAGCCTTGTTCACATTTACCTGATATAACGTTGCTTGCACCATATCTACAGTTAGCCAATTGAGTATATTACTGGATGTACTATCAGCCCCAGCACCACAGATATCAGCTCCTTTCTCTTCTTTTGTATATACAGAGCTAAAAAAAACATTTAGCCTTTTCCTCTGACTAACCCCCCTTTACCATTATTTAGGGCTCCTACCTACTCAGACCTTGTTTTTTTAGCATTTATATATTTAAAGAATTTTTGGGCACTTGTTTTGCTCTCTTTTGCCACCTGCTGTTCGTTTTGTATTTTTGCTAATTTTAACTCCTTTTACAGATTTTATTAAGCCCTTTATAAACTTCAAACGCTACAGCTGACTCCTCAGATTTGTATATTTTAAATGCCCTTTTTTGTCTTTTATTACCCTTTTTGCATTAGTTATAAGCCATGGGGGGTTTAATTTTAGCCGTTTATTCTTTGTTACCTGAAGGAATACATTTTTTAGGGCAATTACTCAATGTGGATTGTCCTCAGTATTATTATGTGACAGTAGCTGCTCCCAGTCTATGCCCTTGAACCCAGGGAAATTTGCTCATGCTTCTAACCTCTTTGAAGTAACCTTGCTTGCTCCTATCCTAAAAAGGCTCTGTCACCAGCATATCGCCTGGTAGGGTTGATGAAGCTGAGTAAATCAATACCTTTCTTTGCAGTGTAGGGGCCGGCGTCCAGGAGAAATTAACACTTTTCTTTTTATGCAAATGAAGAGGCAGACTTATGCGTTTTGAGCACGGCTCCAGCAATGCCCCTGATGCTCCATACTGACTCCTCCCTCCTTATAAACACCCCCCCTCACCTTAGATTGACAGCAGTGCCTTCACTGCTCGGCAAGCAGCAGACTGCGTAGTGGGTATGCAACTCTCCATGATAGGGAACCAGTGCGCAGGCGCAAGAGATCAGCGCATGACTTACATATAGCGCTGTCAATCTACAGGGTGGGGGCGTGTTTATAAGGATAGAGGAGCAGTGCTCAAACTACATGAGCCCACCTCCTGGTGCTCCAATAGCTAGCTCACGTGCATAAAAATAAAAGTGTTAATTTCTCCTGCACACCGGCACTGACAATCAAATGAAAGGTATTGATTTACTCATCTTCATCAACCCTACCAGGCTATATGCCTGGTTATATAGGGTTGATCCTGGTGACAGAGCCTCTTTAAATGTGTTGTCAAGGATTTTACTATTGATGGTCTATCTCCCTGATTGGTGGGGGTCTGACAATCTGCACATCCATATATCAGCTGTTCTTCGGTAGCTCTGGTGTCAGAACTACAGTTCTGTCCATTGAGTAGTGGACCGAGCTGGTTACTGCAGCACTGCTCCTATTAACGTCAATGGTAACAGTGCTGCAGTAATTAGCTCCATCCACTACACAATGGACGAAGCTGTGTCATTCCAACCACAGAGCTACTCTTAAACAGTTACAATTATTCTCTTTGCACCCAGTGAAGGATCCCTGTAGAGCAGATTTAGGAGTGGCTCGCCCCTCATTAACCAGTACGATGAGCTGAGAGTCACATTCATGCAGTGATACCAATGGGGGAAATGAAAGGGCTGTCCTGGGCCTGAGATACTGTAGATGTGCTATTTGGACCAATGCTTCTCAGGCTTCTAATAGTTGGAACAGCAGCGCCATCTAGTGGAAGGATCATGTATAGTTCATGGAAGGCACCATAGAGCTTATTATCTGTTCGGTTGCTCCTAAGGTGCTGATCTTTTTACTCCATGTCCTGGATGTTAGATGTAAATGTCTGACAAATCTGGAAAATGATATCCTGACTAGAGAGGAGCGAACCCGTGGAAGTTGAAGTCAATGGGGACCCGAACTTCACTTTATTATTTTCCGTTATAACATGTTTATAATGGAAAATAATAGAATTCTTAAGACAGGTTGCAAAAAAATATGGCCATTTAGGGGTTAAAAAAACTAACCTCATCCACTTGATCATGCTGCAGCAGTCTCTACTATCCTCATTCAGCAGGACTGTGATGTGTGTGATGACGTCATCGCGCGTCCTTCGGCAAGTCCTGCTGAATGAAGATAGAAGAGACTGCTGCAGTGTGATCAAGTGGATGAGGTGAGGTTTTTTTAACCCCTAAACGACCATATTCTTTTGCATTCTGACTTAAGAATGCTATTATTTTCCATTGTAACCATGTTATAACAGAAAACAATAAAATGACCCATACAACGAACCCGAATTTCAGTGACAAAGTCTGGGTTCGGGTCCGGGAACTTTCCAGTTCGGATTCGCTCATCCTTAATCCTGACCTGTTAGAGCATAGTGTATAATACATTGTACATGCATACTTACATCACATCAGAGGCGATTTGTCACAGACCGCCTCCTCAGGGCAGCCCCCCTGGGAGTTATGGAGGGAGGTGACTGGTATTTTGGAGGACCTGATATGACCATGTATTACAACAGGGATCAGCCACCTCCAGCACTGTTCAGAAACTACAACTCCCAGAATCCTTCTTTCACTTCTATGGGAGTTACAAGAACAGCCAAATAGGCGTGCATACTGGGAGTTGTAGTTTCAAAGCAGATGGATGATCCCTGTATTAAAGGACCTTCTGATTCGTCAGTTTTAGTAACTACTTGCATTCCCCATGTAATAACAATTCTGGAACATCTATTCTTATGACTGTATGTTGTGCCATTCCTTTATTATTCCTCCTAGAAGTTATGAATGAATTGCTAGCAGTTTTATCTCACTGTGATTTTGTAGTAAAAAGATCACACAGAGGCATGAAGCATTATCAATCATGTTAACCCCTTCGCGACCAGCGCCGTACATGTACGGCGCTGGGGCGATGCGGGCACATGACGCCCGCTCGCGGGTGCGGCGGGCGTCATGGCCGGCAAGTCTCTGCTGTTTCTAACAGCAGAGACTTGCCGCTACTTACCGCCATCGGCGGCGTCTTCTGGGGTGACTAGATGCCGTGATCACACGTGATCACGGCATCTAGTTGCGTCTAAACCCGGAAGCGTTCGCTTCCGGGTGGTGTACAGACACCCCGTGTGGCCAATCGGGGTGTCTGTACACCATATGAAAACTGTAATCCTCGCTGGTGAGGATTACAGTTTTCAAAGTGCAATTCTTATTCTGGCCACTAGATGGCAGGCCAGGATAAGAAATGAGCAATTGATGGATTTCTGAGTCTATAAAACCCAGAATTGCTCATAAAGAAAAAAAAAAAAAGCCACAATTTATAAGCCCATATTTGAGCTTTCTAATAGTAAAAAAAAAATTAAAAAAAAATGTTAAAAATATATAAAAAATAAAAAAGATGTAAAAGTTCAAATCACCCCCCTTTCCGTATAAGTAAAAAATAAATACCTAAATAACAATAAATATAGACATCATGGGTATCACCGTGACCGAAAACGCCCGTACTTTTAAAATATAAAAAAAAAAATTCCAATACGGCGAATTGTGTGGCGGAAAAAAGCGTCCAAATGGCGATTTGTCGTTTTTTGTCGCTTTTTTTTTCTAAAAAAAATTAAATAAAAAGTGATCAAAAAGTCATACACACCCCAGAATGGTATCAATAAAAACTTCAGATCGTCCCGCAAAAAATGAGCCCCCATACAGCTCTGTACACATAAATACCAAAAAGTTATAGGGGTCAAGATTTGACAAGGAAAAAAAAAAAAAAAAAAAAGGGCAACTTTCTAATTATTTTATCACTATGAAAACGCAGGAAAAACTATACATATTAGGTATTGCCGGATTCGTACTGACCAGTAGAATGAAAGTAACGGATCAGTTTTAATGCACATCGAACGCTGTAAATAAGAAACCCGTAGAACTGTAGCGGAATAGCGTTTTCTTTGCAATTTCACCCGGTTTGGAATTTTTTTCCCGCTTCCCACTACACCGTATGCAATATTAAATGGTGGCGTTGGAAAGTACAACTTGTCCCGCAAAAAACAAGCCCTCATACAGCTATGTGAACAGAAAAATAAAAGAGTTATGGCTGTTTGAAGGCAGGGAGCGCAAAACGAAAATGCAGAACCGAAAAAAGCTCCGGGCGCGAAGGGGTTAATACTCCATGCCTCTGCTGTCCGGAATAGGGCTTGGCTGTCTTAGGGCCCTTGCAGACGAGCGTGACACACGCACGTCTCCTGCATAGCGGGCCCTGGCTTGAACTCCCGGCACTGAACTGGGTCACATAGCATTATACTGATTTATGATGCTATGTAACCCTTACAGTTGTGGAATGTGTTGGATAACACTAACAGCATTATGTCAGTGTTATCCAACACATTCCAGAACTGTAAGGGTTACATAGCATCATAACTCAGTATAATGCTATGTGACCCAGTTTAGTGCCGGGAGTTCAAGCCAGGGCCCGCTATGCAGGAGACGTGCGTGTCACACTCGTCTGCATGGGCCCTTACACGCAGCGGATTCCACTGGGGACCTGAACTTCGATATATTAGACTCTCATGTGGCTGTGCTTCTGACACAGCCTGACCGCGGTCAGATCTCTGAAGATGAGACTTTCAGTCGTTAGAACAGCAGAAGGCCCGGGATTTGTGTACGGAAAAGGGATGCTAAAATGCTGCATTATGGGTGTCTGAACAAGGCCTAAATAGTCATAGGGTGCAGAAACTAGAGGACTGTTGCTAAGAGTGTGTTCACACAATGCAAAACATAACAGGAAAAAAAAAACGCACTACTGCAATGTGTGGCTATACTAAGGCCTCGGTCATGTGATCTGGCGCAGTTTCTTAATGCACTTTTATGCCTCATTCACACGTCACTGATTCGCAGACATGAGCTCTACGTATTCTCCACAGCCAGCACACGTACTCAATGCATGAATATAAAAGCATGTTCTGTTTTGTCCATCATGCCCATTACAGTCTATGGGTCCACGAAAAACACAGCCGTGACATATGGAGAGCAAAAAAAGACACACGGATCCTTCACTGACAATCTTATCACGGATTTCATCGCGGACATGTGAATGAGGCCCCATTCACACGACCGTATGTATTCCGTGATCCGTATAAAAACGGAACGGAAGACATACGGAAAGTCTTCCGTAGTGTTCCGCATTTTTGCGGACCCATTGACTTTAATGGGGCTACGAACGTGATTTTGCGGCCAAGTATAGGACATGTTTCCTTTTTTTTGCGGGAGAACTTCCGTAATATACGGATGCGGAATGCACACCGTGTGCATTCCGCATTTTTTTTTCTCCTATGGAAAAATGAATGGGTCCGTATGGTTCCGCATCTTATCCGCAAAAATGCGGATAAGATGCGGAAATGTACATACGGTCGTGTGAATGGGGCCTGAGGCATAAGTCAGAATTGGGACTGGATACAGACATCCCAATCATCCTGAATTTTGGCGTCCCAAGGTCCTGTACGGTTGAGGCATGACCAGATTTCAGCTATATCCAGGGGCGTGGCTAAAGGCTCATGGGCCCTGGTGCAACCAGTTCAGCTTGCCCCCCCGCCCACTCAGCGCAGGTGCACCTAGCTTTTCTGCAAATATTGAAACGCACCCCCCATGCCAAATTCTCAACCTAACCCCTTCCCTCCAGTCCTACTGTTACAACCCCCCCATCTCCAGACCCCCATATAAGACCCCTATTAGACCTCAAAACCCATTAGAATCTCAGACCCCTAATCAGACCTCCAGAGACCCATTAGACCCCCAGTCAGACCCCCCTTCAGACTCTTCAAGCCCCTAATCAGACCACCTTCTGGCCCCCATATCAGCCCCCCCTTCTGGCCCCAATAGCAGACCCCCCCCTTTCTGGCCCCCAATAGACCCCCCCTTCTGGCCCCCAATAGCAGACCCTTCCTTCTGGCCCCCAATAGCAGACCCCCCACTTCTGGCCCCCAATAGCAGATCCTCATTTAGGACCCCAATAAAACAAATAAATAAACTTACCTCTCCTGTGTCGCTCCCCGCCCTCACCTCTTCCTGGGCCCGCGCTGCAGTCACCTGACCTCCGGCAGCATCAGGTCAGAGTTCGCTCTGTACGTCCTGACGCTGCAGGCAGTCAGGACACAGCAGCACGGGCCCCAGGAAGAGCAAGCAGGAGGAGGGGTAAGTACAGTACAGTGCTACCAGCGCTTCACTCCCCCTCCTCCTGCATACTAGTGAGTGCTTCCATTATGGAAGCGCTCGCTAGAATTCCCTTTATAAGATGCACTGCATCTTATAACAGGAACAGTAGAGCACCACTGGCATGGGGGGCCCTGTGGGCCCCCCTGGCTTAGGGGCCCGGTTGCAACTGCAACCCCTATAGTTACGCCAGTGGCCGTCTCTGTGCCATGAGGAGTACAATCGCGCTCAGTACCGTTTCTTCCACGTGCCACCAATCACAGGCCGATGCTCTCTGCAGAAGAAGGCGCCAAACGGTGACATCATCAGCCTGCTGAGCTGAAGACTAGAGATCAGGGGTTATCAACACTACTCAGTCAGCACTACTGCATGGGGGCACTAAAGGGGCATTTTACTATGTGCGGAAACTTAGGGGGGATTACTGCACACAAAATGGACTGGGCAGTATTGGGAATGTATAGACAGGGTGACGTCAGAAGCGTAGCTTAGTGTAAAAAAAAAAAAAAGACAAAAAAAAACTGTAATTGTCCCTCAATGGGCTTTTTCAAAGTTGGGAAGTATCTAGATCTATAAATAGTTTCCTTAATGTGTACTGAGTTTGCTCTTTGGTTTTAGTTAGAAGAAAACGCATGCACAAGCTGCACCAAAGTTGCATTCTGAGAATTCGACAGACACCTGTTATGTTATTCACACGTCAGTGTTTGGTCAGTGATTTCCATCACTAATTTTGAGCCAAAACCATAAGTGGAGACTGCACATAGATCAGGTATGAAGGAAAGATCTGCACATGTTCTGTGTTTAGAGCCGCACCTGATTTTGGCTCAAAATCACTGATGGAAATCACTGACCAAAACACTGACATGGGAATGAGGCATTAGGCAATGTGTGCGCACAGCGCGCTCCCCTGTGGTGGTTGCAGGCAATCACTCCACTAGCTGTGGGAAGCAGGGGACTTGGAGAAGCCGCAGCCTCTGCACTCCACGCCGGCACATCTGTATTAACCCTACTCGCACATATTTTCTTGCCTCCTACTCAGGACCCGGGGGCGCCTCCCCAGCAGATAGCGCAGCTCACAGTAACCGTCAATCTAACATGCTAGCTATCATGTCACACAGCCGCTACACACACAACGTACAACGCAAGCGAAACGGACCGACCTGTGCCACCTCAGCTTATTCCGCCTCTCCAGTCCTGATTGGCTCCTGACATCACCGCCCCTTCCTAGCCAGCACGCTGTGTGGGCGGAGCCTGAGGACACTGAATGCAGCGTCTGACGGGGCTTCTACTCTATAGCTGGTGACGTCACCGCCCTCCTGCATCCCTCGTCTGCCTACGTCATCCAGGGGATCGTCACCTTCCTAGCTTGGAGAGGAGATCAGGTAGGGGCAGGGTGCAGCTTGCTGTCTATAGAAGGGGCTTGTGGGGGATAGACAGTCCTGTGTGTTGGCTCGGGGCTGTTTGCTTGTACTGTGCTTGTCATGCAGATATCAGGAAGTAATGTTAGTAGGTGTCTTCCTTTTAGATTTTGTAAGATTCCATAACTTATTGGTCTTCACCAGGGATTTCTCTTGTATGGAGGGCATGGAGTTTAGACTGCATGTATAGTCCACAGCATACTGAAATGCTGTGAGGTATAATTACACTGAATACATGGATAATGAGGACTAGTACCGTAGTACTACTACTACTACTACTACTACTCCTACTCGATTTTACACACTTCATAGACCTTAAATAATTTTGTAACAGTTGGCACTGCAACAGCAGAGCAGCGGCTTGGAAGAGCGGTGTAGTGTGCCCTGTATTCCGCATCATAAGGCCTCTTTCACACGACAGTATTTTTTGCGGGCTCCGATCCTCATTTTTCACATAAAAAATGCGGACCCATTCATTTCTATGGGTCCACAAAAAATACTGAGAGCATACTGTGTGCTATCCGCATCCGTATGCCCGTTCCGTAGCCCCGCAAAAAGAATAGAACATGTCCTCTTCTTGTCCGTTTTGCGGACAAGGATAGGCATTGGCACAATGGATGCACAAAAAAAAATGGATGCCATCCGTTTTTTTTGCGGATCCGCAATTTGCAGACCGCAAAACACAACGTTCGTGTGAAACTAGCCTTAGGCTCCATTCACACGTCCTGTTTTTCTTTCCTGATTTGATCCTGATTTTTTTCAGGACCCATTGAAATGAATGGATCCAGATCAGGATCAGGATCAGGATCGAATCAGGAAAGAAAAACAGGACGTGTGAATGGAGCATAAGGCTGTATGTGTCTGGCGATCCGCAAGTCACATATACGCAAAACCCAGATACAGGCCGTGTGCATGGCGGCATTTTTTCAAACTCCTGTACAAAGGTCCTATGCTTGTCTGTAAAACGGACAAGTATAGGACATGTTTTATTGTTTTGTGGGGCCGCAGTCGGAGGTATGTATGCGGACACCGCACAGTGTACTGGTGGCATCTTTTGTAGCCCCATTGAAGTGAATGGGTCAGCATCTGATCCGCTAAAAATGCCGATCGGATTCAGACTGAAAATACCGTCTTGTGCGTGGGGAGTGCCTGTCTACGATGGGGATTTTCAAGTCCCGGATGAAGAGGTAATCATCTGCAGAGCTATGTCATTCTGCAGACATGACAGGCAACTCCTCCCTGCTTGCTGGTCTGGTTCTCAAGGGTTTGTACATTGTCTAGAGCAGGGATCAGCAACCTTCGGCATTGTGAAACTACAACTCCCAGCTTGCAAATATCTAGTCAATAGCTGACATATATCCTAGTATGTCTATACAGTGGCATACATCAAAATCTTCTATCAGAGGTATAAAACAAATCATATCTAGAGCAGAACTATCTTCTTAGTAAAAGCTTTTCCTTAGTAACCCCATTTTTTCCCAAAAGCCTACACAAGTAACAGACCAGACATACATCCTTCTTAATGACTCCTATGTGTCCTTGTGGAGGCCCTGGTTGCGTGATGTAGTCAGACCTGTGATGGGATCAAGGGCCACATATGAGTCTCCTCAAGTTGGGTGCCTCAACAGGAATTTTTCACATTCTGACATCTTTGCACATGAATATTAGATCTGAAAACGAAACCATAGTAAGAAAGACCTTCTCTTCATCACTGATTAGGCCACCTTGGAAGCGCTTAATAAGCCATTATTCATTAACAGTTGGTATATAGGAAACAGAACAATATGTGAACCTGACACTGCAACATATATATTTCTTCTGTACATGTTATGAATATATAGAGCTAGTTGTAGCCACACCAGAACTTTGAGAGACTTCACCCTCTTGATGTTCTGTATGTCTTTCAGGATGCATTTGGAAGCTGTGTTGAAATCATCCACACGCCATGCCAAACCTGCTGGGCTTACACTGCAGTATGGCACTGCAGGATTCCGTACCAAAGCAGAACATCTGGACCATGTTATGTATCGCATGGGTATACTAGCTGCTCTTAGGTCAAAGAAGACCAAGTCTGTTATTGGAGTTATGGTAACTGCATCTCACAACCCTGAGGTCAGTGGAAGTGGCTTATGTTCAGTTTTCTTCCATCATTGTTTACCAGATGACATCATTAAACCGTTCTTATCTAGGAAGATAATGGAGTAAAGCTGGTGGATCCGATGGGAGAAATGCTTGTTCAGGAATGGGAGTTGTATGCTACTAATCTGGCGAATGCTGAGGAGCATGAATTACAGACAGTGCTGACCAATATCATCAAGCAGGAGTCCATCAACATGCAAGATGAGTCATGTGTAGCTATTGGAAGAGATACCCGGTAAGCACAGTGAAGTGTTCTGCTTACGTTCACCATGATGCATAGCTGAATTGGTGAGTAAACAGCCCATCTCACCTGGGTCCTATACCAATGTGTGAAAGTGCGAGAAATTGTATACACCAGTAATCCAGCAGCCAACGTACATAAGATGGAACAGACATTATTTAGTTCCAGTTGAAGTCCACAACACTGCTAATTCTTTTCTGACCATAAGAAGTCCTTTCTCATACTTGGTGCTGATACTAGAACATGCTTATATACAGTAAGTAAGGAAATGAGCATATCAAATTAAAACGGTTTGGCAGACAATGATCCAGTTTAAGATACAAGCAGCAGGGAGAGGAGAAACCTTTTAGGCCATGTCACCAACATGCGGTCATCTTTAATGCTGCCATCTTCAGTTTTTCAAATGAGAAGGTAGGTGTGTGACACATTAAACTGATAGAGAATTTGGCAAGAAAAACAATGGTGTGCATCATATACACACACACACACAGGGGCGTAGCTATAGAGGGGGCAGAGGTAGCAGTCGCTACCGGGCCCAGGAGCCTGAGGGGGCCCAAAGACCCTTCTGCTGCATAAGAAGACACACAAAGCACTGAGGGAAGGGGGGCCCAAGCTGAACTCCTGCACCAGGGCCCATATGCCGTTAGCTACGCCCGTGTACACACACACCTGTGCTTTTCTTCTGTGCAGGTGATATGAAGGATGGCGTGTTGAGGTTGTCCTCATTTCATTTTCCTCAGCAATGCAGACACATATGAACATGGGACCAACACAGATGCCTTCAGCTGCCAAGTGCACATGTAACAGGTCAGCCAGTGTCATAGGCACAAATCTACTGACAGATGCCCTTTAATTTGAATCCAAGATGGCAGCATTCAAGATGACCGAATGTTGGTGACATGGCCTAACAGCCTAACCCCTTTTCCCACACCTTGGCCCTGATTTATCACACCTTCAAAAAGTCGCACGATAGGGCTTTTGCGACTTTTTTTGCGCATTTTTTTGCGACTTTTTGCATGTGTACACCACTCACTCCAGTTTGTAATATGGGTGGAAAAGTGGGTGTGGTTAGCCATGTTAATGAGTTTAACTCCAGATTTATCATTGCGACTTTTTTAAAAAAGTCGCAAAATAGTCGCAATCTCACTCCAGGAGAAGGGTGGAGTAGGAAAAGTGGAGTAGCTTCTCTAGACAGAAGTGTTAGGTTTAAGGACAAGCCACATTTATCAAACAACCTGTGACGGTTGATAAATGTGGCACAAAGTACTCCAACATAGATGCAAGCAAAACTGACTTCAAATATTTTCCTAATGATAAATTCCCCCCATTGTGTCTAAAATTGAATCACCATCTGCCAAACCCTTTTTATTTTGTACGGAGACATCCTATATATAGGTGCCATAGACTAAAGCATGCGGTAAGTGCCAGATAAAGTCACATGACTTAGAACCTTATGCATTACATGATCGTACGACAAAAATGGCAAATTATATTTATGTTAAATTGTAACACCCTTTGTATGACTATATCAGTTTCCTTATATTGTAGCAGAATTCTATTCATGTAAGGCCTCATACAGTGGAACACTCGTTCCCAATAACTACCCCATGTGCTGTTAATCGCCAGAGATTTGAGCTAACGTCCCTTTTATCGGGTCATCTGATTTATTGAGTAGGTAATATCCTCATTTATTGGGAGCACATGGTGCAGTGTAAACAGGGAAGCAGTGAAACTGTATAGGGAAAAATAATCATAGTAGCGATCATTCATCCCCATAGAGCAGCAGTGATTGCTGCATCTAAATGCAGTTAATTGAACTGATTCCAGTCATTGCCTTGTGTATCGGCTCCTGTAAGTGGGCCTGTATTGTGATTAGTGCCAGAATTGCAGGAGTTCTGGTCTTTTGCTCCGTAGACTTGTATATGCTAATGTTACTATACTATAGCTCAAGGATAATAAAAAAAAACTCTATATCCAACCACTGATTCTCTTTTGTATCTGTATCTGCAGGCCAAGCAGTGAAAACCTTTCCCTTGCAGTTATTGACGGAATGACGGCTCTTGACTCCAAATACCAAGGTATGTAAAATGTTGCATGATGCACTGTTAATGGGGTGTCAGGCCTAATGCTCTGAAGTGGCCTGGAACAATGTGACTACTGGCAGGTGAGTGGGTTTTTTAATGTGGCAAAGGTTAGGAGGCTGGATAACCCTTTTAGACCCCTTTCACACGAACATGACGAATTAGGTCCGGATGTGTTCAGGGTGCGTTCAGGGAAACTCGCACCATTTTGCAAGCAAGTTCAGTCAGTTTTGTCTGCGATTGCGTTCAGTTGTTCAGTTTTTTTCCACGCGGGTGCAATGCGTTTTGATGCGTTTTTCACGTGCGTGATAAAAAACTGAAGGTTTACAAACAACATCTCTTAGCAACCATCAGTGAAAAACGCATTATATCCACACTTGCTTCAGGATGCAATGCGTTTTTCACTGAAGCCCCATTCACTTCTATGGGACTAGGGCTACGTGAAAAACTCAGAATATAGAACATGCTGCGTTTTTCACGCAACGCAGAACTGATGCGTGAAAAAAAACACTCATGTACACAGACCCATTGAAATGAATGGGTCAGGATTCAGTGCGGGTGCTATGCGTTCATGTCATGCATTGCACCCGCGCGGAAAACTCGCTCGTGTGAAAGGGGCCTTGAAGAGCACTGCCTGCGAAGGGTTGATCATGCTGATTAAAACAATATCTCATTTTATTTGTCTGTGCGATGCAACGTTCCTGAGAAAACAGTGCTTTCATTAATATGCTAACTAGCTAGGTGGAGCACCAAGAGGCTGGCCAGAGGCCTCGGAGCACCAATTTGTGAGCAACTCCGCATCCTTAGCCACTTCCACTCTCCTGGATTAACAGGGCCAGACATCTTGTGGGATTCAGGTGATCTACGGGAAGTGCTCCTCACTTCACCAATCTGCTTTTGGTCCTGTTTTGATGGTTACAGGGTCCCCATTGGTTTCTACTTCCTGGTCCTGTTTTGACACACAGAAATTCAAAACAGGACCAGGAAGCAGAGAACAGCCGAGACCTGGTAATTGTCAGAACCAGGACAACTGTGATCAGTGAGGTGTCACATGCTTTATTTTTGTAACCCCCTCTGAGCCCTTTAAGTCTTATTGCAGCACTCAGTGTTATGAATGTTCTTCTGATGTTGTGTCTGCAGATTATGGCCTGGTGACCACACCACAGCTGCACTACATTGTTTGCTGTCGCAATACAGATGGAAGATACGGGGAACCAACTGTTGAAGGATATTACCAAAAACTATCAAAGGCATTTAATGCTTTAATCAAACAGGTACTGACCTATTCATGACAACCTTTAATAGACAGTAAAATATATTGAAACACCGATATTTTCTTTCAATAACTGATCAATTTTCAACGGTGTCTTTAGTCTCCTGATGGTGGAGCGGGACAAAAGTGCTTGAGCATAGATGGAGCTAATGGCATTGGTGCTTTGAAGATAAAGGAGATGGAAGAACATCTTCAGTCCGTGCTCTCCTTACAGCTGTTCAATGATGGCTCTAAAGGGAAATTAAACCATGCGTGCGGAGCAGACTATGTGAAGGTGCAGCAGAAACCTCCTGAAGGTGAAGACAAGGAGAACTTGGAAACATGTATCTAGACTGTTCACTGCTGCATATGTAATTGTTGAATTTAAAAAATTCACAAAAATGTCTTGAAGGCCTACATAACATACTGTAGATCTCATGTTGTGTGAATCTAATTTCTAGATTTGCAGGGGTAAACTATCTGTATATTGTTTGTGGCAAGTACACTAAATATACTTGTAGCTTCTGCCTTCTCTCTGTGGGTTTTTTTTCCTGTATGTATTTTAAATATGTATTCTCCCTGCTTCTGTGGCTTTAGGTATGGATATGAAGCCTGGAGAGCGATGCTGCTCATTTGATGGTGATGCTGACCGCATAGTTTACTACTACAAGGACAGTGACGATCGCTTCCACCTTCTAGATGGGGATAAGATTGCCACACTAATAAGCACCTTTATCAAGGAACTCTTAGTGAAGGTGATGCAACATGTGGCCACTCTCTTTAATTTCCCCACCCATACAATGTGACATTTTGCTCTAGATGAATAGTTTTCAGGTCTTTCAACTGGCAGGCCTTGCACTTTGGGTCTTGTTGGAAAGTATATTGAAAATGGACAAGTGCTGTCTTGCCTATACTAGGTTCCATTGAGGACTTTGAATCAGTCCTTCAAAAGCTTCCTACAATTCTGTAAACGGTGTCCCAAAGGACACGCACGTGGTTCTGCTTCCAATTGCGGATTTGCTAGAAGGAGCAATGTAGTTTTATAGAATGTGCACAATAGAAGAATACTTACTGGACAAGACACCCCAAATAACTGCAACAGCCAATCATTGACCTTAGCGGTCTCAAGGCTGAGGCCAGTGATTGGCTGCAGCAGTCACATGAGGTATGTGAGCACATCACTGCTGCAGCCATGTAGATAAAAGCCTGTCAGGCTCAGACAATCTTGTTAATGAACGAGCGCTTAAAAAAAATCAGTATAAGATGCAGACATTTTTCAGATAAAACGTGTGAATATATCAAAGCAAGTAAGCAGGCAGTGCCTAAAATACATGTACACATAAAGTATACTAGTTCTAGGACTGAATGATTTCTACATTATACAGTATTTTATTTATGTAATGACATATGGAATAATTACATCACCGTATAAATTGTTATTTGTTGGGTTATTGCAGGTTGATTTAAAGCTTAATATGGGAGTTGTCCAAACGGCCTATGCAAATGGCAGCTCCACTCGTTACCTGGAAGACGTTATGAAGGTAACTGGACTTCCATGTCCTATTCAGAGATCGAAGATTTTATTTCTTTATTTTACTTAAAAATATTTACAAAATATAACTGAGAAATGATTTAAGGAGATCTTCACGCGGCCGTGTCCTCTCTTCCTCCCGTACATCTCTATGGGAGGCAGCACTGAGGATTGCGGAGAGGCGGTTTAAAGCCACAGTCGCTCTGAGGAGGGACATGTCCTTTCTCGACTTGCCCTCGGCTTTAAAGGGGTTATCCCATCTCTGACAATGGGGGAATATCGCTAGGATGTGCCCCTATTGTCTTATAGGTGCGAGTCCCACCGCTGGGACCCGCACCTATAAGGAGAACAGAGCCCCAAAAGAGAAGGAGGGCACACTGTGCATGCGCAGCCGCCCTCCATTTATTTCTATGGGGCCGCCTGAAATAGCTGATCGCTGGCTCGGTCATTTCCGTCAGCTCCATACAAATGAATGGGAGCGGTGGCTGCGCTTGCGCGGTGTGCTCCCATTCATTTCTATGAGCGCAGCAGGGAGCTGTGCCTGGTGGTGGCCGGACCCCAGGGAAACCTGGTGTGCTCCATGTACAGAGCTCCCCGCTTCATTCTCGATATAGGTGCGGTCCCATCGGTGGGATCCGCACCTATAAGACAGTGGGGGCATATCCTAGCGATATGCCCTCATTGTCTAAGATGGGAATACCCCTTTATATCGCTGATCCGCGATCCTCAGTGCCGCCTCCCATTGACATGTATTGGAGGCAGACATGACGTGGGTTTTTGGTTAAATTTCGGTGCGGCTGTCCACGCCAACATTCCGCTTGAAAAGACACTGTGTGAATATCTACTAATACCTAAGGAAATGCAGAGGATAATGTAACTATGTAAGTACAGCTATGAGCCTTATAAACCATCCAGAAATCAACTACCATCTGGCGGCTGCTGTACTAAATGCAGAAAGTTTCTCTTGGTTCTTGAGAAGGCATTATGGGGCACATTTATTCTGGCGTTTTAGATACCAGTCTTAATAAAACCCTATAGTTGGCGGTGGGTCTGCTGAAGTTATGAAGAGGCGCAGGCCTCTCCATAACTTCAGCGCATGCATCGCCAGTCAGTGTAAGCCTGCTTCTGAGCTGTCTTACATTTGGATCTTTTTCTATGCCTAAAACAGGCGTAGAAAATGGAAAATGAGACTGGCCTGCCAACCCGTCCTGTTCCCAGCCTACGCCACGTCTACAGCTTTAGACCTGGCGTGAGCGGGACAAAGTCACAGATAGCGGCGCAACTGACCGTTGCGCTGCCGTCTGCACCTGAAATACCCCTAATTTAGACATATTTCAGATTAGTAAATGGCCCCCTATGTTTTTTTAAGATATTTACTTTTGAAAATATTTTCAGGTTCCTGTATACTGCGCAAAAACTGGTGTTAAGCATCTGCACCATAAAGCACAAGAGTTTGATATTGGAGTTTACTTTGAAGCAAACGGTCATGGAACGGTAAGTAGTATGCAAGATCATATCGCACATAATGTACATTACAGAGCAGTTTTTACAATGATACGTTGTAGCCAATGCTAAATTGAGTTTGGGCGAGGAAAATGATGCCCCTTCCTCCCTTTTATCACTTAGAGAAATAGGAAGACCTACACTACGATGTATGGGATATCTTATACCTGTACGGAAATGAGGACATGCTGCTGGCTTTCCCTGGTATTTCAGTGAAATCCTAGCAGGAAACACTCCGACAATCCCCTCATGCTTGGCGACTGTAGTTATAAAGGGGTTGTCCCATCTCAGCCTTTCATAGGAATAACTACAGTAAGTGCCAGCCGGGGGTGGCCAGAATCACGGAAACTTTGGTGTGGCTTATGCTCTGCTGTTTCAGTAACTCCCATATCCGTGAGTTGGAGATATGCAAACATTATAGCACAGCAAATATGCTATTTTCTTAGCGCCTGATTATTGGAAACAGTTCAGCTTGCTGTGCTATGTTGTTTGTGAAGCTCCCATTCATTGCTATGGTAGTTACGGAAACAGTGGAGCGCTGGCTGCTTGGCCTTTTCCATACCTTCGCCTCCCCTGGCCGCTGTTTATTGCGGTTTTTCCTATCTTGGCCATGAAAGGCAGAGACAGGACAACCTCTTCAATAAAACAACATTGTACAAGATGGATGTTGGCATCGTGATTACAGATGTGATACACTGCTTATATCTTTCAGGTATTGTTCAGTAAAACTGCTGAAGAGCAGATCAGACATCTGACCAGTGCAGGAGCCAATGAAGAATCAAGAAAAGCTGCCCAGATGCTTGAACATGTCATCAATCTCATTAATCAGGTAAGACAGATTTCTGTAGACAGTAGGTCCATTCACACAGGGCAGAACTCCCGCGTTCTCACTGTGAGTAAACTGCAAAAAGTGTACAGTGTAAAACCGCAAAACGTGTATATGGCATAGATCTTTGCTTCCTAATTGATACACAGACAGAGCACCTTCTCAGCAGATATATGCATGTTCACATGAAACACGCTGTTCTTCTTGTGTTTCCAGACAGTGGGAGATGCTATCTCTGACATGTTGGTCATCGAAGCCATCCTTTCACTCAAGGGTCTCACTGTTCAAAAGTGGGATGAAATTTATTCCGATCTTCCAAATCGCCAGCTGAAAGTAACGGTTAGTTGGTCACTTAAATGCTGATTAGTACCTTAAAGGGGTTGTGCCATGGTTAAAGGTTATCCTCTATCCAAAGGATAGGGGATAACTAGCTGATCACTGAGGGGATTTGACTGCTGCCCCCCCCCCCCACACCAATCCTAAGAAGAGGGGTCCAGTTCCCCTTTCCTAATGTAGGAGCAGATCGAGCTCTACCTGCCACTCCATTTATTCTTTATGGCACTGCTGGAGCAGTCAAATAGATATTGACTAGACCAACAGTGTAAATGCTCAGCCTACTCATATCAGTATGAGGGAACGGGACCCCTGTCCTTGGGATTGGTGGGAGTCCCAGCAGTCAGTTTTGACAAAGACTAATCCTTCCAAAATACTTCCCCCAGAGCCATCAGCTGATTGTCCTGAGTCTTACTCCCGCCACCCCTGGCTGATTTTTGCTACTTCCAGCTAGGCATTTTACATAGCAGCCATTCAGATGAGTGACTGTCCATGTACTACATGGCTGACGTATTTCTCCAGAATGGGAGATGCCCTTATAGAGGGGAAATACCCCATATCTTGCCCATATACCCTTCTGAGGCATATAGACACAGGTTCTTGTACTGAGACATTCCCTCTAAATCGTCCACAGTCTAACTAGGGATTGTTACCCCAGTTTATATATGTTTGTATTCACCTGCTAATCACACATAGCTACCTACAGCTATAGCTGGACATTAAAGGGGTTGTCTCCTCACAGACGATGAGGGCACATTGCTAGGATTTGCTCCCATTGGCTTATAGGTGTGACCCGCACCTATATTAAGAACAGAGCCCCAAAAGTGGTGGAGAGTGGACTGCTTATGCGCAGCCTCCCTCCATTCATTTTCTATGGGGCCACCCAATATAGCCAAGCACTGGCTCGACTATTTCCACTGGGCCCATAGAAGTGAATGGAAGCGGGGGCCAGTCACGCGCGTTGCGCTCCCATTTACTTCTATGGGGAAAGCGCCAGTCCAGTCCAGCCACCACGTTGCGGGGCTCTGTTCCCGATATAGTTCCGGGTTCCAGTGGTGGGACCTGCAACCTATAAGACAATGGGGGAACATCCTAGTAATATGCCCCATTGTCTGAGATGAGGCAACCCCTTTAAGGATTTAGAACCACATCAGTTAGCTCCAGTCAACAGCTTTATCAGTCATGACACCCAAAGGTCTTAGATCACATGGTAAATAAGTCTATGCCTTCTTTTCAGGTTTTAACTAAGCATGCATTCAAGTAGGTATAACATTACTATAACCCAACATGAAATAAACTAAAGCAACTAAACATATACAAAACACATAGATATACATGTGCACACTAGTATAAGTCAAGGGATATGAACACATCTACCGTCCTTTCTTGGTTCTTGCTTGGTTCTTCACTTCCTATCTCCTCACTGGACTCTCTTTATACACATTTTAGCCATTGACTATAATTGTGGGACTTGCACCTACCTACCTGTCATATTCTAGAGATATGCCCCCAGTGTATGAGATGGGCTAACCCCTTTAACTGTTTATTTCAATGAAGAAAGGGGATAAGCAATTATAGGCCATTGTCCATTTTTAACATGGAGGATTTTACATGAAATCCCATTCACACTGAAAGGTTTGTATCATGAAGTAAGCACCTCCTCTGTATCCTAAGGAATCTTGATTAAATCATTTTCTTGCTCTATAGGTAGCAGATAGAAAAGTAATAGACACAACAGATGCTGAGAGACGTACTGTAAGACCACCAGGATTGCAGGAGAAAATTGACGAGCTTGTCAAGGGGTACAATATGTCCAGAGCATTTGTGCGTCCTTCAGGAACTGAAGATGTAGTCCGTGTATATGCTGAGGCGGACACCCAGGTGAGACCAGACCAACAACATATGGAAAAGACATTGGTTTACCATTTTAGTTTTTATACATTTTTTAGCCTTGTTGTATTGGTAATAGGGTTGAATACTTGAACTTTTTGCGTCCAGTGGATGTAATTGTACATCTTTTTTTGCAGTGTGTTCCCGCAAATGGATGTACAGATATGTCCATAGGATGACATGAGCACAGGAGCTTTGCATGTGCCACGTGCAGCAGGAGCTGGCTGTAATAGGCTGTAATACACAGCCAGGCTTCCTCTTCAGTGGCTGTGATTGGAGATAACTCCATTCCCGAGGGTTTAACCTGTAAGAAGCCATGGTAAAAAGCAACTGCAACATGCAAGGTGTTTGGGTAACTGACACCCCCATCAGCCCTTTGTGGTGTGAACATAGGGTACTGATGATTTGCCTTGTAAGCTGGGTTCCTAACAATGCCTGGCATTTTATGGCAGCTTTTAGCTGCTGCTAGTGGCAGGGCCTAATAGGGTGCCTGTCTGTATTTTGCTAATAGGCATATTACAATGCAGTATGTATGTATTCTATAGTCAATTAGTGGTACCCTAGGAAACTTAATATAATATTTATAAGTTAAAGAAACGTGCATGCATAATTAAGGGGATTGTGCCACTAATAAGACTTATCCATTTAGTATTCCTTGAATTAAATATTGAAGGGGTTCTAGTACTCATTTTGTGTAGTGGTTACTCATGAAATGTCCGCAGTCCTGTGTCACAAATCCGTCCTGTAATGTACATAAGATGGGTTGTGTGCTGCTCAAGACGTGTGTGTCTTAATACTGCTTAACACTCCTTCGTTCCTGTGCAGGCTGACAGGATGTTGGAGGCATGGGCCACGGCTGCAGCATCAGGTATGGACCACGGCTGCAGTAACTGAATGTGGAGCACCACAAAACAAATTTTGTTCCACAATCAGTTACTGTCACAGATGCTGCCAGCCTGAACTGTAAGGAAGGAGCGATGTGCAGGTCTTGAGCGGCATGCATCTCATACTATTTGCATTATAGAATGGGTTTCTTATACAGGACAATGGCTATTTAATTTAATTTAACTGTGAGTATCTCCTGGACAAAAAAAAAGCACTTCTTTCAGATTAAAGGGGTTGTCCAGCTTTGGGGACAACCTTGGGGGACACTTCACCACTGTGGCCAGTCATTGACTATAGCAGCACACGTGACCCCTGCCCATTCCAGAGGTTGACTGGTGGGGACTGAAGCGAAGTAGCCAGAAATGAGCAGAGGAAGAAGTATGCTTCCCTCCACAGGAGCAGCGGTGAGGGGTACCCAAAAGTATTGAGAAGATGGACAACTCCTTTAAAATTATTTAGGGCTTTATTGTTGCTGACGTGTTTATTATTTCTATTTGCAGAGAACCCCTTTAAATAACTTTACTTATTGCTTCATATATAACGTGGTACCTGAGTCAAGATCTCAAGGACTGGAGCTCCAGGGGCATTCTGTATTTATTCAATGCCTATATGGGAAAAATGCTGCTCATATAGCACCTAGTGCCAACACCTCATGTTGATGATCTGAAGTCTGTAAGGAACTATTGAAACTGAATTTGTTTGGATGGGGTAGAGGATAACTAACTGATCGGTGGGGGTCCAACTGCTGAGACCCCCACCGATCCAGAGAGTGGGTGCCCCATTCCCCTGTCCTGTTGTTGTGGCAGATTGAGTCTTGCCACTCCATTCATTCTCTATGTGACTTCTGGAGATAGCGGAGTACAGCGCTCTGCAATTACCGGGGGTCCCATAGATTGGAGCAGAACGGCACATGGTCGGCCTGCCTCTCTTGGTTCTGTAATCCCATTTCATGCGTGACCCCAATAACTTTTCCAGTCTGGCCATGACATAACGTTGCCTATAAAGCTGCTTTTCTTATTTTGTATCGACAGGACAATGCAGATGCCTTGGCGCATGAGGTGTGCTTGGCAGTCTTCCACCTTGCAGGAGGAGTTGGAGATCAACCAAAGCCTTTGAGATGAAGTGCCATTAATGAGACTGGATTTACAGACTTCTGACTCTGGACATTGCAACTTTATAAAGTTCTGTGGAACTGGAATTTTCTATCACAAAATGTAAAAGGTTTACAATTAGCGTGACATATCTCAGTCATATTATATAGTAGTAATTTCTTATACGGTGCCTTGAAGGATTAGTTTTCAGATCTTTTTACTTGTAATACACTATTTTGCAACTTACTTTTGGTGTGTTTATTCATTTTTAAAGGGCTTCTATTTTAGTTAAGGCACCAGTTATGAGATGTTTTCCTCTCTGATGTGGTTCCGCTAATGCAGTCTACAGTTCCAATTATGCCTTATGGTTGTAGAGACAGAACTAATGGGGTTTTATGACATTTAAAGGGGTTATCTAGTAAATCATAATGATAACTTATCTGCAGGATAGGTCATCATGATAAAGGCAGTCTGACCCCCAACTGATCTGATATTGATGACCTATCCAGAGGACAGGTCATCAGTATTATTTAGAGGATAACCCCTTTAAGGGCAGCCAGTGATATATCAGTGACATTCAACTGCTGTCTCCTAATTTACACTGCATAATGTCAGTGTATTGTTATGTGACGCAGCTTCAGCCTGTCTCCTGCATATAATAGGTTTCTCCCTGTTAGCTCTTCCAAGCAGGAGGAGAGCAATGGAAATCTGCATCGTATAGAAATACACTGGAGATTCTGCATACAGCACACACAGATAGTATAAACAGTTTTTGTCAGCTTGGGGCGTTTTAGAACTGCTGCTAATCACTGTATGGACGCTACTATATCACTGCACTCCCGGTCTTTTAAATAAGGCTAAAATCATATCTTCAGCAGGGTCATATTAATACTGGGTGGCATCTCCCCATGGTAAGGGTCATACAGATGATGGATATTCTACTGTAGTACTCGCGTTCTCTTGAAACAAAAGCCATTGAAAAGCAATTGAAGGTGTTTGCTTAACGCACTTATTTGAGATAACACGTCTCAGAAAGCATGTGTGTTAACTCTACTACATCCGTATGTCATGCCAAGATCTTTCAACTTGGACCAGTAGTTCAGGCCAGGCGGTTGTTGGCCGTCACCCCATCCTGTCCCAGAAATTCTTGATGTGGGAGAGAGGCAATTGAGCTGGCCAGGGGTTCTATAGTGTAGTCAGTGTGAGGGCCGGTGTTATCTTGTTGGAACACCAGATCAAGGAGAGTTGAAAAAAAAAAAAAAGTATAACTGGTTCCACAATGTCCTGGCAATACCGACGGTTGGTGATTGTTTCCCTTCATGAATACCAGACAGAAATGGGATGATAGGCAAAGGCATCCTTTACAAGGACACTTGGTGTTGGTCAAGTGTGTGTTCACTACTACTGCGAATTCCATTGTGGCCATCATTAGTACCAAGTCAACGCCTGTTTTCAGGACTGACCTTTTCATGGCTGCATCAGAGTTCGCAGGAGGGCTGAAGGTGCTTGCACCTACAGCCATAATGCATATGTTTACCATCCTGACCTCCAGGGAGGGCTTTCTTTTCATGACTGCAGTGGCGACACACCCATACAATGCATATGATGACTGCAGCCAATCATTGGCCTCATCAGTCTCATGCTGTATACTGCTGATACCTGTGATAGGCTACAGCAGTCATGAACTGTGTTTTGCCACATCATAGCAGCAGCAGCAGCACCACTGGAACAGAGGGGGTCCAGGACAGTATAGGGGCGGACCGGCCATAGACCCTTCAGGGAATTTTCCTGGTGGGCCAATGCCCATAGGGCCACCTATGCCACCCTCATTGCCACTGGTACACGAGTACTGTGGAAACTATAGGGATCATTATTAGAGGAAGTCCAGGCAGCATGCTAAAGGAAGGGCTGGCTTGATGTTATGGCCCATGTCTTGCCTCTTAAGCTCCCGCTCCATATTGTAATTAGAGACAATTGGAGTAGGAAGACACACACAGCTTCTGGGAAAGTATTCTGTGCCTCACTATGGTATTACTGACCCTGCCAACTTGTATTGGTGCCATCTACTTGTCTTGCCCCACCTACAACATTGGGGACAAGTTCTTTTTTTTGTTCCAGGGCTACTTTAAGATCCCTGTACGCACCTGGGACAGTAAGTATTTTTTATTGATTTATTTTTTTTATATATCTCAGACATTTCCTTTAAAGAGGACCTTTCATGGGTCCAGACATTATGAAATAAGTATGTGGTTGTGTAGGGCATAGTGCAGGGATGTAAGATCACTTACTAGCTTATCTGTCCAGCACTCCGTTTCCCCGCTGTGCCCCCCTTTTACTTTTCCCGCCTGGTATGGAAATTAATATCATCGGTACAGGGAGGAGGAGACGCCAGGGTTTCTCAATAGGCGTCGTCTTCTTCCTGACTGTAGCGCGGTCCAATCGCAGCGGGGAGTGTCACAGCCAGGGAGAAGGTGAGTTTTTTTCTACTAGGGTGTGACGCTCTCCGCTGCGATTGGAGCGCGCTACAGCCAGGAAGAAGGACACGCCCATTGAGAAACAGAACAGTCTCCTCCTCCCTGTACCAATGCTATTCATTAGCATATCTGGCGGGAAAAGTAAAAGGGCACAGCGGGGGAACAGAGTGCTGGACAGATAAGCTAGTAAGTGATCTTACATCCCTGCACTATGCCCTACACAACCCCATACTTTCATAATGTCTGGACCCATGAAAGGTCCTCTTTAAGCAAACATGCAGTTTTGTATGTCCGTTTTTGAGCCCAACACAGGAAAACAAAGGAATGGAGAAATATCAGACTCCTTAATACTTTTTCTTCTTTTAGGTTTGATTCCGAGCTTAAAAAAAACAAAACATGCACATGTAAATTTGATACTGGCTACTAAGTACAAATAAAAAGCTAAGCCTGATGGAAAAATTGTCAAATCTGTATTCTTGATATTTTCTTAGAGCAATCAACATCATACAACATAATTTATGCACCATAATTTTAGGAGACAGTACGTTAATATGATTGGTTCACATCCAGAAGTCTCACTTTTATTTACAAATAAAAAATATTTAAATTAAATAAAGAGTCAAAACATAAGAAGGAAATTAGTTACAATACATACAGAGTAAAAAAGTCTATACAAGTCGGAAACATGAGTGGTATGAACCATGGAGCACATCAGCTCTTCAGCACTCCCTCCAGGAAATCTCTCTCAAGCATCTCCTCAATTTTCTGTCTTGTTTTTCCGGAGAACATTTTCTGGTTCTCCAGTTTAATATCCTTGTTGGGATAGGAATTTTGATACAGGACCGGGCTCCCTGAGTCTCCAACACATCTGCTTGTGACTTTGCTATTGAAGACTTGACTGAGTACATTGAAAAAAGGCAGGAGCTGCTCCATGCTGCGAATGGTGGAAATGGTAAGCAGTAAATGTCCAGGGTCCCAGTCTAATATTCTCCCTGAGCAGTCATCTTCTGGATTTTTCTGAAATAAATCATTAATCAGATCAAAACAGACTCTTATTGACACTTCCATTAAAAATGCAGGCACAATACAATAGAAAGATACCTCTTGAAGGTAGGACAAGCATGCACAGAGGCTGAAAATCAGACAACGCATTGATATTAATATGCTTATCTAAGGGTTGACTAAGGCTACTTTCACACTAGCGTTTTAAAATTCCGGTATTGAGTTCCGTCATAGGGGCTCACTACCGGAAAAAAACGCTTCAGTTTTGTCCCCATTCATTGTCAATGGGGACAAAACTAAACTGAAGACAACTGAATGCTCGTGAAAGCATTCCGTTCCGTCTTCAGACCAGAGAACAAACCGCAGCATGGTCCAGGCATCCGCACCAAGACGGATCCAGAATGACCCCCAATGCAAGTCAATGGGGGTGGATCCGTCTGGTGTGACCACAATGGTAACCGGATCCGCCCTCAATTGACTTTCAATGGAGTTCATGACGGATCCGGCTACACATACACACATACAGACATAGACATACACAGACATATACACATACATACTTACATGCACCCCGGCAGAGCGTCGGAGGGACAGGACGGCGCGTACAGGTGATGATTCCACCAGGCGCCCAGCAGAGGGCGCTGTGGGGAATCGTCACCTGTGTGAGCCGTCCTGCTTCTCCGTCGCTCTGAAGACCTGCCGGGAGCATGTAAGTATGTATGTGTATTTGTCTGTGTATATGTGTGTGTACGTTTATGTGTATGTATGTACTGTGTGACATGTGTGGGGCCGGAGCGCGGTTCCGACTCCACACATGTCGCTGCGGCAGTCCTGATCTGGCAGCACCATTCACCTGCCGGATCAGGCCTGCCGCTAGTGTGAAAGTAGCCTAAGCAGTGTTGGACCTCTGTACTCAAATTTTAGAGTGAAACCTGAAACTTACTTTGTTTTGATCAAATAAGTCAAATGACCATTGCCGATCTCCTGTGGTCCCACTTTAGTTCCGCGCCCTATCACTATTCAACCTAGCAGGCATGTGGGCATTTAATGTGAATAGATATTGAGATCTACACAGTGCGGAAGATATACTAATACAGTGATCCCTCAAGATACAATGGCCTCAGGATACAATATTTTCAACATACAATGGTCTTTTCTGACCCATCGTAAGTTGAAACCAGACTCAACATACAATGTCTGAGAGTCAGGTCCATCCAATCAAGACCACTTACTTCTGTGGTAAAATAGCTGTATTAGTTACTAGTCATCAGCTTTTCCTGCCTGTTATATGTAAGGACTTGTTTTATCTGCCTTAGTTATCTGCTCATTTATGTACAACTTTGGAGTCATTTTTTTTATGATTGCATTTAACTTATTTTTGCCTAAAATTATATTTTCAATTGGTCTTTATTAAAAATATTGAGCTGTTCAGTCACAAAGGCTTAAAGGGGTTCTCCGAGTTATATATATTGAGGACCTATCCTCAGGATAGGTCAACAATATCAGATCGGCGGGGGTGCTGGGTGTCGGACCCCCGCCGATCAGCTGTTTGAAGAGGAGGCGCGCGCCGTATCAGCGCTGCCTCCTCTTCACTGTTTACATGCTGGCCGTAACAGGGTAGTGGTGAGTAGGTGTAATTACACCTCACCGCCTCATTCATTTCTATGGGAAGAATCGCTTCCATAGACTTGTATGGCAGCGATTCTTCTCATTGAAATGAATGGGGCAGTTAGGTGCAATTACACCTACTCACCACTACCCCGTTACGGCCAGCATGCAAACAGTGAAGAGGAGGCATTGCTGATACGGCGCGCGCCTCCTCTTCAAACAGCTGATCGGCGGGGGTCCGACACCCAGCACCCCCGCAGATCAGCTGTTTGAAGAGGAGGCGCGCGCCGTATCAGCAATGCCTCCTCTTCACTGTTTGCATGCTGGCCGTAACGGGGTAGTGGTGAGTAGGTGTAATTACACCTAACTGCCCATTCATGAGGATAGGTCATCCATATATATAACTCGGAGAACCCCTTTAACTGTTTGTCCAGCTGGGTGACTGGTACTTTCACTTTCACTTTGTGCTGATCATCTAATTACCCTTATTTGTAACCTACTTAATTAAGCCACATTCTGATCAGTAAGGTAAGGATTGAGCTTTAATGAGTGTTTATAAGGTCAGAGAGAAGAGATAAGCTGTCCATCTGCTCCTCAGATGACGGAATTTAGAAAAAATCCACAGGCAGCTAGTACAGCTTCTCAGCTCTGTACACAAAAAAGGATACCATATTGTTAAAGGGGTTGTCCGGATTCAGAGCTGAACCCGGACATACCCTTAAAGGGTTTCTGTCACCAGATTTGTGCCTATAAAACCGGTTGTCATTTGCAATGTGCAAATGACACCTGATGGCAAATCTGTTAATCATATAGTAAATAGTTGCGCCGTTTTTGAGATATTTAATCTTTTTAATATGCAAATTAACCTTACTAGGTGCAGGGGGCGGTAACCCTGCACCTAGTAGCGCCGTTTCCCCACACCTACACACGCCCACGCAGTGCGATCTACATTCGGCGCAGGCGCAATGAGGAAGCCGGGACCCGGGAAGGTGGCGGCTCTCACTGAGCCTGCGCCGAATGTAGTTCGCACTGCAGAGCTAGCTGCCTGGCCCTGTCAATCAACAAAACGGAGGCGTGTTTAGAGGTGGGGAAACGGCGCTACTAGGTGCAGGGTTACCGCCCCCTGCACCTAGTAAGGTTAATTTGCATATTAAAAAAGATTAAATATCTCAAAAACGGCGCAACTATTTACTGTATAATTAACAGATTTGCCATCAGGTGTCATTTGCACATTGCAAATGACAACCGGTTTTATAGGCACAAATCTGATGACAGAAACCCTTTAATTTCATCCAGGCAGCCTGCCTGACTAGAGCATCGGAGCATATCATGCCCCGATGCCCTCCTTTGCCCTGCGCTATATCGCGCAGGGCAAAGGCTTTTTTCCAGTTCCTGTGATGAACCGGGCTCTGCCAGGCAGAGGCTTCCGCCCAACAGTGAGCCCTGTGACGTCACCGGCACTGATGGGCGGGCTTTAGCTAAATCCAGCCCATTACAGCCAGTGACGTCACCGAACACACTGGAAGCCTCCGCCCGGCATTGTGTATTTGTAAACAAAGGAGCCCTTGCCCTGCGCGATCTAGTGCAGGGCAAGGGAGGGCATTAGAGCATGAGATGCTCCGATGCTAACATCAGGCAGGCTGCCTGGGTGAAATTAAGGGTATGTCCGAGGTCAGCTCTGAACCCGGACAACCCCTTTAATAAAGACCAATTGAAAAAGTGATTTTTAGGTCAAAATAAGTATAATGCAATAATTTAAAAAAATTGTCCCCAAAGGTGTACATAGCCTTTAAATCTTCATTTTCTCTTATCTTGGATGACATTTTGGGGCTTTGGACCTGATACTCAACTTACAATGGTTTCAATATACAATGGTCATCCTGGAACCAATTAATATTGTAATTTGAGGGACCACTGTACTGCCGAACATTGCCCGGTGTAATACAAACCCTAAACTTAACATTAGACAAATTTATAATTCAGAAGCAAGGACCTTTATAAATTTGATGTATGGTAACTCTTGTGCCAGATTTATGCCAGAATTCTCTCCAAGTTTTAGAACTGCAATGTTGTTGCTGCTAACTAAGGAGACAGCGGGGAAGTCAGCATGGTCTAGTGTCTGGAGCCTAATGTTCACACTGGAAGCACACCAGCAAATATCTATTGTATTTGAGGAGTTTATCAGTGTAAACTGATAGTCTACGTTTACACGACCTATAGGTTGGCTTAGTTTTGCTCCAGAAATGAGACAAAATGTTGGCACGTTTTATGGCACATGGAGATGCAATAAAACGACACCCCTTTTACACTAAGCCACAATCTCTTTCTACCGTATGTTACTTGTTGGATGAGGTGTAAAAAAGTTAAATAAAAAACAAAAACATCTAAAACACCTGACTAGCAAACACCTTTTTACATTTTATATTAGGTAGCTGTTAACGGATCAGCTACGGGGAGAAGGAAGCTGACAGACTTCTCACCAAAAACAAAAAGATCAGATTGTTGGGAATGCAGCTGCCCGATCCTTATCTCCAACGACATCTGTCATTGGGAAACCTTCGGAAGTCCCCATCCACATTACATGGTCTGTGGGTTCGGTGAACATTTATCTGGTGTGTATGGCCAGCTTAAGCCGTTAAGAGTAAATTATGTGACCTCACAAACCTAAGCTGCCCGTAAACATACAACAGCAATACATGCACCTAAAAGTACCTGGTAAGTTGAAATCCAGCATGCCAGATTGTTTTTTCCATCAAAATCTGCCGTTAGGGAGGGCCGGACCACCCATACAATGTCGACAGGTTCAGACAAACCTTATTTCATATGTACAGTCTCCCTTACAACGTGGGTTGATTGTACGTGAAGCACTGGAGCTAGTAAGGGTAAAGGTGCTTAAACAGCTTCAGAAGCTGTCGACTAATGCTTGTTCAGGCTACAGTATCTCTCCCGACTCCTCTAAGCGCTTACACACTCGGTTCAGCCAAGTGTGCATGTGCCTTCAATGGGAAAGAGGAGAAAGCTGCTGAGGATTCTTTTCTTGCCCGACCTTATCTGTTGAGGGGCAGTTGGAGGCTCCAATTACAAGTTAGTTGTAAGCTGGCCTGACGAAAAGTACACAGCAAGCCAGCCAACAATACTCTAATGGTTGTGGGCGTCTTTAAACTCTTACACCGAGTTATAAACTAAATAACAGTGAGTGAACTCAATTACATGCCTGTGGTGGTTATTAGATCCTGTTCCCAGACGCTCGCTGTGCAGTATAATTCTGGAAAATATTATATTGTAATATTAATATTATGTGGGGTATGGGCAAAAGTTGGGCCAACACAGTATTAAGTAGGTGCTGATCCTAATAAACTAGCCACTAAGTGTATAATGCATAAAGAAATAATAATAATCTTTCTTGCATGCATGTTAAAAAAGACTCAGGTTATATAAGGTTATATGACCAAGGCAAGATTCACATACACAATGAGGCTCATTTTGGAACCTCCATGATTTCACCCTTTTTAATGGGAACAGGACAACAACACTTTTTCTCCTGTGAAGGCGACAGAGGCGCACAGAAGCCAGGCCGATTCCATTATATGCCAATGGGGTCTGTCAGTTGCCATTGGTGTCAACTGAGCAATGGATCCAGCCTGCGTTGTGGTTTCTGTTTATAGTGTGAACCACAATGAAGATGGGAACAGTCTAATAAATGTTATTTTATGACTACTTTCTCTGAGGTATCGTCTAATATATTAACATGAAGAACAGTACCTTTGCTCTTTTCCTTAAAAGTTTTGCTAGTCGAACCACATATGGTTTAAATTCCCTCTGATGTGTTCCTTGCCTTCGAACCTCTAGCCCCGAATCATCCGATGCTTCTGGGATGAATGCCCAGCGATACCTAAAGGTACAGTTATAGTAATGACAGCAGAAAATACAGAGGTGGACGCAAAATATCAACATATAGCAAATAATGATAGAGGATAAGAAGGGGAAAAACAGGATTTTTGTATAACTTACCGTAAAATCCCTTTCTTGTGGCTTCATTGGGGGACACAGCACCAGTGGGATATAGGCAGCTGCCACTAGGAGGCGACACTAGACCCTCAAAGAAGTAGCCCCGCCTGGTAGCCTATATCCCTCCTACGGACACCAGGCTAGCTCAGTTTAGTTAAAAAGCAGTAGGAGCCAAACAGAATGATACAAACCAGTCTGAACCCGGGAACGCGAACTCAAGGAACAGCAAACAAGCCCGGGAAAAAGAACAACCCAGAAAAAAAAAATCAGGGTGGGAGCTGTGTCCCCCAATGAAGCCACAAGAAAGGGATTTTACGGTAAGTTATACAAAAATCCTGTTTTCTTGTGCCTATCATTGGGGGACACAGCACCAGTGGGACGTACAAAAGCAGTCCCAAAGGGTGGGGAAAAAGAAAAATCCCCAGTCGGCCAGCCTAACGTACGGCGGCCTGCAGAATCCTGCGGCCCAGACTGGCATCGGCTGAAGCCAGAGTGTGGACCTGGTAAAACTTGGTAAAGGTATGCACCGAGGCCCAGGTAGCGGCCTTGCAGACCTGGGACACCGATGCATGATGGCGAACCGCCCAGGAAGCTCCCACGGCCCTGGTGGAATGGGCCGTGACCCGGAAGGGGGGGGGACCTGTCCCGAGAGCGATAGGCCTCAGAGACGGCGGCCGTAATCAAACGCGCAATGGTCACCTTAGAGGCGGCAAGACCCCTGCGGGGACCCTCAGGAATGACAAACAAGGAATCCAATTGACGGAAGGGAGCCGTGAGGGACAAGTAGACCCGGATGGCTCGGACAAGGTCCAAACAGTGAAGGGAGCGCTCCCTAGGATGAGCAGGAGCGGGACAAAGAGAAGGAAGAACAATATCCTCATTGATGTGGAAAGCCGAGACAACCTTCGGAAGGAAGGAAGGGAGAGGGCGCAAAACCACCCTATCCCTGTGCAAAACAAGATAGGGGGAGCGACAGGAGAGAGCGGCTAATTCAGATACACGGCGGATGGACGTAATCGCCACCAGAAAGGCGACCTTCCAAGAGAGAAGACGCAGGGAAATCTCTCTCAAAGGCTCAAAGGGGGGACCCTGGAGCACATCGAGCACCAAGTTAAGATCCCAGGGCTCGACGGGGGGGGGGGCGGAAGGGGGGATTCAGACGAAGAACACCCTGTAAAAAGGTCTTCACCTGGGAGCGCAGAGCCAAAGTCCTCTGAAAAAGCACGGACAAGGCGGAGACTTGAGACCGAAGGGTAGAATGGCTGAGACCCTGGTCAAGGCCGGACTGCAAAAAGAAAGGATCTTAGGCGTGGAGCAAACGAGAGGATGAACGCGGCGTTGCTCGCACCAAGAAAAAAAGGACTTCCAGACCCGATGGTAAATGCGAGCCGACTGCGGCTTACGGGCTCTAAGCATAGTCTGGATGACAGACTCAGACAGGCCCCGAAACCTCAGCACCGCGGCTTCAACAGCCAAGCCGTCAAATTGAGCTGAGGTAAAGTGGGGTGGAAGATCGGCCCTTGAGAAAGGAGGTCGGGCCGCAGGGGAAGACGCCAAGGGGCGTCGGCCAGGAGGTGGATCACGTCGGCGTACCAGGAACCGGCGGGGCCAGTCCGGAGCGATAAGGATGGCGGGAACGCCGAGGAACCTCAGGCGTCTGAGGACCCGCGGAAGGAGAGGGAGCGGGGGAAATAGGTAAATCAGGGAGAACTGATCCCAAGGGGTTACCAGGGCGTCCACCGCAAACGCGCGGGGATCCCGAGCCCAAGCCACGTAAGTGGGAAGCTTGTGATTGAGCCTGGACGCGAAAAGATCCACATCGGGGAAGCCCCACCGACGGCAAACCTGTAGAAACACCTGGGGATGGAGAGACCACTCTCCCTGGTCCAGGGACCCGCGACTGAGATAATCCGCCGCCCAGTTGTCTACGCCCGGAATGTGGATGGCTGAGAGAGCCGGGACAAACCGTTCCGCCCAGCCGAGAATCCGGGCAGCCTCCGCCATCACAGAGCGGCTCCTGGTGCCTCCCTGGCGGTTCACGTAGGCAACGGCGGTGGCGTTGTCCGTTTGAACCCGAACAGGGTGACCCTGGAGAAAGTCGGTCCAATGAGTCAAGGCAAGGAATATCGCCCGAAGCTCCAGTATATTGATGGGAAGGCGCGACTCCGGCAAAGTCCACGTGCCCTGGACCGTCCGGACACCGAACACCGCACCCCACCCTGTCAGGCTGGCATCGGAGGTGACGACCCGCCACTGAAGGGGGAGGAAGGAGCGGCCCTGGAGAAGGGCTGGGGACGTCAGCCACCAAAGCAACTCTCTGCGGACTGCCGGGGAGAGGACGACCCTCCTGTCCAGGGAGAGAGGAGACTTGTCCCACTGGGCCAGAATCGCTCCCTGGAGGGGCCGAGAGTGGAACTGAGCAAATGTGACGGCCTCGAACGAGGAGACCATCTTGCCCAGCACCCGCATGCAGAAGCGGAGCGAACAGGGGGAGCCCGAGCGGAGCTTGGAGACAGCCGAGCGTAGAGACGAGACCTTGTCGCAAGGCAGAAAAACCCAAGCCCTCTCGGTGTTGAACAACATCCCCAGAAACTCCATCGAGCGAGAGGGGCGCAGAGACGACTTCTGGAAGTTGATCACCCAGCCGAACCTGGAAAGCAGATCGAGCGTGATCTGGAGGCTGGACTGAGCATCCTGCAAGGAGCGGCCCCTTACCAAAAGGTCGTCCAGGTACGGAATGACCGCCACTCCTCTGGCATGAAGGAGAGCCATGAGAGGGGCAAGGGTCTTGGTAAAGACTCGGGGCGCTGTTGAAAGACCGAAGGGCAGAGCGACAAACTGGAAATGACGAGAACCGATGGCGAAACGAAGAAAGCGCTGATGACTTAGCGCGATTGGCACATGGAGATATGCGTCGCGTATATCTATGGAAGCGAGAAACTCGCCCTGGTCCAGGGACGCGACCACCGACCGCAGCGATTCCATGCGGAAGTGGCGGAGGCGGACATAGCGGTTGAGGTGCCTCAGATCCAGGATGGGTCGAACCGAGCCGTCCTTCTTGGGAATGGTGAACAGGTTCGAGTAGAAACCCTGAAACCGCTCGGAGGAGGGGACTGGGACTACGACCCCTTGGGCAAGGAGGTGATGAACAGCGCGGGAAAGCGCCAAAAGCCCTGCAGAAGAGTGGGGGATCCGAGACAGGAAAAACCGAGGAGGCGGAAAGGACGCAAACTCGATTCTGTATCCGGAGGACACCACCTCCCGTACCCACGCGTCGGTGACGTGGGCGAGCCATACCTCCTTGAAGGAGAGCAGACGACCCCCCACTCGGGGGGAAAACCCGAGTGGGGGAAAGCCATCAGGAAGAAGGCTTGGGGGCAGGGCCCTTGGAAGGGCGGGAGCGCGGCTGCCAGGACGGCCGGGGCTTAAAGGAGGGCTTCCTGGAAGAGGAGGCTGAGGGAGCACCCCTTGAGGACTGCTGACGGACAGGGGCTTGGAAGGAGCGAAAGCGACTAGAACGCCTCGGAGGTTGGGAGCGCCCGGGCCGGTTCTGCGGTAACAAGGAACTCTTGCCACCGGTGGCGTCAGAGATAATCCTGTCCAACCGCTCCCCAAAAAGCCTGCTCCCTGAAAAGGGAAGACCCGTAAGAGCCTTCTTGGAGGCGGCGTCAGCCGACCACGCTTTCAGCCAAAGAGAGCGACGAATGGCCACGGAGTTGGCCACAGCCCGAGCAGACAGACGAGCCGCTTCCTGGGAAGCATCACACAGATACTTAGAGGCCTGAAGAATCTGAGAGGCTAGGGGAAGGAGATCCTCGCGAGGGGCGTCCGAGGAGATGTCATGGACCAGCTGCTTGGCCCAAGCGGAGCAGGCCTTACTGACCCAAGACGCCGCAAAAGTAGGGCGAAGGGCAGAACCCGCAGCAATAAAGACGGATTTGGAGAACGTGTCCATCCTCTTGTCCACAGGATCCGTCAGAGACGCCCCATCCGCTAACGGGAGGGTGGTGGATTTAGACAGCCGGGAGACAGGGGGGTCCACAGTAGGTGGAACCGTCCAGGCGGAGACTAAATCCGCAGCAAACGGAAAGAGAGCCTCTGTCCGCTTAGAGGATGGAATGCGCCGGTCGGGGTGCTTCCATTCCTTGTCCAGGAGATTCTCAAAGTCCTTATGACTAGGGAATACCAGCGGTTGCCGCCTATGGCGACTAAACGAAACTTCGCCTCTGGCCGCAGAGGGAGATTCGTCCCGGATATGGAGTGTGTCCCGTACTGCACGGACCAAGGCTTGCACCGCAGAGGCCAAATGGTCCTCCCTGTCAGACTCTGAGGCAGAGTCGCAGGAGTCCCCCGAGGCGTCAGAGAGGTGCTGCTGAGAACCGCCCGCAGCGGACCTTCCCGGGGAAGGGTCAGAGGAACACCGGGAGGGTGACCGAGAAGGGGAACGTCTACGCCTCTTGGAGGGCCGTCCCCTAGAAGGGGAGTCAGGCGACACCAGAGGAGGGGTCGCAGAGGGGGGCACCTGGGACGGCAACCGGTCAATGGCGTGGATCATGACCTGAGACAGCTTAGAGAGGTCGCCAATCGCCTGGGTCAGGGACCTGGCCCACTCGGGCGAGGCAGCAACCAAGCCAGAGGGAGCAGGAGCCTCAGTGGGAGGGGTACCAACAGTAAGGCAAGGCACACAAAGGGAGCCAGACTGACCGCTGGGGAACTTTTGGCTACAGCGAGCGCACGCAAAGTGCGTCGCCACAGCCACCGGAGCATGCTGCCTTGGAGGGTCGTCCCGGGGACCCGACATGGTGAAGGGCTCAGCGGACCGGCTAGCCTGGGGAGAGAAGAATATCACCCACTGGGTGCCTACCGGACTCTGGAGCAGCAGAACACGGCACTGGAAAAACCCACTGGTGCTGTGCAGACCTGAAGGAGCTATACAGGCCACTGGACGCAGGGCAGACCGGCACTGATAAACCACTGAAGGCAGGAAGGACCACCCACGGCAAGGAGGGGCAATGCGCAGGCCAAATGAAAAAGAACCCCGCCGGCCGGAACAGGAGGGGGCCAGCAGAACAGCGGGCGGGCGCGCAGCCCAGCGACGTCACTGGGAAGCGCCCGCCCACATGCGGCCTAGCACGCCTAGAAGCCGCGGCCTAAATTAGAGTGCCGCCCGGCCGGAAGTGCCGGTGCGGCGCGCGCTGGCCGAAAAAGCCCGTACGCACCGAAGAGGAGCAGGAGGGGCCCCGGAAACCAGGGGGCAGCCCGGAGAAAGAACGTGCGGGCCGTAAAGCCCCCCCCCCCCCCCCCAGGCAAGGAGCCGGAGGCAGCAGAGGAGGGAGTCAGGAGGCACCCCGGCGTCGGCAGAATATCCCCCAGAGAAAGCAAACATCCCCAGAGGGGGCGGCCGATAAGGTGCTGGGTGGAGGGGGTGCTGGGTGGAGGGGGTGCTGGGTGGAGGGGGTGCTGGGTGGAGGGGGAGCTGGGTGGGGTTCTAAGAAAAGAACCTGTCCAGACTGCAGCAAGGGGCTCCTGGAGGGAGGGAGAGGGGGGGGAGGGGACGACTGCATACTCACCTCTCCGCCGGCTTCAGGTGCGCGCAGGGTCACCCCCTCAGTGACCTCGCACCAGAGTGGGGCACTGGCATCCAGCTGCAGGGGGCAGCTACCATGGGGGACGGGTGACCGGCGCAGGGAGAATGTGAAAACATTCTCCAGGCACCCTCAGGGGGGTCCACGTCTGATGTGGCTACCCACGCCGACGGCCCCCCTGATAACCTAAAAAAAGAAAAGAAAGAAATAAAACTAAAATAAAAAATTAGAGGTGCAAAGCACCAGTGTCTACCTCCTACGGACACTAGACTAAAAACTGAGCTAGCCTGGTGTCCGTAGGAGGGATATAGGCTACCAGGCGGGGCTACTTCTTTGAGGGTCTAGTGTCGCCTCCTAGTGGCAGCTGCCTATATCCCACTGGTGCTGTGTCCCCCAATGATAGGCACAAGAAAGTATCATTTCAACAAGTTTGTCATTGGAAAGAAGATTACCTACCAAGTTTTTAAACGCATTATAGTGGCAGTAGTAATTACTACATCTACTGTATACTCGAGAGTACTTCAAATAAAAGCAGAATGTCTACACCTATATAAATAGGACTCCTGGAAGATATTACTACACAGTGATACCAAACAACTTACATCTGAAACTGGGGCAGGTTATCAGAGGGTAAGGCCAGGGCTAAGTCCAGAAATTTACAGGCTGACAGATAGAGGTTCAACCACCGCTGGCTGTTATATGATGTGGAGAATCCGTTTCCACCAGTGTATGTGGTCTCCAAACCAGCTACAGAAGGTCCAGAAGTCCTGCAGGAAGGTGGATAAAAATACGTAGGTAAGATAAGGACAACAATCAGAAAATGAATGCATAATGAGGATATCCCGACATAGAAATACATTATATTATACATGAAAATGTTTATAAGACACATTTGGTAGGAGACCCGCCCATACCATCTTATAATGTATTAGGGGCAGATAAAAAGGGTCAGGGAAAGGAATAAACATCTCTAGGTAAAAGGTTTGGACTAAAGGGCCTATTAGACCACACGATTATCAGGAACAAACATTTATAGAAACGGTCATTTGTAATAACTGCCTCGTATAATCGAGCAGACCATGAATAAGCAAATGCTCATTCATTGGCTGATGGGCCTCCTTCATCAGGATGAAAGATGACTGATTACCAGCAGCACATGCCCTTGTGTAATCGGGGAGGTGCTGCCGATAGTGAACAGAACACAATGAGGGAGGAACCACTGTGGTAGCAAGTGTTCCTTCTGTATTCAGTTTGCATCGGCCAGTATGCTTTCTCATCCATCCGCGCTCGCACTGCCCATACATCAGGCATTGTAATAACACCTTTAGCTTTTAGGTCTGGAGCAATGGAGTACATTGGATGCAAATGAAAATCTTTTTGCCTTATCAGAGTACCCCAATACTCCACCCTTTCTGCCCCCTTTTCTCAGCATCACTGCATACTGTCAGGATGTTTACATGCAGAGCTTCCCGTTTTCTAACCAAACCCAGCATGCTTTGCTCTGAAATAGTTCACATGAAGACAGGAAGTAATCCATGTAAACATCCTGTCAGGATGCAGTGATGCTTAGATAAGGGGAAGGAAGCTGCTGACATAAAAACATGCAGTTTTTGAGGTACTTTGGGCAGATAAGAAAAAATCATTATGAAACTGGAGGACCCTTTTAAGAACAGATTTGAGAAATAATAAGTTGCCTGTACACAATATAAATTTTGTCCAAATTTGTATGGAGTCACTGACCAAATTTGGCAGATCATTTGTCACTTTGTTTAAGACCACTTTTCTAATAGTCCCTCCCTGATCTGCTAGTTTAGTCTGCCATGTTGATGGTTGAAACAACAGATGACTGCTTGTCTGTAATCCATCTGATGATTATGTGTATGGCCAGCTTTAATCTATTAGTAGGTGACAAAGGCAGGTGCTGGAGGAGTCTTTCAGGATATTGTCAATGCATGGAGTGTTCTGGTAGTCTACTGTGTGAGGAAAGGATGGATACAGGAAATGGCTACTACTCTATGAAAATAGAAACCTACCTGGTGATATCTTCATCTGCTGTAAGTTCCTGCTCCATTAATAAAAATACTTGTACCTGATAAACACAGAAACCAAATCATTATTTGAAATCTCAATTTCAAGCCTAGAAAACCGTATTGCATGAAACATTATCACTGCAGGCAACATAGAGTGGTCATATATAGATGATAACCTAGGATTTACAAATGACAAAAGAAAAGCATATTGTAACTCACTAGTTCTGTGATCATGGTTGGCCACAAAGAGGTGAGGTGCTGAGGAGACATTCTTAGAAGCAGTACTCGGAAAAACAGGAACACTTGGGAATGTAGTGTGGGCACTTGTGGCAACCGTAAGCTCTCTACTAGCCTTTCTTAAAAACAAAAAGACGAAACACAAGATGTTACTCCTTCTCAGGTAAAAAGAAATGGTGAATGTATTCTTCAGTGCAGAAATTGATTCTTGGGTAACCGTGATGTTCATGGTGCTTAAAAGGGTATTCCCATCTCAGACAATGAGGACATATCACTAGGATAAGCCCCCATTGTCTGATACACGTAAATCGAGAAAGGACCCATGAGGATTGTGGAGGGCGCACTGAGAATGCATAGCCGCCCTCCATTCATTTCTATGGGGCTTCCAAAATAGCTGAGCTGGTTCGGCTATTTCCGTCGCCCCCATAGAAATGAATGGGAGCAGTGGCTGTGCAAGTGCGGTGCGCTCCCATTCGATCCTATGGGGAGCCCGGAGTCCTCTGAACACCATCTTCCCTGCTCTGTTCTCAGTGTAGTCCCACCTCTAGAACCCGCACCTATCAGACAACGGGGGCATATCCTAGCAGTATGCCCCCATTATCTGAGATCGGAATACCCCTTTAATTTTTAAGCAGATATATTATAAATGCTAGATCTGAGGAGCACAACAGCTATACTAAGAACATGTTCTCTTTGTATATTTTCCATGAACTGGTGTGGAGTGAACCATGTTGATGCTCAGCCATCAAACCATACTATGACTGCGGTCATCCAAAGAAGGACAGGGGCCATAGTAGTTAAAACTAAATGCCAATATCATTTTTCACTTATTTTATGATGATCAATGGACTACATTAATGCCTCACCTTGTATATCAGGTAGGAATTTCTGGTACTGGTCAATCTCACTGCTGAAGATAGCAAAGGCCAGTCTCTTCAACAGCATTGCTCTCTGCTCCAGCTCAGCATCCCGGTTGGTGAACAGACTGAGAGAACTGCTCTGGGCAACAGCCACACGAGCTAAGGAAAAAACAAAATCAATAGCACGCCGAGCATGACCATTTCACTAATAAAGTATACAGTACACAGGCCAGCACTGATTGTTCAGCTTAATTTGGTGTTAAGAAGCAAATGACATTTCAGAATACCTGTGGCATGTTATATGTGAGAAGATTTGATCAGCGGGACTGAGACTCCCACCAATCCATGAAAAGAAGGGGCAGAAGCATGCCGTTGAGAGCTGTGCCCTTTGGCTGTGAACAGCTTTCTTCAACTCTCCTCGGCAGATGAAGGGGCAGCGCTTAACTGAGAAATTCCGCAGCTATATTTCAGTGATTGGTGGGGGTCAAGGCACTAGGACTACTGAATCAAAAGGTCTGTCATGTCACTATATAACATGTCAAAAGCTTTACTTTTCAAAGGTGAGGTGGCAGTCAATAAATATGGTGATGCAAGAGATGCACTAGTCAAAAATGTTCAGAAAACTTACTCATTAAATCACGGAATGTTGTTTTGTCATGTGTCATCAGATGGTCCATGATGGCCCGCCAGCTGTATGACAAGGAATAGAGCTCATCAGAGGTGGAATGTGATTACCATGTATACCAGGATTCAGATCAGAATATATAAAGTAAAAGGAACTATGATAAGACGTCACAGTGTTATCTTGTGACAAAGACTACTGAAAAAGTCTGTTACGACTGTTAATTTAAAGAATGTGTACACCTTCTGGAGCTATTTTTTAATGATTGAATTTTACTCATTTTCCACTAGAAAAGATTTTTTCAATTGGTCTTTATTAAAAATATTCTGCCATTGGTCACAAAGGGTTAATTGTCTAGCTGTGAGAATGCTACTTTCACTTTATGCCAGTGATCTAATAACCCTTATTACTAAATATTCATAAACACTTATTTAAAGGGGTTATCCCACGAATAATGTAAAACATGAAAATCAGACATCATATAATAAATAACCATCTCTTTTTAACAAAGTTAGAACCAGCCCTGTACCTCACATGGATCCAGAGATCTCCCCATTCATTGCTCTACTAGATTTATATCAAGCTGACAGCTCAAGGGGAGTGTCTTTTCTGCTGCAGCTCAGGGGGCGTGTCTCAGCTCTCCCTATCACAGCTCAGGAGGCAGTTAAAAGTTGAAACTGAGCATGTGCGGCCTGCTCAGTCAATAGGTCAAAGAAATAAGAAATTAAGTGGTCCTATACATGTCATTGAATAACTCAGTAGTTATACTAAATTTTTAAATTACATGCAATTACAAAAGTATTCAGATCCAGGTGCTGGTTTGAAAACTGTAGAATATTTTTCGTGGGACAACCCCTTTAAGCCACAATCTTATCAGTAATATAAAAATGGAGCTATAGTAAGTTTTATAATGTCAGAAATAGGGAGCCGTCAGCTGAGCTGCCTGACGAAACAGAGAGAAAATACAGACCTTGCTACTAGAGAATCTCAGCCCTGTGCAGAAAAAAGGACTGCAAATTTTTAATAAAGACCAACTGAAAAAACTATTTTAAGCTCAAAATGAGTACAAGTGTTACAATAGAGCCGCAAAAAAAAAAAAAAAAAAAGACGGAAGTCACATGGATGTCATCTGTATTTTTTGCGGACTCCTAAATAAATAGGGTGATGTGAATGCACCCTAAAAGAGATCTTCCTTTATCGTGATAACACATTTCTGATTTATATAGTACTGTATATATAGTTTATTCCTGTTAACAGGATTGTCAAAAACACATAGTAAAGAGAAGAGATGTGTCTTACTGACTAACACAGGAGCCATCCATCTGAAAGAAGTTGTGGTCCATGAAGAGATCAAAAGCTTCTTTCTTCCATGTGCGCCTGGTGTACTGGTAACCACTGAGACTACTCAGCAGCTGCACACAGGCCCGATAACTGGGAGCATTATGAGCACTGTAAAAGAAGAGATAACTTATATTACAACCTTCAACTGCTACCAGGCCTACCTTTTGTTAGAAGCTAAGAAAGATACAGGAAGAGAGCTATAAACAAGTGTTATCGACTACGGAGCAAATGAAAGCATCAACTAGACAAGCCTTATTCACGAGAAGGGCTTAAATAAGAACTCCCGCAAAAATTTTTATTCCATGTCCTGCTAGAAATGTACATGATGTAATCTGTAGGGAATGTCATTTTCTTACCAGTGTCTGTATTTTTGACTTATATAATCCGCAGAGACTTATGTGTGGACAGGAAGTCTAATTCTCTATGCATTTCTATGGGAGCCTCACTTTCAGTTTCATAGGAATGAATAGAGAAGTGACTGGCTTCCTGTCCTGGGTCAGTTGGAGGTCAGGGAGTTGGTCACATGACCCAGCTACAATAAGAAGAGAGGTTATTACTCACAATTACATTATCTGATAAGAAGATGACATTCACTATAGATCATATCATGCACCTTTCTAACAGGTCAGAGAATAAAAATTTTTGCGGGAGTGAGTTAACTGAGTTAGCAGGACAAAGAAATAAGAAAAAAAACAAACAGCAGGTGGCACTATACAGATACATTTTAGTGAATAACTCAGAGGCTATGCTAAATTTTTAATTACATGCAATTACAAAATAATTCAGGTGCTGGTTTGAAAACTGTAGAATATTTTTTGAGGGACAACCCCTTTAAGTTGAAGGACCCGTTCCCCTGAGCTGTTATAGGAAGAGCGCTGCAGTGAAAAGGACACACTTCCTGAGCTGCTATAGGAAGAGAGTTGCAGCAAAAGGACAGGATTCCTGAGCTGCTAACCTGAAGATAATCCTACGGAGCAATTGGGGCATTGAATAGATCCATGTGAGGTGAATGGATCCATGTGAGGTACAGGGCTGATTCTAGTTTTGTTAGAGAGAGAAAGATTGTCATGTACTATATGATGTATGATTTTCATTTTTAACATGAATCATAGAATAACCCATTAGAGCATGTCACTTCAGTTAAACAGTAACTTTACCTGTGGTTACGTAGGTAGGGTACTACGTAATGCATTATATTGACAAGTAATGGGATAACCTTCTCCTTTTCATCGCTGTAGAACACCATATCCAGCAAATGTGCTAGAACCTGGCAAAACACAAGAATGAATAAAACTACCTCATATCATGATAATGCTTAACACTGAGAAGCTCTTCTTACCTCCGCTAGTAAAGTGAGGGCATGTACACTGTAGACTGAAGGGGTGATATGTGATATCTCTACAGCTGGAGACAGCATAATGTCTAAAGAAGAGGCAAAGGGAACATAGTAAAACCTTCTAATCCCAACAAAACTTACAAGTCTCACATCGTTCTTACAACGTATTGAGCACAGATCCACCCTGCTGCTAAAGTACCATGCAGGAAACCATAAATCCTGAGTGACCACCAGTCACTTTCTGTCTAAAGAACATTACATATTGAAAATAAAAGTTATAGTTATGATGTGGTAAAAAGGAGAGAAACATATAAAAAAAAAAGAGAATACCAACCCTGAAAATTGCAGCAATTAAAAAAGTGCGACAGGCAAACAGTAAGTAACTGACCATACACTGCCCATAGAAGGAAAAGGAGGCTGTCACCACTATGATCCATTTCAAACTGGTCCCAATCAGTGGCGTACCTACCATAAAGAAAGACCATGTGAATACTATGGAGCCCGAGAGGAGGGGGTCCAGCGCTGAACTCCTTTTTCTGTTCCCCGCATTAACTCTGCATAAATTCCTATGGACTGAGCTCCCCCTTATGGTGGCTGCATGCATGCAGTGTTATCAGGTAGTGTAGGGAAGCAGCAAACACAGATCTGTATGGGGAGGGTTAATAATGTATTCATGGCAGCTGTCTTGTGCAAATACAGTGCAGATGGGAAGCGTTCTGTCCCGACAGTCGGCTGCTCGCTCAGTGGGGGTGAAGCACTGCATTTGCAGTTTGGGGACGAGGGATTACTATTACGATTGTTCGTCCCCATACAGCTGCATTGTTTCTGGGTAGCAGATGGCTTGTTTAGACAGCATGATCTGCTTCCCAGAAAAGATAATTTAGGTGCCTGCACAAACGTTTCGCTCGTTCATCGGGTGATCAGCTGCACCTTTAGACGGGCAGATTGTCAGGAACGGGAGTTCGACGGAATGTTAGTTCCCCATAATCTGCCAGGTTATCTAGATGTGTAAATTCACCTTAAGAAATAGTGGCCCAGATTCAATAATCCTATAAATGGTGTTAGCTTAAGACCCCTTTACGATGCAAGGTAGAACAGACGATTGTCGGGAAAGAAGCATTCCTTCCTGGTAATCGTCTACCCGTCATGTAAATGCAGCGGTATCCTCCACAGTATGTCCCCATACAGAATCATTATTTGCCGGCAGCAGATGCTGTTTAGATGGTACAATCTGCTGGTGGCAAACAATGATTTAGGTGACCTCACCAATGATCCTATTACCCGATGAACCAGCCTTTACACCGCCAGATAAACACTAAGTAGTGTTCATATGTCAGCGATTATCTGGCCGATGCTTATAAAGGGGCCTTTAGACAGGCTGTGTAGACCTGCACCAGGTGTATCACAGGGGCTCAGGCTGGATGATAAATGTAGTGCAGGGACAGACATGTTTGTCTAGCTCTATACCAACTACTAGTTAGTTTACTTGGAGACCCCGCTACCTTTTCGAACAAATCGGAAAAAAGTTTAGAGGCCCTAGTTGTGCCAAATTTTTACCAATTTGCCATATCTTTCAGACAGATTTGAGCAATAAATATGGGCCATGGTGTTCAGAATGAGTGCAATATTTCTGATGCACCTGTTCCACTTTTTCTGACACAAAAGTTGAATGAAGAGGGTAAGGCTGAGTGTGAGATTTTTTGATTTTATTTCAGTCTTATTTTCAATTTAAAAGCTTCTTTAACGAAAAACAAATTGTAAATCTGTTAGAAATCTGAGGACACGGCTTTGCCTAGAAGTGTAATATTTGGGGGAGTGCCCCACAAGGCATTGGGACAGTTCAATATGGATTATGGTGGTGACAAGACTCCTTTTAACTATTGAAACACTTATAAGTAAAGGGCATGTTTCCATGAGGAAAATCAGTCCCCCTGTTGGACGTATTCTCCATGTGAAATGCTGGTCATGATACATCAAAATCTCCAAATTCCACAAGTTCTTTTAAAAAGCTGGATGTGTAATCCGGCTCATCATTTCTTCTCTCTGCCAGGCTTTTATGATTTTGTCACAGCTATGGCCACATTCAGCTAAATAAGACAGTACCTTCTACATCAGATTCCAGAGTCGGTCCATCTACGGTTATCTTAGGTGAAGGTTTCACTTCAAGATTTCTCCTTAACCAGGTTGTCTGCTCCAATGATGATCCTGCAATCGCACCAATGGCATCTACAATTTTATGAGTAACATCCTAAAGGAAAAGCAAAAAGATACTGATCTGTTAAAAAAAACTAAAAGCAAAACTACTGTTACCACTTCTAGTGAACAGTCAAGCCGCCCACTTCACACTAGCTTAGCTATTAAAGGAATTATCCAATACAAAAACAGTGGGACCTGTCCGACCCTTGGTGGTGGGTAATGCTTACCTTATCCCTGCTGCTGGAATCGGTCTCCTGGGGTCCCAGGCCAGCAGTTCTACTCCAACATGCGCCAAGAATAATATCTGGCGACGGGGGCACAAGTCACCACTTCGGCCAACTGGAGACTTGCTCCCCCTGCGTCAAATCTAACATAACGTGTGGCACAAGAGGAGCAGGTCACCATTGTAGCCTGTGATTGGCTTCAGTGGTCACATGTGCCCCCATTGACGGATGTTGTCCTTGACGCACATGGGAGCGGAACTGCCGACCCGGGAGCCCAAATCTATGGCCTTACTTATATTGTACTATGTTCACATTTGCAGATATCTCATACCGTTCTTTGTGGTGAAATATTGTCTTTACACCAGACTGTACACATTAATGTAATGACCTGATTTTTGTAGTTAGCGTAAAATTCTCATTGGATGCACTGGGGGACACAGCACCATTAGTATATGACTTGCTACCACTAGGAGGCTGACATTAGAAAAAAAAGGAAGTGTTGGCTAAGCCTAGGTGTCCTGCACCCTTTCCACAGTCACTGGACTAATCAGTTGGTACCAAAAGCAGCAAGAGTGGCAATCTGCAAACAACGAACCAAGAGCCAACATGTCCTGAACCCAGAAGAGAACGTAGAAAAACCAACAGCCCAGGAGCAGAAATAAAATGGAAAGCAAACAGAAGGGTGGGATCTATGTCCCCTGATGCATCCAACGAGAAAGGGATTTTATGGTTAGTACAGAAATCCAATTTTCTTGTGAATGACATTGGGGGACACAGCACTGTGGGATGTCCTAAAGCAGTCCCGAGGTGAGAGTCGGCACGCAGGAAAACCAGACTCGCGTACCACGCCATGCGGGACCAGTCAAGTACCACCAAGATGGCCAGAACTCTTTCAACGTGAGGCATTTGAGGATGCGAGGCAAGAGGAGGAAAATAAACCAGAAGGGCAAACTGGGTCCACAGGACCATCAGGGCATCCACGGCAAGAGCTTAAGGATCAAGAGATCAGGCAACATCATTCGGAATCTTGTGGTTTAGGTGAGAGGTGAAGACGTCCATGTCTGGGAGACCCCAATGATGGCACAGCTGAAGGAAAATCTCTTGATGGAGGGATCACTATCCCACATCCGGATGACTGAGAAAGTCAGATACCCCACTGTCAACTCTGGGCATGTGAATGGCAGAAAGGCAGGTACATTTCTTTCCTCCCAATGTAGGGTGTGGGAAGCTTCTCAAAGTATTGCTGCACTTCTAGTGCCCCCCTGGTGGTTCAGGTAAGCCACAGCTGTGGAGTTGTCTGTCTGGAGCCTGAACGAGCGACCCCGGAGGAGGATCATCCAATGAGAGAGAGAGCCAGGAATATGCCTCTGAGCTCCAGAATGTTGATCTGTACAGAACCCTCCCCTGGTGTTTACAGACTCTGGGCGGTGAGAACGTTTAATCCAGCCCCGCCACACCCCACACCCCCCCCCTCTCAAACCGGACATAATGGCATTGTTTAAGATTACCTGCCAGAGAATTGGGAGGAAAGATTTGCTTAGGGAGAGAGTCCAGGGGGCCAGGCACCAAACATATTCTTGGAGCGATCAAGGGGGAAGGAGAATTGGATGATCGAGAGTAGAAGGGGACCTGTTCCATCTGGCAAGGATCACCAGCTGCAAGGGGCAAGTGTGGAATTGTGCATAAAGGATAGCTGCAAAGATCATCCTGCCCAGGAATCTCATGCAAGCACAAATGGACACAAGAGATGGCCTGCGAAGGTGACACAACCCTGACTGGAGTGCAAAAGTTTTGTCCTATGGAAGGAAAACCTTTCTGAGATGGGCGTGGAAGATCATGCCCAGGAATTTCATTCCCTATCTAGGGGCAAGAAAGGACTTGTTGTAGCTCACAATCCACCCGAACGTGGAGAGAAGTTCCAGGGTGATGTGAAGGCTAGCAAGATTGTCCTCCCTGGATCGAGCATTCACCAAGCTCATCCAAGTACGGGATCACGGCTACTTCTCGTGTGGAGGAGCCATGATCTTGGTGAAGACCCTCGGGGCAGTGGCTAAGCCGAAGGGTAGAGCCATGAACTGGAGAGGAGAACCCATCGCAAAGCCGAGGAATCGCTGATGTGGCTTGGCAATAGGAATGTGGAGATAGGCGTTGGGGATGTTGATAGATAACAGAAAATTCCCATTTCCAAGGATACCCACCTAGGCAGAGCCAACATTGCTTTATTTCTAGTGTCAGCTGACCATGTACCTATGGTGCTGTTTGTCCCCCAATGTCATTCACAAGAAAAAAAAAAACTATTTATCGCATTATTTTATAGAAGCTTACCTAAGGCTACTTTCACACTTGCGTTTGCAGGATCCATTTGTGAGATCCATCCAGGCTCTCACGAACGGATCCATCATGATAATACAAACGTCTGCATCCGTTCTGAACGGATCCGTTTGTATTATCTTTTACATAGCAAAGACGGATCCGTCATGAACTCCACTGAAAGTCAATGGAGGACGGATCCGTTTTCTATTGTGTCAGACAAAACGGATCCGTCCCCATTGACTTACATTGTTAGTCATGACGGATCCATTTGGCTCTGCTCCGACAAGCGGACACCAAAACGCTGCAGGCAGCGTTTTTCTGTCCGCCTCCCAAACGGAATGGAGACTGAACTGAAGCAAAACTGATGCATTCTGAACGGATCCTTATCCATTCAGAATGCATTAGGACAAAATGGATCCGTTTAGGACCATTTGTGAGAGCCTGGGGCTGATCTCACAAACGGATCCTGCTAACGCTAGTGTGAAAGAAGCCTAAGCTGTTAGGGATATGTCAACACGAAGCATGACAGTTTCTAATACCGGCAAAATTGTGAATATCAACTAGTTCATACTTGGCTCAATTACTTTGGGAGGAAGAAATGATAAAATAACTAAGCAATCTGTCCTACATTATGGGATTCCGACTGTTTTAAACCCCTTTAAACTGTTCTCTTTACCTGGAGATCCCTCTGGTCTTTCTTGTTATCTAGTGCGGGGTTTTTCATAATAAACTCATTCAAAACCCTAAAATACCAAAATCAAGAGAAAACACAAATAGGTTAATAATGAGTACTGAAGGAAAAATACAATTCAGGATTGATAGGTCTCATGTTATTGTGCTGCATACGAAAGTTTCTTTACAGAGATGTTGGACATTACTAGAAATACCAGCAGCAGAGTTACTGTAGCTCAAGAAACAGACAGAACATCTAAAAGCTCAATTATACTGGGAAAGCTACAACTGTGGACCCCCGGTCAGGCCTAGTAGTCTATAGAACTAGCACAACCAGGTTCTGTTTATCCATATTATGGATCCCATTCTAACCACTACATTAAAAACTGGTGAAATAGAAGCCAGGTCCCACATGCTTTATCTATAAAATACTAACTCTCAATCTCCATATTTATGTTGTTTTCAAAACTAACCTCCCCAAAGTTTTTCCATTATTTTTGTAATGGTATTTTTAGCAGCGTTGAAACATGCTAGTAAATGTATTACCCGAGTATCAAGAATTGACCAGGAGCTGGAAGGTTGAGCTGGATGGACTCTTTCAAGAGACCAAGAAAAGAAGCCCAGCTATCCACAAGATTAGACACAGGAACCCTGCAAGAACACCACAAAAATAGTTACCAGCTGTTGATGGTATTACATAGAAGGCTATATAGAACGCTTATCAGCATATAGTCATGGCTTTGTGCCTAATTAGGATGCTCAACTAATATCACGTTATTGAATTAAAGGTTATTCCCATCTCAGACATACGCCCTGAACATGAGATAGATGTGGGTCCTATGAATGAGAATTGTTCAACTCCATTGAGCTGGCTGTGGGCCACAGCATAAAGGCTGCGATTAAATTCATTCACTACTAAGGGAGGTACAGTAAGAGCATAGCAAAGAGAACCCAGTCCGTAATCCCGGCCACCTCTCTATGCATGGATGCGGCAGACAGCGTCTATCTGGACATGGTCAGCGGACCCCCTTTTAGAGGTAGCTCCTAGGTTGGACATGTATCTATCTGACATTTATGGCAGATTCTGTGTATACGCCATAAATGTCTAATAATGTTCGCTGTCTAATACCGTAGTTTTTGTCAAAGTTGGAAATGTTACTCTAAAATAAGAGATTGTTAACATAGAAAGACTAGTAAAAAGCATGTCTTACAGCCAGCCAGCATCAAATAATACATCACAAGTTAATCTTACCTCTGTACATAAGCATAGAAGAACTGTAACATGCAGACCTCGAGGGAAAGATGTTTCTAAAAAAAAGTAATGCATAGGAAAACGATTAGCACCAACCCTACATGCACTGTGATGTACAGTTACATTGTGGTGTGAAATGTATGGAGCGCACTCACTCGCTGAGCCCACTCTATAGGCGGCAGATGTTGGCTTCATAGAACAGCAGGCACTCTGCCTCAATGACTGGGATTCGCTATGATGCATATTTCGGTCATTTAAGTCAATGAAGACAATGGCATCCTAGACAGCTTTCTCTGGGAATACTGCACTTCCAGGGCACGAACGGCTCCCTTGCACCAAGACTGAGGGAGTCATTTGGTTTCTCTGCTAGCTTTGAGCCAGGCTTACCACAGCAATGTTGCTATGGAGCCCTGCCCATAGCGAATCTACCATAGACTGCAATGGAAAATCATTGCAGTCTATGGGAGTAGTGATCAGACGATCACATGTCCCTTGAGGGGACTTAAAAAAATATAAACAAAAAAATAAAAAAAATAGTTTTGAAAGTGTTAATATACAAAAAAAAATTAAAATCACCCCTCTTTGCCTAGTTCACATATAAAAATAAATACAAATAAACATAATCAGTATTGCCACCTCCCAGCCTCCCCGCAGTGCCTTCACACTGTGCCACAGGGCCAACCTAGTTTACCTCTTCTCTTGCCACCTGTGACTTTTGTGACCAAGGTCCATCTGGGACCGAAACGTCAAGAGAAATAGTCACAATTCTTAATATTGGCAATTATTACCTTTTTCCTTTTGGAGGACTTGTTAAAAATAAATACCTTAATTTATGAGGAGGCATACGACTCACCATAAATCAGGCGCAGCATCCGGCAGTGCACATGGCACACCGCCGGGCTATGATAAATCTGCCCCATGGACTCTATTCACGCCCATCTCGCTTCCTCTCCAGCAGCAAGGTGATATGTGAGCGCTTCTCTCTCCTCGTACTAGTGATCGGTGGGGGCCTCAGCACTCAGATCCCCACTGATCAAACCCTTTAATGTGTCTCTATGATATATCAAAAGTTTTCTGGAACTTCAGTAACCCTTTTATAACAAGAAGAACAAGCGGTGTAATAGTGTAAGCATATCATATAAATAATATACCTTGTCTTTAGCTATGGCGGGAGGCTGCTTTAACACTTCCTTTACTGTCTGAATGACAGTCTCTGTCCTCATCACACTGATGGAACGAACTAACTCTACAAGCAGAAGTTGCTCTTCACTTGCTAATGGAATAACCTAAGTACACAAGAAAGATGTATAAATGCAGATGACAAAACTTGTAGTGATTTATAAAAAGAAATGCACAAAAATAGTGGTAACTGCAAGCAGATTACAGGGTTAAGGCTACTTTCACACCAGCGTTTATGCTGGATCCGGCAGGGTTCAGCAAAAACACTGATAATACAACCGTCTGCATCCGGTATGAATGGATCCGGTTGTATTATCTTTAACATAGCCAAGATGGATCGGTCATGAACTCCATTGAAAGTCAGTGGAGGACGGATGCGTTTTCTATTGTGTCAGAGTTAAATGGATCCGTCCCCAATGACTTGCATTGTGGATCATAACGGATCCTTCTTGCTTCACATCCCAGGACGGAAAGCAAACCACAGCATGGCTGCGGTTTGCTCTCTGGTATGAGAATGGAATGCATTTTGGAGCACTCCATTCTGTTCAGTTACGTTTTGTCCCCATTGATAATGAATGGAGACAAAACGGAAGCGTTTTTTTCTGGTATTGAGACCCTATGACGGATCTCAATACCGGAAAACCAAAACGATAGTGTGAAAGTAGCCTAAGAATGAAAGAGGCTTCAACTTCTCTCTAGACTGTTCTCACAAATCTCCATTACATTACAAAGAGTGGCCTAAGCTATGGACACTTTGCCATCTAATGGCAGATCAGGCTCTTCTAACTCTGTACCTTTGTACGTGCAGAATTTTTGTTATGTCTTCTTTCATTCCATACAAAGGCAATGGCTGCCATAAAATGAACCCCGTGATTCATGGATATAGGTCCTAAGAGCTCCAGGATCTGCTGCCTTAAGTTCTGTTAATACAAAATTATAAGAGTTTTCTGATTAAAACACATAAATACACATGCAAAAAAAAAAAAAAAACCTTCAGAGCTGCTTTTATAATTCTGCTGACTTCTGAGTAGCCCCATGCTGGTTCTCCGAGTTGATCACTGATCTAAGGACTCCAGTACTCCAGTCAGTATTTGCAAGTCAAAACCAGAAGTGGATCGTACACAGAAAAAGTATAATGAGACGATTTATACTACTTCCTGGACGCTTGCAAATACTGAAGAGTAATGTAACTACTTTAACAAACCTATCACATATTAAGGAGAATATCATGCCCTATTAAAGGGGTTGTCTGGTTTCAGGAAGAAACTGGACAACAGAAAGGATCTGTTTGCGATAAAGAAGTGCGCATTGCATACCTGACAGGGGCGGATTGGCCATAGACCTTACAGGGAAATTTCCCTGTGGGCCGATGCCCAGGGGGCCACAGCCAGTGTACGTTTTTGGGGATGTATTTTGTGCTGCTGGCCAGTATTTTCTGATGGACTGTGGTATTTGGCTCTGTTGGGGCGGTATAATGTGCCACAATATGGTATTGCTGGCCCTGCCTTCCATCAATATAGACCCAACTACAAAACGGGGCCACTTTTAGTAATTTTTCCAGGGCCACTTTAAGTTCCCAGTCCGTCCCTGATACCTGACAAATTCTGCACAGCCTCTACTGGTTCTCCCAGTTGGGATCTGTATAGGGTACAGCTACACGGTGACAGCTGTCACGGCCAGGATCTCAGGGGCATCGCAGTGTAGTGAGGATTCCATACAAACGAATGAGGTCACAGGGCGAGTTGCACGTGTGCTGTGAGTGCAACCCATGAATCAAAAAAAATCCTACACTGAGATGCCCCTGAGATCCTGGCCGCTGTCCCACAAGCAGTGTTGCTGTATAGCTGTAACCTTACCCAGCTGTAGTGGCGATGTCACTCTGACAACACGTGACTACTGCTGCCAATTACTGGCCTCTTCAAGGCACCGTTAAAGCTGGCTGAAGCAGTCATGTGTTGTTGAGGTCACATCACTGCTCCAGCAGGGTGAACAGATACGTCCAACTGAGGCCCATGACACCCACCCATTAGGGTCCCTCTGAAAAAATAAAAATATATATATTGCATGGTAAATGTTTTTTGTGGTAACCCTTTGTATAGAAAAGCGCAATATGCTACGCTCTCCTATACAGTTGAGATGCCCGTGTATAGATGCATACGGGCTATATGGAGGCCAAAAGGACACTCATTTGGCCTTCACCTGGTGAATTGGGATGTACGGAAATGTTACTGTACACAATGTGAGCTATTCCTGGCACGCAGCATGACTTGTACATATTCATTACATTAATTTTATTTAATGCAATGAATTCAATTACCAGAGCACTGGATTATATACAACTAAAACGTCAGGCATAACATGGATGACCTCCTAATGCATCCCTCCTATTACCTTTGTGGAGCCAAGGCTGATGGTGGTGACCGAGGCGGCCGCTGCTGCAAAGTTCTTCTCGGAAGAGTCATCTTGATGCAGAATACTCCATAGCTGGGTGACTGATGACATTATTAAGTGGAGTATAGAAAGGATTCCACTGCGGGCTTCCAGCAGATGTTTCTGATCTACGCTGACCATGAGCTGTAGCATGGGAGGTATAAAGGGGACATTTCTTTGTAGAACATTTGAGGGAAATAAAGGCTCACAGCAAACAGAACGGATGATTGTATCAGGAAATGTTACAAGAAGGCTTATCTGCAAATATTCTTCTGAGTTTGGCTGCAGCATCAGTACAGATCTGTGTGTCCCATTGGGTACAGACTACTATATAATGTATGTGGTCAGATCCTACTGTCATGAGTTACTTATTTCATCTGCCCCATAAAAGATTTGAGAGTGAACTGTACACACAAAAGGCTTATACGTCAAAAATATATGCAGAATAGTCTTTTTAATTTAGCACTGAAGCAATACAAAATGGTTTCAGAACTGCACACAGGCATCATAGGGAATCTCACCACAGGTTTATGCCGTCCAATCTGAGGGCAGCATAAAGGAGTGTCACAGGTTCGGATTCCAGCGCTGGGCCAATTACTTTTTTCTTGCCATAATTTTCATTTTGTAATACTTTTGCAAACTAAAGTGCTGCTGGCCTGACTGGCCAAGTTTCACGGCATGGTTGTTACTCTTTATGCCACTAGTAATTAGATAACTAATTTGTGCCTTCTAGCCAATCGAAGCTAGAGGTACCTTAATGTACATACAATTGGTGCCCATTGATGTCATTTAGAAAGAACATCTGACAAGATTTACATAGGCTGATAGAGGGGGGGCAATGATCTCTCAGGCATTGGGTGATTAGCGGCATATTTACACAAGGCAACCTTAGTAGGAACGTTCATTCCTGATAATTGAACCTACCGACGGCCTCTGTGAAAGGGAATTTAAAGGGACTGTCCATGTTTGGGGGCCTTTTCTTCCCATATTGTTGGGCCTGCAGACAGAAGTATACTTACTTGCTCCCTGCTGCTGAGTTTCAGCTCCTTCATTCCCCCATCACGGTCCCCACTGGTAAAGTTCATGTGATGCTTGGGGGACACATCACCATTGTGGCCAGTCATTGGCTGCAGCAGCCACGTGACCCCCATCAAACAGGAAGTTTACCAGTGGGGACTGGTGTGCGGCAGGTAAATATGCTTCTCTCCGCAGGTCTGGCAATGTGGGGAGGGGGGTCTGACCAAAAGACCACTGAAAATGGACAATTGCTTTAAAATTATGAAAGATTCCTTATAAGATCTACCAACTTGTTGTATTTCCTTTTCAGTCAGCGTAGCAACAGTGATTGTAGAGATGAATGCTAATTGTACAAATTTATGAATATATTAAAACAATCTCCACATTAATATAGAATATAGACCAAACCTTGCACATGTCTCAATTTTAGACATCCCTATTTAAAGTGACTTTTCTTACACCGCACACCAAGAAATTCTGGATATGTTCTTTTTACCTGGTGGTACTGAGCAGATGGATCAAGCAGGCAATAGTGGATAATTGTGGTAATGCCTTCTAACAGAGTCAGTATCATATCGGGTGGGATGAATGACGCCATCCAGAGAGGCCTGAAAAGCATACAGAAAAGTAAACCTAATGCTTCCAGAAACAGGACAAACATGAAAACGTCAGCTTTGGCGCACACCTACCTGTTGTCAGACAATCCTCTTTCATACTTGTATTGCTGTATTAAGTTATCAAGGTTCCTACAAAGTTGTAAAGTCACTGAGACCACTACTCTCTGTAAGACCTTCCCCATGTAAGGCAAGGTGGATGTGATGAGTCCGATCCACTGCGGGTGCATTTTACACGTATAGTGCTGGTGTAAAGCCCTGATCACAGCACAGAGGAACATTCCCTGGCATGTGATTGGTTGCGAGTGCATATATTGTAAGGAGGTCATTGGCTGCTGAGGGTTTATGTGCTCCAGATCCGTTATTACAAAATCAAAGCCCCCCTCATTGTCTTCTGGAACAGTCAAGACGCGATGTTCTAGGACAATAAGACCTTGAAGGACCTTTAATAATTGAGACTGTAGTGTACTACCATTGTCAAATTCATCTTCGGAAAAATTAATGAGACTGTCTTCAGAAAGGCCTTCTTCAATGGCCATTATGTTCTTCTCTGCCATACGCTCACTGTGCCACTTCTGGGCACTGAATATTGAAGACAGTAAACAGTGGAGGATCACTTTCTGAACCTTGCATTTGGACAACATGTCAGAGATAAAGCTGGCAAAGCCCTTAGCTGAGCTCTCGATGACCTTTGCTAACTCTGTAAACAGCAAGGTCAAGATTTCGATGCTCATCATTTGCATGTTACGGTTGCCCATGAGATCTTGTTGTGAAACCTTCACATGCGTAGGGTAATGGCTTCTCATGAAGTACAAACATAATGAAATAAGAATCTCAATATACATGGAGCTTCGGAAACTGTGATTAGAGTCCAGGGGAATACTGCTGTAAAAGTCCTTCCCCATGACAGAAATCCGATGCCTCGCTAAAAGATTCTGGAGCAAAGATAACTGAGGAGTGTATGCATTGTTCACACTGGTGGTGGATATAGCACTGACAAACACCGTTGAGCAGGTTTTTAATATGGCTTTTATAGCAGATAGAGCATATAATGTCCTGGAGGAGTCATATAACTGGAGGTACAAGAGCACATGCTGGTAAAGAGGGTGGATGTTGAAATGGGGGGACTTATGTATTCCAGGAGATCCCACATCACTTTCAATTTCTGAGATTTCACCTTCCCCGCAACTGTACCAGTTCTCCAAATCTAGTCCATCACTGAAAAAAACATTTGTCTGCTTCAACTTTTCATGTTGCCCCTTTTTCTTATCTTCGTCTTTTCTTCTGGGCATTTTTACTTTTGGTTTTGCGCCTGTTGCTTTACTGCCCCTGTCTTTACCACTTGGGTCCTTTTCTGTCCCTTTACCTTTAAAATTAAACTGGATGCTACTGTGACTTCGTTTTCGGTGTTGTCCCCCCATCATGTTGGAATTAAATTCTGCAGGTATCTGCTGAGCGATAATTGATGGAGAAGATAGGTTTCTGGTTATGGCATTGGCCAAGCTTTCAATGCCGACCTCTGCAGACACAGACAGAAAGTTAGATGGATCTCTGACTAAGAGGTTATTTTCATTTGCTTGAGGAACCTCTAACTCACTGTGAGGTGCTTCATCCACTACGGTGCTGCAAACATTTATTCTCTCAGATGTATCTACTTGATCAGCATCAGAGTAATTTGATTCTGGATCTTCATCAACATTTCTAAGAACACTGCAGATCAGGTCAGTGATAACTTGCTGAACTATCTCCTCAACAGAGTCCTCTCTGGAGACTGGACAGTTATCTTGAGCTGTCAAACTCTCAGCATCCACCTCATCTCCCACTGAAGACTGCGAACAACCAGAATCCGAGCTCTGTAGGTTTTCTATCTGCTGGTCTGGAAGCTCAAAGTCCGATATTCCCATTGGAATGGTCTCACTGCTTGTACTCAGCAGTGAAAGCCGGTCACTCAAAGGATTGACCGTAAGGCTAAAGTTCTCCATCTCGTCCATGAGAACCTGTTTAGATGTGGCCCCAGAACATATCCGAGAGCTGGGAAAAGCTGCAAAAACGTACAAAAAATATATTAATATAGGAGTATAAATAACATGACATCATGCAGACCCACATTAATAATTATATGGTGTCACGTTAAAGGTATAAAACATGTATATCCCACTATATACAACCAGAAGCACTCAACAAATCAAGTATAAAAGATTGCACATTCAACACATTTCACGAGCATATACATACCGTCATTATTGTTAGATGCCTTACTGAAGACTTTCCGGCTTTCTTCCAAGTGTCGAGATGATTTACTCCAGTGTCTCTCAGCCTGGACTCGCTGCACAGATACACGCTGCGTCTTAGGATGGAGGAGCAGAAGTAGGAGTGGTTCAAGGACTCTTGCAATATCATGTCTCTGTAGAACTTGATGTAACCAGGCCTGACCCACAGAAGATGTGCAGCCATCTAAGCTGTTCAGACTGTCCAGCATAATAAATAAGGACCTGCAATTGACAATAAGTAACCAATAAGACAAAACAAGGTGGAGATGGATGGGATTTTTTAAAAGAAACATGTCACCATAAAATGCATTGTAATCTGCAGGCAGCATGTTATAGAGCAGAAGGAGGTGAGCAGATGGATATATACTTTTGTAGGAAAAGACTCAGCTAAACTGTAATTCATACATTTATATCTCTGCTCATAACTGGGGTCCTATCAGTGATTTACAGCCTTCCCTCTATGACTGGCTATACAGAGAGCCATCAATCATTGATAGGTCCACCTCTTTAACTTCAAAGCCCACAATGAGGAGGAATTTAAAGGGGTTTCCCATGAAAAATATTCTACAGCTTTCAAACCAGCACCTGGATCTGAAGACTTTTGTAATTTCATGTAATTAAAAATTTAGCATAGCCACTGAGTTTTTCAGTAACATGTATGTGTATATAGCGCCACCTGATGATTGTTTTGTTTCTTATCTCCTTGTCTTGCTCACTGAGAAGGCCACACATGCTCAGTTTCATTCTTCATCTGCCTCCTGAGCTGTGATAGGGAGAGGATGGACACGCCCCCTTAGCTGCAGCAGAAAAGACACTCCCCTTGAGCTGTCAGCTTGAAATAAATCTAGCAGAGCAATGAATGGGTAGATCTCTAGATCCATGTGAGGTACAGGGCTGGTTCTGGCTTTGTTAGAACGGTATTGTTATGTACTATATGATGTCTGATTTAAATTTTTTTACATAAGTCCTGGGATAACCCCTTTAAATGAATAGCTTACAGGTCTTGCTGAATTGTTTTTTTCCACAAAACTATACAATCAATCTGTTCAGCTCCTCCTGCTCTATCAGTGCTCCAGATAGAGACCAAAATGGTCGCTAATGCGACTTAGAATTTACAAATGGCGACAAGACTTTTTAGTCTTGTCGCCATTTGCGCCTAGACCCGCCACCGATACTAGGCTGCACTACTGTGCAGCCTAGTATCAGAAAACATGGTGCACGCTGCCGCACCTGACGAGTTAACTACCGCTGATCCCCCCCCCCAACCCAAGTAATAAAAACAGTGGTGGCGCAGCTCGCCCCTCCCCCACTCCACCCAAGTATTAGTCATTGGTGGCGCAGTGCGCCCCAAACCCCCCCAGTATAATAATCATTGGTGGCAGTGGCCACAGGGTCCCCTCCCCCCTCTTCATTATTGGCAGTTCCGATCGGAGCCCCAGCAGTGTAATTGTGGGGTTCTGATCGCTTATCATGGAAATCAGGATGTTACTGAAGTCCTGGCTGCCATGGTAAGCTCCCTGCTGCCGTGTGCACTAAGCCCAGGGCAGCACGGAGAGTGTAAACTCCTATTCACCCTAATAGAGCTCTATTAGGGTGAATAGGACAAGAGTTCTAGCCCCTAAGGGGGCTAATAGTAAATAAAAAAAACACCAATATATTAAGTTAAAATCGCCCCCTTTCCCAATTTTCCATAAAAAATATATTAACAATAAATAAACATTTTACATATCGCCACGTCCGAAAAGTCCAAACTATTAAAATATAAAAAAATAATAACAATTCGCCATTTTGTTATTCACCTTGTCCCCCAAAAAATAGGATAGGACTGTTCTATTATGGGCCTGACATTCCATAAAATGCGGAATGCACGCAGCTTTTTTTGGGGTTTTATTTTTTTCCGCGTGGTACTGAATGGTATCGAGTATCGCAATACTTTTATGGTATCGAAACCGAAGCAAAATTTTGGTATCGTGACAACCCTATGATCATCCTTATTGGCATCAGGCTTAGAAGGCCTGAAGCCTAAGAGATAGTAAATACCGTGCGCAGGCCGGCGCATGCGTGATGACATCATCACGCCCTTCTGCGTCGGGACACAGCGACGCAACGTGCTTCCATTTACCTGCCTGCATCCCTCCACAGACCAATCCTGGGTCACTATAATGGGATTTTTTGTACATGGGCATTACTACTAGGGGCACTATAGGGGACATTAATACTGGGAGCAGTATAGTGGCATTTTTACCTCGGGTAAAATAGGGGATATTAATGCTGAAGGCACTATAGGAGCATTTCTATTACAGGGACATAATAGGGGACAATATTTTTGGGGATACTATACAGGCAATATTACTGGGAGCACAATATAGGGTTTTATTATTACTGGGGGCATTTTAGTGGACATTACTATTACTGGGGGAAGGCACTCTAGAGAGCATTATAATTGCTGGAGGCACCATAGGGACATTATGTCAACTGGGGTCACTATTTTTTCAGCAGGGGCATTGGGGAGCACAGTGGGCACAGGATTGGGAGGGACACAGCAGGATGACGGGGCGGGGAGGTTGTGTGGAAAACATGGGGAGGCTTATAGAAAAATTGAGAAATCTGATATGTTTTTAACAAACTTTGCAGAGACTAGATGCAGCTGGAAGAATTTGTCATGGCGGTCTGGGTCAAATGAAGAAGAGTAAAGAGAAGGTCTACATGACAGGAGATGTCACTGGATGTAGGAGGTACGTGGTGCTGTAGTCTCCTATATGTTTCCTAGTGCTGGCAGGAAGTATGCTCTATGGAGAGCGGGCCCACTAATGTGACCTGCGCCTCATCTTCTCCTCCAAGTCGTTTTTTTAAAATTATAATTATATGTATTTAAATTTGGGTACTAAAATTTAATTTGGCGCCTAAATTTTTCAGTTCAGGAGCCAATGGCTCCTAGGTATTTGTTTTAGTCTGGAGCACTGTCTATAACCTGCTGACTGCATTTTCAAGGTGACAGGTTCCCTTTAAAACAAAGCCAACTTTTCTAATCCCCATTGAGCAGCTTCTTTTGCAGTAGGTTGCCACACCTGGCAACCTTGTGTTCACTGTAGCCACACCTGACCAGATGTCCATGTAAGACCCATTTGGTAGGTCTGACAGAAAGTTACCAGTGATATATTAAGCTCCTGTATACTATTTCTTCAGAACTGGTAGGTGGTTCATTATCTAATGTCTGTGCATCTCAATACTGCATTATTCATTAGAAAGTATCACAAACCTGTCAAAAGTACGGCCATAGGATGAGGACTTGTTGATGTGAAGGTCCCTGGTGAGGTGCCACAGGACTGCAAATCTACCATGAGCCTCCATTCTAATTTTCTGTTAAAAATAAAGGAAGGGGTAAAATTAAAATCGGAGGGCCCGGTAGTCTACAAATCCGAATTTAGAATATAGTAAGTATATAATTATACAGTATATTGATAATATAACTATTCATATAAATCACATGGTAACAATACTTCACAAGGACTCAAGGTTGGGAAATCGAGATAAAGAGGAGCAGAATGGAAAGCATCACACTGAGATCATAGCTGCTGAGAGCAATGAATAAAACCACAGACAAATGTTTGAAGGCCAGATTCCACATGATCACTCCAAAACTGGAAGAATATCTTATTTAAATTGTTATGACTACAGAATATATGTGAAATACGTACCTTATCCTTGTGTGTCAGCTGCTGGCTGATGACATCCTCACATATGCTGGAGGATGGGACCAGGTTGTGCAGTTGATAGAAGAGCTCCACACTTCTTTGATGGTGTTGTGGGGTCCTGTCGCCCAGCTGTTGCCAAAGTGTTATAGCCACATTCTGCACGTGGTCCAAACAGAACAGAACAGGGTTGTAACAGATGCAACCAAACAGCAGATTGATGTTATCTGGGATGAGGGCACATTTCATTTGTGATGAGAATACTTAAAGGGAGTCTGTCACCTCCAAAATGTGTTTCAAAGTAAGTAAACTGCCATGTAGGGTAGGTGCCCTGAAACATAACCTAACTAATATTAAAGGGGTTGTCTAACTTCAGCAAACGGCATTTATCATGTAGAGAAAGTTAATACAAGGCACTTACTAATGTATTGTGATTCTCCATATTGCTTCCTTTACTGGCTGGATTCATTTTTCCATCACATTATACACGGCTCATTTCCAGGGGTTACGACCACCCTACAATCCAGCAGTGGTGGTCGTGCTTGTACAATATAAAAAGGCACCAGCCTCTCTGACGGCCAGGACCATGGGAGCGCATCAAGACAAAAAAAGAAGTAATATGGACAATCACAATATAGTAAGTGCCTTGTATTAACTTTCTCTACAGGATAAATGACATATGCTGAGGTGAGACAACCCCTTTAAGCATTAAACGGATTCATACATACGTAAATCATTCTACTGACCTTAAAGAAGTCCGTTTTCTCGGCCATATACCTCAAATTGCCCTCAGTGAGGGGAGGTCGGATGACAACAGACACTCTGCCTTGATTTGGGCTCAAGGGCTGAGAGGCCTCCAGGCTACTAGCATTTTCTCCTGCTACAACTGCAACAGACTGTGTCAAGCCAACAAGGTCCATAACAAGAGATATGGCTACGCTCTGTATGCTGAAGTCCACCGCTGCACTGCAGGCGTTCATGAGCGTCTGAAGCCACACTGGTGGTTGGACCTTCTCATAGTCTAATAAAAACAGAAATAACATACATCAGTCATGTACAAAAATGTACAGATACAGCATAGACCATTCCTAACAAAACAGAATATGTCAACCTAAATTCCTCATACGTCATATTAAATAAGCAATAAGTCACCACAATTTAAAAGCAAACCAATGCTGAAGAGAGGGGAATTATACAAGGAGAAGAGTGAAAGGAGTTAGCTTCCATCATTGGACGTATCTTGGACCATACTGAAAAATCTACACAATGATGGAACTACTACTATTTTAGACGCCCAAAACATAAATACCTCCTTGACCCTGACAGCACCTCCACACATGGCCATGTATATGAAAACATAACATTATCATCATCTATAGCCTTATTTACTGGGCTGCTCAATTGCTCATATCGTCCCATCAGCAAAAAGAGAGGTCTTAAGAGAGGGACATGGGGTGAATAACTGTCCCTGTGAATTCTGGTTCTGACACTGCGATCCACTTAATATAAGAACTTAAACCTACCCCCTTCTCCTTTATCGGAATGAATGTCTACAGGGTGACTGCCCTCTGCAATGTACACAGGAAAACTGGAACATTCAAGGAACAGCTGGCATGCAGCAATGAAGGCGGGACGGTAGTCTTTTGGAGAAATAGGTTTGTCTGCTTTCTTCTCTTTAGTATCTTCTGCTGTTGTCTCCCATTTAGCTTCTGTTTGACCTCCTGAGGGCTGTTCTACTGTGAGCGTCTTAGGTGCAGCACTCTTTGGAAGAATGTAGAGGGTAATAAGTCTTGTGAGGAACTGCTGGAAATACTCCAAGCAGCACTGCATTGCTGTTTTTTGTGTTGACTTTATACTTCGCGTAGCCATCCCCTTTGGACTCTTACATGGGTGTTGTACAAGTGTCTCTTCAGACCCTACAGTAGATGCGGTTTCAGTTTCTGATGAAGTGCTACCCAAGTGTAGGCCAGCTGCACTTTGCCCCTCATTCAGCGCCTTGTCAATATCATCTGCCTTGTCTTCCTGGTACTGGACAAATTCTGTAAATCCACTTTCTGAAGATTGGCTGCTTGGAGGGTTCTCACCATCTTCAAACACATCACCTGGATTCTCGGCAGAAACTGGGGACAACTAGGAAGTAAATGAGTGGCAATCAGTAAACCCTTCGCTCACAATCCTTAGTTAAAGAAGAACTCCCGCAAAAATTTTTATTCTCTGACCTGTTAGAAAGGTGCATGATATAATCTGTAGTGATTGTCATTTTCTTATCAGTGACTGTTTCTGTGAGTAAAAACCTCTCTTCTTATTGTAGCTGGGTCATGTGACCAACTCCCTGACCTCCAACTGACCCAGGACAGAAAGCCAGTAACTGCTCTATTCATTCCTATGGGAGCCTCACTTTCAGTCTCATAGGAATACATAGAGAATTAGACTTCCTGTCCACACATAAGTCTCTGTGTGAGTTGGTGGGTCTAATTGCTGGTCACATGACACAGGTAAGAAACTTCGGGATGATATAAGTCAAAAATTCAGAAACTGGTAAGAAAATTACATTCACTACAGGTTATATCATGTACATTTCTAGCAGGACATGGAATAAAATTTTTGTCGGGAGTTCTTCTTTAACAAGGATGACTGATCTTGTGAAACATCTAGTGATGTTTTCTTGTGTGCACTACTAGATAAGCTATAAAGCTTCACTGAAATGTGTGCATATCATATGATTATGAGATACTTAGTGCATTTAAAAATAATACCATAAATAGTGAGAAAGGTACATGATTGACATGTATCTGATTTTGGTAATGTGGAGTTGTGACATGATTGATTCAATTACGCCTTAACATTGCAGGAAACCGTATGTTTCTCTTTTTCTGAAATGTCTTTCAAAAAATCAATTATAAAAGGTGAAAAATTAAAAACAGAACTGATGAATCACAGCTATGAATAAAGCTGAGACTACACACGTTCTCAGGAAACACAAGTCTCAGTTTCATCAGCTTTAAATCCATAACTCATGTGGCATCTTCTCATGAGACAGGCTATGAAATTTCTAAGTTAGCTGAGTTCACATCTGCTTGGTAACTTCCAAGTGTTCTGCACCATCACAGGCGTAGAAACCTATAAATGATGGAGAGCTGGTTCCACTGGACAAAAATGCTCCTGATGAACCCCACTGAGGTTTCATTATTTTTTATTTTATTTATTTAACTCGCTTACATTACCATACTACTATATTCCTATAAACTGGGGCTCACAATCTAAGGTCCCTGTTAGTATGTCTTTGGAGTGTGGGAGGAAACCAGAGAACCCTGAGGAAACACATGCAAACTCCAAGCAGATGTTGTCCTTGGTTGGATTCGAATTCAGGAACCCAGCGTTGGGTTCAGTGGTTAGCACCAGTACTAACCACTGAGCCAAAGTGCTCCCTTACAATGGGACCTGTCAGGTTCTGTCATGGTGTCCATCATTTTACATTTTATATAGCGCTCCTGCGATATTATTATTAACAAATATGCCCAAATATGCGATGGAGCCTCTGAAGAGGCTGATATATAATTTTGTGGGTAAAGATTCAGTAAAACTTGCAATTTATTAATTTAAATGCCTGCTGATTCTGTGAAGTCCAGGAGTTGGTCCTATCACTGACTGACAGCTATAAGTCTTACTCAATCTTTTCCCACAAAACTATATGTCAGTCTGCTCAGCTCCTCCTGCTCTATAACATGCTGCCTGAAACTCAACCACCAAGTTCAACGTGACAGGTTCCCTTTAAGCGGTCCTTTTAGATCATTTACAGGGGTTGCTTGAATTTTTGTTTTAAGCAGACAAGCCCTTGAACACAGCATTAGAAGCAGTGTGTGCTCTTTACGCAGAACACAAGCCTTACCTTCCTATCCTCCTTGTCTTTACTGGAGCCATTTTGACCACTGGGAAGCTGGAACGTGCCTCCGCTACCTGCAGACACAAGTGGAGGTTGCACTTTGCTGAGGATTTTAGAGCAGAGTCTTAGTGAATCGGTCAGCTCTTTGAGGTCCAGAGCTTGGAGGTGGCTGGTTAGGGCAGAAATCATTCGGAGGAGCAGCTGAGGCAGATGTTCAGTCTGAATTTCGATGTAAGTCTCCTGAGAAGTAAAATGAAAAGATGGGACACATGGTTACATGGCTTTTCAGTAAGTTACATTCTAACTTCAGGTGAACCAGGAACCTCAAAAACAAAAATCTCAAACATCTCTTTCCAGCGAGTTTACTATCAAAAACTGTACTAACCTATTTGATGGACCCATTAGGCTACTTTCACACTGGCGTTTGCAGGATCCGTTAGTGAGATCCGTCACAGGCTCTCACAAACGGTCCTGAACTGATCAGTTTTGTCCTAATGCATTCTGAATGGAAAAGGATCCGTTCAGAATGCATCAGTTTTGCTTCAGTTCAGTCTCCATTCCGTTTTGGAGGCGGACACTAAAATGCTGCTTGTTGCGTTTTGGTGTCCACATGAAGAAACTGATGCAAACGGATCCGTCAGGACTCACAATGTAAGTTAATGGGGACGGATCCTTTTTGTCTGACACAATAGAAAACGGATCCGTCCTCCATTGACTTTCAATGGAGTTCAAGACGGATCTGTCTATGCTATGTAAAAGATAATACAAACGGATCCGTTCAGAACGGATGCAGACGGTTGTATTATCATGACGGATCCGTTTGTGAGAGCCTGGACGGATCTCACAAACGGATCCTGCAAACGCAAGTGTGAAAGTAGCCTTAGACATCTAAATTACACAATATTGCAGTAACCGCTGACTATCACTTCAATGGCGCCTTTGTCTTGACTGCAGTTCCAAATGGACAATATCTGTCTGATATTTGTAGGGCTTTACCTTGTAGGACCTACGTAATGCTTTCGATCTATGGCATAATGCCATCCAATGAAATATGCCAACTGGCCATATACGTGCCAGCTTCCCACAGTCTTTGTCAGGTTGTTGAAGAAGAATACACTGTAAGGTATTGGCAAAATCGCTCCGATCATTACAAATATTGTCCATGTGAATTGCTGCACGTGACTGTAAGATTCAATCAACACTGAGCAAGAAAAACGTAAGAGTATGAGACTACTAACCAGAACCAATGCACATAATGAAAACCATTGACAATCATGTTTTATGGCATCATAACGCTTGGCATCTGAATGATCAGTTATGTCCCATTTTAATACAGTAACTGGTTGGATGTAAAGCTCCTCACTGATGCTCATTCCCAAAGACAAAGACTATTTCATAGTAGCCCATGGCCACTACATCTAGTCGAGATGGGTTCACAGAGGCCCCAGTTCCACATATGTCGTTGGGAATTTCAGTTTTCCCCGGCATCTGCTGTGCCAGTTCTGAAATAACTTCTTAGCACCTTTTTCAAACAAATGTCACTTTCACGTAGTGTTACAAAGTGACAGCTTGTTGTCAGCTGCTGAGAAACTACTGGAGAAGTGACAACATGGGAGCAGCTCCAGTTTTCAATTTTGCAAATACTTAGTTAGCAGTGGGATAGAAAATTAAAGGGGTTGTCCGGGTTCAGAGAAGAACCGGACATACCTGCAATTTCACCCAGGCAGCCCGCTGAAGAGGGCATCGGAGCATCTATGCTCCGATGCCCTCCTTTGCCCTGCGCTAATTAGCGCAGGGCAAAGGAATTTAGCCAGGTTCCGGTGACGTACCGGTCCCTGCGGGCAGAGGCTTCCGCCGGCAGTGAGCCGGTGACGTCATCGGCGCTGATGGACGGGCTTTAGCGCTGCCTAGCCAGTAAACGGCTAGGGCAGCGCTAAAGCCGGCCCACTAAGGCCGGTGACGTCACCGAACTCGCTGCCGGGCGGGAAGTACCCGCCCGGCAGCGAGTATTTATAAACAAAAGAGACCTTGCCCTGCGCGATCTAGCGCAGGGCAAGGGGGGGCATCGGAGCATGAGATGCTCCGATGTCCTCTTCAGGCAGGCTGCCTGGGTGAAATTGCAGGTATGTCCGGGTTCTTCTCTGAACCCGGACAACCCCTTTAAGAAGTGTGTGTTTCGTTCCCACTTATATGGCCTATTTTAACCATAGCTGACGGATAAGGAATTCTAAATCACCAGTCAAACAGCTGAACGTTACATCCTTAAAGGTGTACTGGGATTTTAGTGATTGCTAGTCCATCAATATCAGATAGGTAGGGTTCCAACTCCCAGCACCCTCACTGATCTGCTGGCTGAAGGGGACAAGACGAACGCTGCACCCCATCATTGTGGAATTATTCCTGTGCCTGGTACTGCAGTTCAACTTCAGTCCCATTCATTTGTTAAAATACCAGGCAGAGGTGCTACAAAATGTAGGGAGTTGTGTCTGAAAGACAAGGAAAGGGACCCAGAGCAGGCCTGAGAGCCAAGGCTCCTGATCATGGAGATGCTGGGAGTCCCTCACCTACTCTAAGGATAGCCCCATATCACTTATGTATATAAAATATAGGCACAGCTACAGATGGGCTCATGTCTGCACTGGTAGGAAGGAAAGAGAAGGAAAACATGGCGTCATACAGTACCTGACATATCACTCTCATACTTCTAGTAGGCTTGGGAAAGGAAAGCAAAAGATTTAAAGAGAGGAAAGAGCAGGTTCAGGTTAATACATTGCACAATGCAGACACAATACAGCGTGGTTTCATTGCACATAATAAAAGTGATTAACAGCAGGAAAACAAGATGTCCCCAACAATACCATCTGCGATCAAGGCTGGTGACAGCTGCCAGGCAAAGGGTGGGTTTTGGCAATCTTCCATAAAGTTTAACACTACATGTACTAGCACTACATGTCTTACAAATGACCGCCAATTGGTAAATTGCAACTGGTTTTCATAGATCACCAGAATCTGATCGATGTGCTGGGGTACGACTCGCGGTATCCCCACAGAGCTGTTTAAAAAGGCACCGACGGTGGCAGTAGGACCGTGGCCTTCTCTGTGCTCACCAAGCACAGCACCATGTATGCCGTACATTGTATAGCGGCTGTGCTTGGTATGGCAGCTCAGCCCCATTCAATTCTATGACGTGTTTGTGACGTCATCGCCTAGGGAAAGCAGCAAGAAGGATGCGGTGCTACTGCAAGTGCCAATGTCTTCTCAAGGGTGTTGGAGCCCCACTGACACTTTCTAATCTGTGCTAAGAGTTTCAGACTGTGTAGGGACACACCTCCTTGACATGAGGAATGGTAATACACAGCGCAGAACACAGTTATAAGAAAAGATGCCCCAGAAATGTTATTTGAAGTAATTACTAAGACATGTCAGGAGAGGTGAGGGGTTCTCTTTAAAAAAAGAGATTATTTCAAAAAGAGACAGTTCCTTCTTCATGCGTGTTTTATACGAAGTTAAGGACATGGTGCAGAGTGACATCAATTACCTTATTCCACTCTATGTAGAACATATACAAATTCTTACCAAAGACACAATGTCTAGCAAGAAATCCACCAGCAAACAGAAACTGATAAGTGGTAACTCTGGCTGACTACTGCCGTCACTAGATGAAGGCTGAAGCCTGGCATGTAACGCCCGCCTAAAGGAAACAATACAATACAAAAAATCAGCCCATACATACCCATTCACATTCATTTACATGTGTGTGACGTTTTCACAGATCAGACTACATTATAAAAGTTGAAGGTGTAATTCAGTTAGACATTGAAAGACGGATTTTTATGAAAATAAAATACATTACATGGAAATGTATGTCCTAAAAAGACATGACATTTGAAAATAAAGCTAGACAAAAAGGAAGGAAAATATCAACGTTCTGTCTGCGCCCCGGCTGAACAGGAGGAGATTTGTCTCTGCTGTGTTAACAAACGCTTACTTGCCTAAAGGACCAAAGCCCGTCCAGCTGTAATAAATCATTTGTACAGCCTGAGCGATATTGAATAAAAGTAAAATAAAGTGGTGGAGCGGTGTTCAATAAAAGACTTACCTGCAGCATTCTTCAAACCAGCGTGCAATGTAATCCCACATGTAATACGGCTCAAAGGAGTTAAATAAAAGGTTGGCTGTTTTAATGAGCTCTGCCGTCCTCTTGTTCTCCCGCAGTTTACTTAATGGAACAGATAAATGGTTAGGATTAATTTATATTTAAAAAATATATATATATTTTGGGCATCATGTAATGGGTGCTAGCATGGTACATTAGAAGGCTAAGCAAGCCATACATTTAGGTGACTGCCAGCTGATACAGGTCTTCTCCCTGTCCCACCTACACACCAAGCTCAGCTGATCATGCAGTGATGGCGAACCTCCAGCTGTGGTGAAACTACAACTCCCAGCATGCTCCATTCATTTCTGTGGAGTTCTGAGAACAGCCAAGCAAGTGTACATCTTGGGAGTTGTAGTTTTACCACAGCTGGAAAGCCGGAGGTTAGGGTGTTCTAAATGTGGAGTAACCCCTGCCAGAAACCTCCGACTGCAGCTTATCTCCCCTGAAAACAATCGGGCACATTTAAAGGGCCGTCCCACATGGACATTTATGGCAGATCTAGAGTAGTGGGCTCAGCTATTTTCAGAAGCCTCTTAGTTGTAAATGGAGAAAGCTAAGCTGACGTGGTCTCCTTTCCATTCATGGAAGAGCATGACAGAGCCCCATTATGAAGACAGGAGTGGGTCCCAAAAGTGAGACGTACACCAAAAATCGAAAATGTATAGCATATCCATCATTGTCTCCAATGGACTAGCTCCGGCCACGTTCACTGTAACCACGGGATGGGGAGGCCTAACATATGGGTGGTGAAATATTTTCATGAGCACATTTGACTGACTTTTAGAAAAATTTGGATGAAAATGAAGAGCAAACAATCACTGTGTGAATTGTGTGTCCAGTTGATGGAATTGGGTACTGGTGTGCAATGTGTTCTGGGTATGTGGCTGTGGTACACAAGTCAAAAGACTGTGGGGGGCATGCCATAGATGTCCTGATGGGAACATCCCTTTTAACCCAACTGCCTGTCCTTCTTTCTCAACACCTTCCATCATAGGAGGGTTGGAAGGCCACCCATTCACACTAGATGATCTTCTGGACCTGCGTTAATCTAATGTCCAGCTTAGGTCTATTGTTACATGCTCTTTAAAAAGTGGGCTACAATCTCAAAGGTCAGGTCAGAATATAATAAAGCAATTTCAGACTGATTGTGACACAGATCTCCATGATTCCCGCCCCATATCAGTTACCTGCTCAGCTGTGCAGGGTCCTTGCTGAAAGGGGTTTGTGTCTGAAGATCCAGCTCTGCTTTGCACTGCGTATATAATGTCCTGAACACTTCGATTAACACATCTTCCAGAATCGCAGGCCCTGGAACAAATACAACCGTACAGCAATGACACAATGCCAGGAACTTGTACAGTACATCAGATGGTACGCTGAGCATTGCAGAAGTGCTGGATTACTGCAAGGGAGGGAAATCTGGGGCATTCACAGATCAGAACGTGTTCATCGCTGAATCTGCTTTACCCAGAAATACTGGCTTTGAAGCTGTATTTTTTGGAACAAAAGGCCACAAAAATAGAGGGACTGAACTAATAATATGCTTTAAAAACAAGAACTTGGATTTTAATTTTTAAGGGTGTTCAAAAATAGATTTAATACAGGGTATAACTATATTGTATAGGTCAAGGCGAGTATATGACAGTACATTACTGCCTGGTATCTATTATGTACAACTAAAGGGCCCTTTACACGGGCCGGCAACTGAACAGATCTGGCGGTTTAAATGCACTGCCGATTACCCGATGAATGAGTAAAACACTCGTTCATCGGGTAATTGGACGTTTTGTACAGCACAAAAGATCATCACTTCCCAGTGGTAGATCATTCAGTGTAAACTCAATCTGCTCCAGGAAACAACAAGACAGTACGGGGAGGATGGCATTAGGGATCACTCCTCCCCATACTGTGGAGGAGATCGGCACATGTAAATGCAGTGGTCTCCTCCACTAGCGATCAGAAGATTGTCATCCCACGTAAAAGGACCATTAGGCCTCCACAAACAAACTGAACCCGCCAAGAACAGCAGGTTCAAACCAACAGCCTAAGGCCATATGCAGACATCCGTGAAAACCCAGAGTGTGCTCCTGCTGAGTGCAGAAGATCACGGCGTCATTGGTTGCTATGATGCTGTGCGCTTCGTGCCCCAGCCGCTGTACAGTGATACACTGGTATGATCTATACCAGTGTATTATTGTGTTGAGGATGACATAATATTAATGTGAAGCCATTACAATATGGCGCTGGCACCTAGATGTTTACTTAGTTTGCATACCAAAGTTTGTAAAATGATGCAAGCTGCGCAGATGCCAAGTGTTGTCTCTTTTCTCGATTTTGTATTTTAGCCAATAAAATAATGCCACGAGCCTCAGGGGGACCCCCTCATGTACATACAAAACCCACTGTGTGCCTTATAAAGCAAGTCATTGCGCTCCTACTGAGAGAGGATTTTATACCCTTGTATTCTGATGTATTTCTTCCTGCATTCACTCAGTACATTAATTAGGACAGAGGTGGACAAAGGGTTGAGGTCGTGTTAGATCTCGCCCAACAAGTGTACAGAGGAGGCGGCACGAAGCGTATGGTGTCATAGCAACCAATGACGCCGTGCACTTCTGCAGTCAGCAGGAGCACAGTCCAGGTTTTCACGGACCGTGCTCCATGGATGGCTGCATGAGGCCTAATGTGTATGTGGAGCTCCTGACTCTCCCCTGACAAATGATGTTGGGGGAGAGAAAGTGAATATTTTCATAAGGTCCTTTTTATCTCCCAAGAGATAAACCACTGACAACAAAAATCTGGCAGCAGCTTTCTCCTCAATTCCCATTGTATACACATACATGAGCATCCCAACTGAACATGTATGTGTATGGCTGACGGCCATTCAGACACTATTACTAGACAGTGCTATGTTTTTTTGCTATCAATTAGGGCCAGAGCTGTCACAACCTTTCCATCGGCCTGGAGCTGACCGGGATAGGATAAAGTGAACCTCTTCCATTTGGCTGCACTGCGATCCACCCTGATTACAGTGCTTCAGGGGTTAAGTGACAGGGATTGGAGTTTTCTTTGATCCTGGCTAGAAGTTTGGAGTGTGGCACAGGCACAGCTGTTGTACCAGCAATGGCATCCAAGCAGGAACTACATGAACGGAACTGTGAATGGAAAGTTTTAGCCAAATTCATTAAACATAAAAGAAGAGAATAATACCAAGTTCAGGTTTGTCCAGTAAACTTATAAGGATGCGGAACGGCTTTAGGTCTTGCATTAGTGAACTCTCCCTACTCAGCTCTTTTCCCTGTAAAATTCCCACCATCGCCTACAAAAAAGAAAAGCATAAAGAAGTACTGACACGCATACAATTTTTTGCATTTCAGACTTTTGGGACATCTTTTATGGTACCTCCTTTAGTACTACAGGGACACATAAATGGGCACTTTTCAGTGATTAAACAAAAAAAATGATGTAACCATGTAAGTAGTTCCACCTATTATACTATTATTACTAGTTCTAAGCCATAGCACCGAGATAAGTATGTTCTAGCCAGCAAATAATGAACAGTGAGGTTATAGGTTTCTTGAAGGCACACTTTTCTAGATTACCGGAGTGAGCTTAAAGGGGTTGTGGCAAGACGGCATGTTATCCAAGAGCCAGAGGATAAGGGATAACTAACTCATTGGTGGGGCTCCAACTGCTGGGACTCCCACCATCTCTGAGGGGGTCCCAATCCCCCAGTCTGATGGAGCTGCAGGTTGGGCATGCGCATTACTACTCCATTCACCTTCTATGGGACTGTCGTAAATAGCGGGGCGCTCTACTCTGCAATCCCCAGCAGTCCCATAGAGAATGAATGAGCAGAGGCAATACAACATATTACAGTGACCGCAATTGCCCTATTTAATAAATATCTTTTTTTCACTTAATTTTTTGTCTATAAGAAAACACACCTGTACTAGGAGATCCTTAGAGAATGTGTTGAAGTAGTAAGAAGCATGTTCCTCTGGATTGCTTTGTCTCGTACTCCTTGGTCCTATAAGGGCCCCATTGTTATCAAATCCTGAGAAGAAATACATGCAGTAAGACATCAAATCAAGGTATCCTCGGGTGTTATGTCAAGAATCAGAGATTATCAGAGAATATACATAATCACTGGTAACTCACCGAATGGTCCCCAAAGTGACAGCAGGAGAGAGCACAAGAAAAGTCATTAACAGAGAGCGTATATATTTTCTGAATATTCATCTAATGCTCTTCTCATCCGACACCCTGCACCCCGCCGATCAGCTGTTTGAAGAGGAGGCGCGCGCTGTGCCAGCTCTGCCTCTTCATTGTTTACCTGCTCGCCATAACATATGCAGTGGTGAGCAGGTGTAATTACACCCAAGCCGCCTTATTCATTTCAATGGGATGGATCGCTCCTATACAAGGATAGGTCATCAATAAATATAACTTGGACAACCCCTTTAAGAATATCTTCGTACTTTGCTCCATTCAGCTTTCCCTCAACTCTGACCAGTCTCCCTGTCCCAGCTGCTGAAAAACACCCCCACATGATGTTGCCACCACCATGCTTCACTGTAGGGACGGTACTGGGCAGGAGATGAGCAATGCCTGGTTTCCTCCAGACAGGACACTTAGAATTGAGGCCAAAAATTTCAATCTTGGTTTCATCAGACCAGAGAATCTGGTTTCTCACAGTCCAAGAGCCATTTAGGTGCTTTTTTGCAAACTCCAGGCAGGGTTTCATGTGTCATTTAGGGCTCAATCAGACGGCCGTATGTACAGGTCCACATCATGTACTTCATGTCTCCGCATGACCCCCATTCCTACATAGATTCAGCTGAAGATCTTATCAGCTGTATTCAGGATCATAACCCCTGACAAGTAGATGAGAGAGGAGGATGAGGCAGCTCTTTACCTCAGTGATGTGAAGTAATTTGTCCTGCTGTGTGATTAGGGCATTTTTTGTGTGTACTAATAGGACGGCGGACATTTTGTTTCTCCTAATCATTGCTCCCCAGACAAAACGAGCCATTATAACTAATGAAAGGTATTTGGGAATATATTTATAATAAAGTAATATTTAAATATCTTCAGTAATTTTAATTTTCTTAATTCCTGGAGAACCACTTTAGTTTGCTTTCCTTGGAAACAAGCAAGGTCAGAGGTGCTTGGCAGCCACTTATCAGTCTCTACTGATGACTATTCAGCTGGCATGGATTTACAAGTTAGTAGTGATGCCTGTGACCAGTATGAAGTAAACTTGTCACTGTTTTCCTCCAGGACAGTTACTTGCTTTCATTGCGCAGGCTAAACTGTTTAGCCGCGGCTTTTCTTATATGGTTTACATCAGCACCTAATAGACCGCAAGATAATCGGCCAATTTTTGGGAACAAGCGTTCATTAGAATGTTCGTTCCCGATAACTGGATCGGATATCAAGCAGTCAGAAGAATGACTTTCATCAGGACGACAAATGCCTGATATATTGGCAGCACATCTCCCTGTGTAATCAGACTGGAGCAACTGAGCACCAATGGACGTTTTGTCACCTGCCCGTACATCAGGGAGTGTTATACCACCCTTATTGTGTTCCCTCAGTTGCTTTGTACAAGTCAGCCTCTTACTAGAGAATTGACATTTAATTGATTTAGTGAGAATCATTTAAGCACAAATCCTAGACAAGAAACTTCTAAAGCCATGTTACCTTTGTCCAACATTGATACCAAGATGAAAGGGTCATCAATCTAAACGCCCTTTTACATGGACCGATGACCAAACCAGTCATTCCTGATCAATGAGTCTCAGTAAAGCCCCATTCACATGATCGTATTTCTGGTCCACATCTGATCCGCATTTTTTTGCAGATTGGATGCGGACCCGTTCATGTCAATGAGACTGCAAAAAAACGGACGTCACACCATGTGCTGTCCACATGCGTATGTCGGTTCCGCTGTCCCGCAAAAAAACTAGAACATGTCCTATTCTTGGAGTTTAGCGGACGAGAATAGGCATTGTTACAATGGGTCTGCAAAAAAAAAAAGATGCAACACTAAAGTCACATGGACGTTATTCGTATTTTTTGGCGGACTGCAAAATACATACGGATGTGTGAATGCGCCCTAAAGCTGCATTTACATGAAGCAATCATCCCCTTGGTATGGGAAGAAATAATTGTTACTACAATCGTTCATCCCCACACAGATTCACTGTTTGTTGGCAGAACATCCTTGTTTACACCGGACGGTGCCACATAAAAGATTCAGTCAGAGGATGAACAGGAATAAGTATTGGTATAAAGGTGTCCGCGATAATCGTCCTGATCCACCGCCTGTAGAAAACCCATTGTACCGTACAGATGAGGCACACATTTTTACTCCTCAATGCAAAAACATCTACTGCTACAACAGGATGATTACACAGTTGGATCTTTACTGCTGCTGCTCTCCATGATAAGTCACAAGAAGGCCGCCCACTCACCTAGCAGCCAGGCATAGAGCCTTCGATTCAGCGACATATCTCTCCGTAAGACCACGCGCAGAGCAGCTGACAGGATACGAATCATGTCAGGACGGGTTGCCTGGGAAGGAACAGGTTACAAAAAACTGTCACAAGCAGGATCACTTCCATTCCTGGTAATAAATTCTGTTTTCTACATAGAGGGTCAAAATAGTAATTCTAAGGCTCTGTTCACACTGCTGTTTTTGCCAGTCTTTCGTTTCGACAGCAAGAAAAAAAAAACGACTGTGATGGTGAGAAGGCAGCTGAAAATATCGTAATTCAAAAAACCTGGCGGACCCCATTATAAGCCAAGTATAAGCAGAGCCCAATGCCAGATCATATATTCACCACAGCCCCAAGTAAGTATACATGAATGTATATACTGGACACATGGAAACACGGGTTAATTGCAGCAGACATTCATGTTACTGGATTACACAAAGTGTGCCTTTTATTATGTTTAGAGACGCTCATGATTTCAGTTCTACAGAAAGGGTACTGCTAGGCGACCACTTGTGTGTTTAACCCCTTCAAGACCCTGAGATTTTCGATTTTTGCATTTTCGTTTTTCACTCCCCGCCTTCCCATAGTCCTAACTTTTTTATTTTTCCATTCAAAGTTGTACTTTGTAATGGCGCCATTTACATGCCGTGAAGTGGGAATCGGAAACAAAATTCCAAATGGGGTAGAATTGGGAAAAAACGCAATTCTGACAAAGGTATTAATTTTTTACACCGTACACTATGTGGTAAAATTGTCCTGTTATCTTCATTCTCCAGGTCAGTATGGTTACAAAATACCACACTTGTATAATTTTTCTTGCGTTTTAATACTGAAAAAAAATTAAAACCTTTAAGAAAACAAAAGAAATTATAACAGTATTCTGATCCCTATAACTTTTTTGTAGTTATGTGTATGGGACAACCTGTACTTTTCGGTGATACCAATTTGAAGTGTGTGTGACTTTTTGATCACTTTCTATAAAAAAAATTATTGGGGAGTTGAAGTGACAATAAAAATGGTGAATTGGGCGTTTTTCCTTTTTTTCCCGTTATGCCATTAGTCGTATGCCATTAATATTGTTAGATTTGAATTTTATGGGCATTTTCACACGCAACGATGCCCATGATGTTTATTTTTTTTATTGGCTAAGTATTTTTATTTATATTTTAAGGAAAGGGGGTTGATTTGAACTTTTATATTTATAAAAACTTTTTTTTTTTACCTTTTTAAGTTTAGATTGCCCATAGTGTTCTTTGATGGCTATATAGCCATCATTGAACACTTTAGTTGCAATATAACAATGCAATGCTGCCACCTAGTGGCCTGTATTGGTATACTCTTGAAATCGAGTCCGAAGCCTGCTTGAGGCTTCGGACTATTCCATCAATGTAACAGGTTCCCCGATCTCAGCCGGGGAACGCTGTTACTGCACCGGAAGTGCGTGGCTTCCGCTTCTAGGCTGCTTAGATGCCGTGGTCACATTTGACCACGGCATCTGAAGGGGAAAATGTATGCTGATCGCTTATATGTGCCGTGGGTCTCTGCTATTTAAAATACGCGCGAGCAGACGCCATGTTTAGTGACTGGACTTCTGCCGTACATGTACAGGGGTCCTTAAGGGGTTAAAAGGGGTTGACTGAGAAGTTAAGAAATTAAAGAAGCTGCAGGAAAGGTTAGAAATGAAAAACCCATTGCGCCACAGCTCCAGCAACGATGCACCATCATCCATATTTCTTTTTCTGGAATGACAACATGCTGTGCATCCATATGACTGCTGCAGCAAATTTCGGGCCTCAGTGGTGATCCTAGCATGCACCACAAAGACTGGTTGGTACCAGCACAGACCTGGTGCTTGAGCCGTGAGGGATTTAACCAGGGAGTAATGAATGTTTTTATGTCTTGCAGTTACTTTAATTTCTTAAACTCTCTGACAACCCCTTTAAATAGAAGGAAGTAAGCCTCTGAAGAAATATTTGGCAGACGTTTATCTCGTGTGTCATTATGTTGCAATCAAACATGCCTGATCCTTATTTCCCTCTCCTGAAACATGACTTCATGGCACATTTTTGGTAAAAGAGTCATGCAGCTGATCATGTGATCCCTCAAGGCCTATCAGGAACATGCCAATTTACACATGGAGTATGTTCTCCCCTAACCCGAAACTGGGAGTTGGCTGGCCAACAGATTTGCCCAATATCATCCACTAACTCTCGGCTACAGAAGAATCTAATAAATGCAATAAACTATTATAAATAACTGATTTATCAGCTCTGTTCCTCTGTTGTACTATGTGATTTAGAATCAAAAGCTTTGATCGGTGGGGGTCTGAGCACTGAGACCACCACAGATCGCTGCAACGAGGAGAGAGAAGAGCTTGCATATCACGCTCTGCCTCCTCACTGCAAATGATGGAGTTGAGATGGGCCCGTAGACGTTCTCCTGAGCGTACCTCCTGCAGCATACCTTCTCTTGAGCGTATCTCCTGAGAGATATGACAGCGCTTCTCTCTCCTGGCTCTAGGGATCAGCGTGCAGAGCCCTAGCGATCAAAATCTTTGATATGTCGCTATGACATGTCAAATGATTTACTAAAACTCAGAGAACCTTTAAAGGGAGTCTGTCAGTTTCACCTATATAACTAACAGCACTGCCCCACAGAAGACTGCATACACATCCCAGATATACTGGTGTGCACTGTGTGTCTGTATTCCTTGTTCAGAAAAAGCACTTTTATTCTGCAGGAAAACAGCTCCTAAGTGCCAGACTGAAGAGGGGAGGGCTGCTTTAGATGCTCATATATTGGGATTGGTAGCAGATAGAAAAATGTTCTGACCTTCTTTGAAAGCTGGCATTCCAAGCTTTAAAATGATACCAAAATCACAGCATTATATCCAGTATATCAGAAGATATAGCTGTTAGAAATCGAGTCGGGAGAGAAAGTTGTTTTTAGTTTCACTTTCAGCTGGGCACTTGGGAGCTGTTTTCCTGCAGAATAAAAGTTTTTTCTGAACATGTAATACAGACACACAGTGCACACAGGTAGGTCTGGGATGTGTATGCAATCTTCTGTGGGGCAGTGCTGTTAGTTATATAGGTGAAAATGAGGTGACAGACTCCCTTTAAGATTATTTCCATGAGGCGACTTATGTTTTTCTCAATGACATTCTGAAGTACTGTGATGAGGGAAGAAACAGTCACAGAAATTGGCTTAAAGGCTTTAACCTATACTAGAGTCAAAGCCTATGCTTTACATGAGGAAATTGTTTCTTAGCGACATATGGAGTAAGAAGATTAATGAGATCTCGGGAAAAGAAGCCTAGTAAGGAGGAGAAACACTACGAAAGCCAGGGGTGAGCAGGGTACGTCTATTTTTACCATCTCCTTATCGTATAGGACCAAAGGATTTGTGGCTGGCAAAAATATCCCTAATTTGGGTGAAGATTATTCTTTTTTGTGATTGAAGTTGTTTCCTACTGCAGTACTGCAACCAGTTGGCTGTAATTTGGTATGGAAATAGGTTCTATTCCCTTCGGTGGCATTCCGGGCTGGAAAAGCTTGTGGAGCATGTGAATGTGCCCTCCAGCCCTTTTACTGAATGTAAGTCACACAAGTATTAGGAATCAATACCGCTAAAAAGTCAACGGCGAGTGTAAAACATTCCTTATTCAATAACACAAGAGTTACACAACTAATGAGGGATGTAAAGGGATCTTAGGGTCAATACCTGACTCATGTGGAAGGGGAAGCAAAACAGGATGAGGTCTAACGTACTCCTCTGGACAAGCACGCTGGCATCCTGCACGGAGGTGCTCACTGCCTCCACCTGGAAAACACGTTGGATGAGGGAGGTTAGACGTAAAACAAGCATCCAACATTCCACTGTATGATGATGCTGAACGTCCACTACGGCTGAAATGGGCTCTCATACCTTTACCTCATAAGATGCATCACTACAATATGCCATCACTGTAAAATCAGCGAGGGTCCGACCTTGAGAATTAAGGGGAATCCGACACCAGTTTTATGCAGGAGACCCTGTTTGAATTTGACGGTCACTTACTTTATCTGACCCAGGTGTTTTACTAAAATATGAATTGAATAGACGCAGCTCAAGCCGGGCGCCATAGTGCGCTCAATAGACCTCACATTCATGGGGACCCGGTGCTCTACCTCATACGGGGCAGAATAAAACGGATTCACTTTAATGCGCCACATCCAGAAGCTTTCACTTGAATAAGGCTTTTCTACAGTTGCTTGGTGCACCGTTGTGCAAAGACAGACCCCAAGGTCACGATACTAAATGAACGCTATACCAGCACTTGGGAATGTCCCTTTAAATGGCTTTTCCTCTCTGCCATCCAGGCTCATCATGGTTTTTCCTAATATTAGGATATTGCATGTTTAAATCCAGCTGCCCAATCATTCTCTCCATTGGTGGTGGAAGAGGCCAAAATTGGTGGGTTTAGCTGACATTAACCTAATGTGAATGGAAATCGATCACTAGAACCAGCGAGCCTTCAGAAAGGGTGACGGAAAGGTGGTGACACGCTCCTATTAAGGACATAAGATATAAAAAATATACTGTATCTCTTATCTATATATTTCAGGAAGAATTGCCATCATAAAAAAATGAAAAATCTCAACGGAACAATTCAGCTCTGAAAACAAATAGCAGAAAAAGGTTCTGAGCACCTCCAGATCTGATCATTAGCACCGGTCAGAGATGAATGGAGAAGACTGGGAATCAATGAGCAGGGTGATGTGACAGTGATGAGCATGGAGGGCAGAGAGCATAAGGCTCATTACTATACATGGAGACGAGAGCACATCCCATCCACAGCGTCACACACCAGCAACACTGCAACAAATGACCCAGACCTAGCCATCCTAAAGATAATTGAAAAAATCCAACAGTGACATTCTGATGAATTACACAGGAATGTTAATGGTGCGGAAAATACAATGGTGTTCTGTGTGCAGCACATAGAGGGGCACATACATTATATCACTTACTGTAGAATAATGAGCGGGGGATCTTTAAATACAAAAAGAAAGAAAATATGCATGCTAGAGGATTAAATGGCATCCATCCACCTACCTATCTATCCATCTCTCTATCCCTCTACCTATCTATCCATCTGTAGATCTACTCATCTATCCCTCTACCTATCCATACATCCATCTGTAGATCTACTCATCTATCCCTCTACCTATCCATCCATAGATCTACTCATCTATCCCTCTACCTATCTATTCATCTGTAGATCTACTCATCTATCCCTCTACCTATCCATCCATAGATCTACCCATCTATCCCTCTACCTATCTATCCATCTGTAGATCTACTCATCTATCCCTCTACCTATCCATCCATAGATCTACTCATCTATCCCTCTACCTATCCATCCATAGATCTACTCATCTATCCCTCTACCTATCCATCTGTAGATCTACCCATCTATCCCTCTACCTATCCATCCATCATCTGTAGATCTACCTTCCTACCTATCCATCTACCTATCCATCCATCTGCAGATCTACCTACCTATCCATCTCTCTATCCCTCTACCTATCTATCCATCTGTAGATCTACTCATCTATCCCTCTACCTATCCATCCATAGATCTACCCATCTATCCCTATACCTATCTATCCATCTGTAGATCTACTCATCTATCCCTCTACCTATCTATTCATCTGTAGATCTACTCATCTATCCCTCTACCTATCCATCCCTCTACCTATCTATTCATCTGTAGATCTACTCATCTATCCCTCTACATATCTATCCCTCTACCTATCTATCCATCTTCTGTAGATCTACCTACCTATCCATCTACCTATCCATACATCCATCTGTAGATCTACTCATCTATCCCTCTACCTATCCATCCATAGATCTACTCATCTATCCCTCTACCTATCCATCCATAGATCTACTCATCTATCCCTCTACCTATCCATCTGTAGATCTACCCATCTATCCCTCTACCCATCCATCATCTGTAGATCTACCTTCCTACCTATCCATCTACCTATCCATCCATCTGCAGATCTACCTACCTATCCATCTGTAGATCTATTCATCTATTCCTCTATCTATCCATCTATCTATATACCCATCAGATATCTATCACATATCCATCCATCCGTTGACCCACCTATCCAATATCCTAATTATAATGTAGTATACCAGCTTACCATTAATTCAATGTCACTACCAATGATGTAAAGCTGGTCCTCCATTGACAGCTTCCTATTCAGGTGGGAAAGGACGTAGGTGATGCCAGGCAGACGTACCGCAGGGCTGGTGAGAAGACTACCCCATAGAGCACTATAGAAGGCAGACTGCTCCACTGCTGAGGCCACCTTCTCCAGAAGGGTGTTTGTTCTAGAAGACGGAGATCATTAGAGAACAATAAGCACATTACCGAGAAGATATTCTATCTTACCACCAAATGCTTGACAGTTTGCAAATACAGTGGAGCTTTAACCTCTTTAAAAGGGATCCACCTAAAGGGAATCTGTCATCAGTGACCTCCATATAAGACCGTTAGCTATGGTTGACCTGATTAAAATGTAATTTAAATTTTCTTGATCTGAGGCTCCGTTCTCAAGTTATAATACTTTTAAATATGCAGATTAGGCCTTTGGTGTAATGAGGATCAGGTGAACTACAGCTAAGTGTCTATGCAAACAGTTGGATAGGGAGGTCACTGGATGCTGCTGGCTTTTCCCAGCTATGGAATGCAGCAGCCTGACCGCTCTCCTGGATGGGAGACCCTCCGCTCATTACTAGTGTTGTGCCTGGCTTTGCACAACCAGTATCAGTAAGGTGGCCCAGCCCCTGATTCTCCCACTATGCGTTTATCTGTTCTTTGTATCTAGACACAGACATGCGATCGCTGCAGCCAATCACTGGCTTGACAGAGAACCTGGGAAGTCCTAGAATGAGAGTGGCAGGGGATCGGTAAAGTGATTATCTTTTATTATTTTATATACCGTACTTTTCGCTTTATAAGACACACTTCCCCCCACTTTGGTGTACATCTTATAAACCGAATAGAGCAGTATTACATGGCCGGCACATCGCAGGCCGTACTGTGCTGTATAGCATAAATGCCTGCGATGTGCCAGTGAGATGTAAAGCGGGGCCCGGCGCAGTCACTGAAGTTCACCCCCATAACGGTGTCCTCCATAGATCCCCCATAACGGTGCGCCATCCACAGATCCCCCATAACAGTGTCATCCACAGACCCCCATAACCTTCACAAAAACCTAGGTGCGTCTTATTATCAGGTGCGTCTTATAAAGCGTAAAATAGGTAATTCTAAAGTGTTTTTAAAAAATTTAAGTGTCTGGACAACCCCTTTCAGCCCCACATATATTGAACCTACATTTTTCATATTTTCTTCCTTGGTTCTGAATACAATAAATGCAGTTCCGATACAGGCAAGAAATAGTTGGCCATTACACTGACCATAAATATGCCACAACCAATAGGCAGCAGTAAGATAGAAATTATCCTCTTAATACCCAGGCTACTTTGGCCCTTAGCCCAAGAAGCAGGGTCAACTGACCAGTCAGCTGGAGATCATGTGATTGCTAATTGAGGCAATGGTAGTTACAGCGCCTCCACTGTCTATACGGCCATCAGGAAGGGACAAGTGGTAAATGGTCTGCCTCCTCCCAAAGTTGCCTGGCTAACCGACAGCCTGACACCCAGCCTACAGTTCTACTGTCCTCCACAGATCCCCCATAACGGTGTCCTCCACAGATCCCCCATAACGGTGTCCCCCACAGATCCCCCATAACGGTGTCCCCCACAGATCCCCCATAACGGTGTCCCCACAGATCCCCAACGGTGTCCCCAGATCCCCATAACGGTGTCCCCCACAGATCCCCCATAACGGTGTCCCCCACAGATCCCCCATAACGGTGTCCCCCACAGATCCCCCATAACGGTGTCCCCCACAGATCCCCCATAACGGTGTCCCCCACAGATCCCCCATAACGGTGTCCTCCACAGATCCCCCATAACGGTGTCCTCCACAGATCCCCCATAACGGTGTCCTCCACAGATCCCCCATAACGGTGTCCTCCACAGATCCCCATAACGGTGTCCTCCACAGATCCCCCATAACGGTGTCCTCCACAGATCCCCCATAACGGTGTCCTCCACAGATCCCCCATAACGGTGTCCTCCACAGATCCCCCATAACGGTGTCCTCCACAGATCCCCCATAACGGTGTCCTCCACAGATCCCCATAACGGTGTCCTCCACAGATCCCCCATAACGGTGTCCTCCACAGATCCCCCATAACGGTGTCCTCCACAGATCCCCCATAACGGTGTCCGCCACAGACCCCCATAACGGTGTCCTCCATAGATCCCCCATAACGGTGCGCCATCCACAGATCCCCCATAACAGTGTCATCCACAGACCCCCATAACGGTGTCCTCCACAGATCCCCCATAACAGCACGCCACCCACAGACCTCCCATTAGTTCAAAACCCACCAAAAACACACCATTTGGTTCAAAATATTTTATTTTCTTAATTTCCTTCACAAAAACCTAGGTGCGTCTTATTATCAGGTGCATCTTATAAAGCGTAAAATAGGTAATTCTAAAGTGTTTTTAAAAAAATTTAAGTGTCTGGACAACCCCTTTCAGCCCCACATATATTGAACCTACATTTTTCATATTTTCTTCCTTGGTTCTGAATACAATAAATGCAGTTCCGATACAGGCAAGAAATAGTTGGCCATTACACTGACCATAAATATGCCACAACCAATAGGCAGCAGTAAGATAGAAATTATCCTCTTAATACCCAGGCTACTTTGGCCCTTAGCCCAAGAAGCAGGGTCAACTGACCAGTCAGCTGGAGATCATGTGATTGCTAATTGAGGCAATGGTAGTTACAGCGCCTCCACTGTCTATACGGCCATCAGGAAGGGACAAGTGGTAAATGGTCTGCCTCCTCCCAAAGTTGCCTGGCTAACCGACAGCCTGACACCCAGCCTACAGTTCTACTGTCTTTCCCACAGCATTTTTTGACAGCATCACCATGTTTGATGGCACTTACCTGTCATAGTATTCTGAACCCTCCTCCAATCCAGGCAGAATACCAGTCAGCAGTCCTTGTAGGCCAGGTTTTAAGGTCTTGCCCAGAGGCAGGTAATATATCTCATACAGACTAAGTAATACTGGTTTCACAGACATTGCAGCATTTGTAAGCAGAGGGAAAAGGCCAGCACTGAAAAGCAAGGCAGACAATAAATATATGAACGCAATATACAGAATCAGCATGGGCTTCATACCCTCCCAGCATCATCATCAGCCATTACCTGTAGAGGAAGAGGTCTTTGGCCAGCCGCTTTGGTCCAATGATCTTGAAGATTATTTCGTAGGTTTCTAGAGCTTTCCTGTGGACACCTCCTGGCAAAGCTGGATGGAGACATTGTGCCAGTCGTTTCCCTATAGTTAACTTTTTAGGGACAACTTGATATTTCGCATTATTTTGTAGGACCTGTTGACAGAACGCAACCGTCATATGGGTCTGTAGAAAGCTGGTATACAACACCAATGGCTGGCATAGGGGTGGGGGTTCAACAGAACCATCTTATGCAGGGAAAAATAGATCTACAATAAGCTGCAATATACTACAAATTTCCGAATATGGACGACTAACGGAGGAAAAAAAATCCATCATGTCAGCAGTCACGATGGAGTTGGATTGTTAGCTTCAGCCAATTAAGTTATGTCTTTGGCCAGAATTGGTTCTCTGTTGATATATATGAAATAAATCAAAGAATAAAATGATATCATATAACTACACTTCATACAAGGTGCAGTAAAACCCTATAATCAGATAGAAGATGTCTCGGACGAGTGACATGCCATCAATGTGACATCAGGTTAAGTGGCACAAGTAAATGGATCTCTGCTGAAATCAATGATCCAGACAATTTCTCTCGAAATACGTAATATTGGAAAGCATCAGCGAGGAAAGAATAACACTCAAAATCCTTCTCACGCTGAACCTAAAAGAGAACTGGCGAGACGACAGCAGACATTTCCCCCTGAGAAGCCGTAGTGTGATCATATTCAATTTACACCAGATAGCAGGGCTACACGGATGTAGCGTGTGCGGTCTATGGAGACGGAAGAGGAGCCGCACTCCACGTGTAAATGAATAAAGACCCCGCTACTGTTTATCCCACAGAGGAGCGGTACTCCAGTGAATGAGATGAGGCAGTACTGATACACAGATTATGTCAGTAGTAATAAATCAGCAGCGTCAGAGTACATTATTCCTGTATTATGGACTATGTGTTCGTGGTTTTAATATGACTTAATAAAGGCCATGTTTTATTTCAACACATGGACTAAGCAATCCGGATCCTGTGCACTTGGCGAGGTGAACTGACGGACTTCCATTCAAAGTTACTGTGTTCAACCATCATGAACGATGCCCCGCAAATATGAGGAGAAGGATAGTACAGATCACGCCATGGTGTCCCATGGGGACCTCTTGCTGAGGAACAAGAGTCCTCAAATGAAGGTTTCAGATGGTTTCAGGGAAAACTAGGCGTAACCATTCTTAAAGACACTGTGGGTCCCATTGGTTGGTCCCTTGTGAGTCAACCTAGCTGATATGCTGCACTATTTTCCCATCCAAATGACAGACACCACTCTGGAAGCCATTAATGGGGTCTGTCAAGAAACTGTGGCATCAGACAGACAACCGATCCAGCAGAGCACTATGGTCCCCTTCATAACAGAAGGTACAATGCTAGTATGTGTACAATATAAGGCCACTGGCACACTGTGCAGAAAATCTGCAGTGTAAGGCCTCATCCACATGTCAGTGTTTGGTCAGTGATATCAATCAGTTATTTTGAGCCAAAACCAGGTGTGACTCTAAACACAGAACAGGTGCAGATTTTTCCCTTACACCTTATGTCTGTGGAGGCTCCAGTCCTGGTTTTGGCTCACAACCACTGATGGAAATCGCTGACCAAACACTGACGTGTGAATGAGGTTTGATACAGTACCAGCTAAGTAGATGTGGTTTTAAAAATCTCATCTACATGGTGCAGAAGTTTTTTGTGCGTAAACTGACCAGCCACTTCGATGGGGAGATTACTTTCTGCATGAGATCCACAGGAATAAAGGATGACGAGAATATGTCATGGAACGGCATCAAACTCTGAGATCCTTAAAGGGGTTGTCCCATGAAAAATATTCTACAGTATTAACACCAGCACCTGGATCTGGATATTTTAGTAATTGCATGTAATTAAAAATGTAGCATAGCCACAGAGTTATTCAATAAAATTTATCTGTATAGCACCACCTGCTGTTTGTTCATTTTCTTATTTCTTTGACCTGCTCACTGAGAAGGCCGCACATGCTCAGTTTCATTCTTCAACTGTCTCCTGAGCTGTGATAGGGAGAGCATGGACACACCCCCTACGCTGCAGCAGAAAAGACACGCCCCTGAGCTGTCAGCTTGATATAAATCTAGCAGAGCAGTGAATGTGGAGATCTCTGGATCCATGTGAGGTACAGGGCTGGTTCTAGATTTGTTAGAAAGAAATTGTCATGTACAATATGATGTCTGATTTTTTACAGTAATCATGGGATAACCCAGTTCTCACCTACCATGCTCCCTTGCTTGCTCCAATGTCTTTGTACAACCCTGCTTGCTGTGATGTCTGGTCCCATGTGACTGCTGCAGCCAATTAAAAGCTGCAGCTGTCACATGGGACAAAACATCACCACAGGAGGCTTTTTTGTACAGAGCTTGACACAGGACCAAGCAAGGGAGTGAGGGAGTAGCCTGATGTACAATTCACAACGTGTGCAGGTAACCTTAGACACACACAGACGCAGTAAGGACTTTTTTCTAGTAACTCAAGGCAGGACATGGAGACATGTATAACTAGGAAAACAGTGAAAGGACCACTCTGGGTTGTGGCTTTTAGCCATTGGTTGGGTGACAGGGGCACATATTCATCTCTGATCATTATATAATGTAGCAGTTTATCATGATGAGGATTCTGGCCGGAGTTCAGATCTTCTTGAATATTGTCCCTGCCTGAACATTTCCCCTCCACAGGGAAGTGGCTGAATGACCGGAAGGATAGAAATCCTGACTTAGCATAGGCTTAAAAGAAAAAAAAAAAAAAGAAAAAGAGAAGTGATGCCATTAAAGGGGTTGCTTCACCATGTTGTAATTGCTGGGAAGCTTCTATGATGTCCACATTTCCCGTGGCTGTGCCGAGGAACAGCACACAGACATGGCAAAAACAGTCCTTGGCCATGCGCACACTAATGCCACGTGTACGCCAGCCTGACCAAATGTAATGTATAATTTCAACACCCACTGCTGTCAGCTCATCAAGTAAATGGTGCCGCTACATCTAGAGATGGCCAACAAAACACCTGTACAAGTGCCATAGATTTTCTGGGGCAAACCGCTAAGTGTATGGGTCCCCAAAATGGAAGATTTCTAGCAATATGAAGTATGCTAAGGCCACTTTCACATAGAAAGTAATGAAATACAGTACCATACTCATATACTGGAGGTCACCAGACCATAGCCCCTCCACATGTCCACAGTAAAAGTAAGTACAGTATAAGGGGTACACCTACCTTGTTTAGCTTCCCAAGAGCAGATATAAGATCGGCCCACTCACTAGAGTACTCAAAGTTTTTCAGTGCCTTGTCCACCGCGGCCACGTAGTTTCTATACTTGGAGTCACTCAGTAACTCCACTTCTTCAGTGTTCATTCTCCCTCCACGTCCCACTAGAGACCAGCTCTGTGTGCAGCAGAAACCATCACCTGGAAATGATACATAAAGCTAGAATATCAAGGTGGGTTGCACGGTGACCGCACAGATCGCCATCCACACTGACGTATGGCTAAAGGACGGGCATGGAGTTCAGAACTTGGAATTCACACATGGGAAAGATTTATCAAAACTGCTGTAAAGCAAAACTGGCTTAGTTGCCCATAGCAACCAATCAGATTCCACCTTTCATTTCCCAAAGCAGCTCTAAAAAATGACAGGTGGAATCTAATTGGTTTCTATGGGCAACTAAGCCAGTTTTCCTTTACAGTTTTGACACCCCCCCCCCACGTAGATTTTTAGCGGCGTTTATCAGCATTTTTGAAAAATTAAATGCAAGACACACAAGTGCTCATTGCTACTGGCGTTTTTTTTAATTTAGCAGCATATTCTCAAAACGCTATGCCGTTTTTTGTCAAGCCTTTTTTCATCCCCTTCTCTATATGGAGAAAAAAACCCATTCAAACATGCATTAACATAATAATGCCACTAAGAAACACAATAAAAAACACAAGTGTTAGGCCCCTTGCAGACGAGCGTGACACACGCACGTCTCCCGCAACGCATCTACTGGCCTGAACTCCCGCCACTGACGGGGATCACATAGCATTATACTGATTTATGATGCTATGTAACCCTTACAGTTCTGAAATGTTTTGAATAACACTGACATAATGCTGTTAGTGTTATCCAATACATTGGAGAACTGTAAGGGTTACATAGCATCATAAATCAGTATAATGCTATGTAACCCCCGTTCAGTGCCAGGAGTTCATGCCAGTAGATGCGATGCGGGAGACGTGCGTGTGTCACGCTCGTCTGCAAGGGGCCTTATGGGAAAAAAAAATGCAAGCAGTTTTGTCATTTTTTTTTACCTAAAAAAAAAAAAAAAAACAGCAAAAAAATGGCACCAATTAGAAAAAAAAAGCCAGAAGCAAAAAGACTTTATCAAACTGATGTAAAGTAGAACTGGCTTAGTTGCCCATAGTAACCAAAAGAGCTGGGAAAAATGAAAGGGCAAATCTGATTGGTTGCTATGGGCAGCTAAACCAGTTCTACTTTACACAAGATTGATAAATCTCCCCACTTGTTTAACCATCTGGAGCTGGTGTTATCACAGCAACAACAACAAAAAAAGTGCCAAAAAGTGTAAGGCCCCTTTCAAACGAGCGAGTTTTCCACGCGGGTGCAATGCGTGACATGAACACATAGCACCCGCACTGAATCCTGACCCATTCATTTCAATGAGTCTGTGTACATGAGCGTTTTTTTCACGCATCAGTTCTGCGTTGCATGAAAAACGCAGCATGTTCTATATATGTTTTTCACGTAGCCCTGGCCCCATAGAAGTGAATGGGGCTTCAGTGAAAAACGCATTGCATCCTGAAGCAAGTGCGGATATAATGCGTTTTTCACTGATGGTTGCTAAGAGATGTTGTTTGTAAACGTTCAGTTTTTTATCACGCGAGTGAAAAACGCATCAAAACATACTGCACCCGCGCAGGAAAAAACTGAACAACTGAATGCAATCACAGACAAAACTGACTGAACTTGCTTTCAAAATGGTGCAAGTTTTTCTGAACGCATCCGGACCTAATCCGTCACGCTCGTGTGAAAGGGGCCTAAAACTGCCAGTAAAAATACAGAAGTGCTGAAAATTCCACAAAATAACTACTGTATATGTGAATCCAGTCAGAGAGTTGTTTCACACCCAGCTGTCAGTTCCCGCCTCTGCTGTACAGTACAGTACACAGACGTGTGGCTAGCCAAGAACTCGCAACACCACAAGTCATGATGATGCTGTGAGGTCAGGCTGGAGGAGCAGTGTTTGGTCTGGGAAATGCAACCATCACACATGGTAGGGGGAGATTTATCAAAGTGGTATAAAGGAAAACTGGCTTAGATTACCACAGCAACCAATCAGATTTCACCTTTCATTTCCCAAAGGAGCTCTTAAAAATGAAAGATGGAATCTGATTGGTTGCTATGAGCAATTAAGCCAGTTCTATTTTACACCAGTTTGATAAATCTCCCCCAGTGTGTTTCCCAGACTAAACACGCTTGTGTGACACTGGCCATATACTGAGTTTTTTTCCCCTTAAGTCTTCAATAAGAATCATCAAGGTGACATAATCCATGTATTATGGAGGGACTCTATTTATACACTTATCTACAGATAACCATATACACCACAAAAATAGAGTAAAAGGAGTGCACCATATTTACTATGCATTTCAGCCACTTTTTTTGCTCACTTTGGCAGAAAAAAAGACATCGCTAAAACGAGTCATGTGTCCAAGAAATGTGCAATCTAGGACACTGGAGGTATTCTAGGACAATATAGATAAACCAGATACTTTAAAAAGATGTAAATATACAGATTGAGCTGTTTCTGTGATATCTGTTTCTGGGAAAGCTGGGTGAGGACAATATGACCAGTACACATCTCCTACCCGTGTACTGGACATGTGGGTAACAATATGACACAGGCTGACATGGCGGGACTGTGGCAGTTTCTTCACACTGTGTGTACTGACACAGAGGACGCCTCGGAGCTCCACTCTGGGAGCCATTGTGTGTGTACTGAAGCAGGTAATTACCACGTGAGTAACACCCATCATCCACAGGACCTTTGTACACAATCTGGTTATTCAGGTTGTAAGACCTAAGTAGATAAGATGGTGACGGAAGCAGCACACGATGATTACCGTGAGTCCACACAAAAATCAATCTCATACTGCGTGCAGCTAAGCGGGAATTCTCTGACATGGGAGTCAAATTATGACCGCCAACTTTAAGAGATTTGCAGGCATCTCTAATGTCACACACAGGTTCCAGTAGTGGCCTTTTTTAACCCTTACATGCACACAGCAGTGTAGTTTACTTTCCGTTAAGATTTTGTGAGCTACCACATCCACACGCATTTCATGCTTTTTTGTCACAGATTCTGTGCATTGCAAAGGGTGAAATCTGCACCAAAAATCCGCACAAACAAATGACATGGTGCAGATCTGAAAATATAACCTACTTGTTGGTACTGTGTTAGGCATCATGCACGTGACCATGTTTTGGATCCGTGTCCAATGCATTTTTTGTGGATCGCACACAAACCTATTCATTTTTAGGTCATATGATCACCCAGAACCCCCCCCGATCAGCTGTTAAGAAGGCAGCGGCGCACGCCAAGCACAGCGCAGTATACTGTATAGCGGCTTTTCTTGGCATTCACTTTAATGGGGCTGAGCTACACCTAGGCCACGTGACCAATGAACGTGACATCACATTGCCTAGGCAAAGCCACAGAAGGTTGCTGCGCCACTGTGAACATTGTGGCCTCTCAAACAGCTGATCTGTGGGGTTCCCAAGTGTTGGACCCCTACTGATCAGACACTAATGACCTACCTAGAGGATAAGCCATCATTAAAAAAAACTCTTGGAAAACCCCTTTAAGGGTCCTTTCACACGTCTGCATGTGTTTTGTGGATCCGCACTATAGAAATGCCTTATGTTGTCCGTGGCTGCGGACAAGAATAGGACATGCTCTATTTTTTTCGGGGCCGCGGACTGGAAGTGCGGATGCGGACAGCACACTGTGAGCTGTCCGCCTCTTTTACGGCCCCATTGAAATTGAATGGGTCCGCACCCATTCCGCAGAATTGCGGAACAGACGTGGAACCATTCATACGGATGTGTGAATGGACCCTAAGGGGGTTATCCAGGAAATATTATTGATGACGTTTCCACAGGATATCACATCGGCGGGGTAGGTGTCCCAGCAGCCCCAGCTATCAGTAGTTTGGGGAAGCTGTGGCAGCCTCCTTGATGGTTACCAGAGAGCCGAACATTGAATAGCGTCTGTAGCTCAGATAACCCCATTAAAGGGCATCTGTTCCCAGATTTGTACCTATGACACTGGCCGACCTGTTACATGTGCACTTGGCAGCTGAAGACATCTGTGTTGGTCTCATGTTCATATGTGCCAATGCCCAGCCCATCATATAGATAAGGACTAAATGTATTTATCAAGGTTACCTATAGGGGGGACTGGCCAAATTATCACCCCTCATGTAGTATGTGCCCCCCAGGACCAGCCAAGCACCATACAGTATATATAACCCACCCCCACCAAAGAATGGAGGGAGGACAAGCCCCTTGGTGCCTGGTACAAGGCCACACGGCCCAATCTTCCCTCTACACACACATGCCCTGGATCTCCCATCACTGACCAGTAACCCCAGTCCCCGGGTTTATAATGGGGTCACACACGTCTGGATGGACAGCACGGATGTGGCATGGCACCTGCTGCAGCCAGGGCCGTCCTCCCCGGGATGAGATGTCAGCACCCCGCCCCCACACCCCCGGAGCATCCACCGGGTCCCTGTGACCTCCACCCCAGGGCTGCCCCTGTCCCAGCATCACCAGGATCTCACCTGAGCAGAGCGGCGCCGCTGGCTGCCCGGCTGACAGCTCCCGGCATGCACCGGGAATCCTGACCAGAGAGGGAGGCAGGGGAGATGAGTGACGTCAGGAGAGTGCGACAGGAAGTAGAGTGCATGTTTTTACCTGTGATCAAAGCTGCCATTTTTGAGGCTGAAGCAGTGCCAGTACATGGTTGTTAGTGGCGCCGCCTCTGGTCATTTTTACCGGGGTGTATTTTATTATGAGATGACTGGCCAGTGTAACAGGTCGTACTGATTCCAGGGCAATGACAGCACCCGCTGTGTCAGCATAAGAGCCTGACCTACAGTAACAGCATGTGCAGCACTGGAGACCTGTGAGCTGTAGATAGGGGGCGCTGTAGAGCAGAGTGATCACCGGTACAGCAGCTACTACACGCAGGTAGCGCAATATAGAAAGCGGTATTGTGTGAACATGAGCTGTAACCTGCGGCTGGAGATCAGGAGGAGCATGCAGAGCGGCATTCTCATTCTGAGGTAAAGGCGGCATTTTCTGTTCTCTCACATGGCAGGGCTGTAGACCAGCACTGTGTCTGTATAGGCTTCCATGCCAATGACCAGTACCACTTGTCAGGAATCATGGGTTTCTGGGTCGTATGATTGTTTCCATTCACTGACTGCAATCAGAGATCTTGTAAATAGATAGCTGTCCTTATAGAATAAATCCCCCCAGATGAGTGACTCCTAGAGGTCCTGCGCCCCCGGATGAGTGACTCCCAGAGGTCCTGCGCCCCCGGATGAGTGACTCCCAGAGGTCCTGCGCCCCCGGATGAGTGACTCCCAGAGGTCCTGCGCCCCCGGATGAGTGACTCCCAGAGGTCCTGCGCCCCCGGATGAGTGACTCCAGAGGTCCTGCGCCCCCGGATGAGTGACTCCCAGAGGTCCTGCGCCCCCGGATGAGTGACTCCCAGAGGTCCTGCGCCCCCGGATGAGTGACTCCCAGAGGTCCTGCGCCCCCGGATGAGTGACTCCCAGAGGTCCTGCGCCCCCGGATGAGTGACTCCCAGAGGTCCTGCGCCCCCAGATCAGTCACTCCCATATCTTTTAATAATCTTAATAATTCCTAAGAATTGAATTTGACATTTTAATTAACTTAATATGGATTTTATATTTTCTCAGGGCCATTTTATTTTTACCTATTGTGAAAAATAATGTAGTTATGAATGAAATATTCTTTCATTATAATGCTCCATTTTTTTCCCATTAAAGTGGCCTGGAAGACAAAAGCTTTCCAATTGACATTTCTGTGAACCAGTCATCCTTACAAATCCAGTCTCCTGATAACAGCGAGGAGTACCTTTTACCCCAGGAGGTCAAGCTGGTTCCTTCCACATGCAGATACGTACAGCATGTCTCTGGTGAAGGACTACATATGCGGCTAAAGGCCCAGGCTGTGGGCTCTGCAGGTACTGCTATAAAGTAGGACACGTGTAAACATTTGGGGGGGGGGGGGGGTTATAGCTCTATAATCTAAGGCTTGTTTCACACTGCCGACAGCCTATTCTGAAAAAGAATGCTGGGAATCATAGTAACATAAAGCTGAAAAAAGACATCTGTCCATCCAGTTCGGTCTGTTTTCCTATAAGTTGATCCAGAGGAAGGCAAAAAACCCCTGTGAGGTAGAAGCCAATTTTCCCCACTTCAGAGGGAAAAAATTCCTTCCCGACTCCAATCAGGCAATCAGAATAACTCCCTGTATCAACGACCCCTTTCTAGTAACTATAACCTGTAATATTGTTACCCTCCAGAAATACATCCAGGCCCCTCTTGAACTCTTTTAGTGAACTTACCATCACCACCTCCTCAGGCAGAGAGTTCCAGTCTTACTGCTCTTACTGTAAAGAATCCTCTTCTATGTTTATGTACAAACCTTCTTTCCTCCAGACGCAGAGGATGTCCCCTCGTCACAGTCACAGTCCTCGGGATAAATAGATCGTGGGAGAGATCTCTGTACTGACCTCTGATATATTTATACATAGTTATTAGATCTCCCCTCAGTCGACTTTTTTTCTAAAGTGAATAACCCTAATTTTGATAATCTTTCTGGGTACTGTAGTCCACCCAAGTGGCAGGACTATGTTCTCATCACGGCCATCTATGCCCCTTTTGATGCAACCCATTATCTTATTGGCCTTGGCAGCAGCTGTCTGACACTGGTTTCTACAGCTTAGTTTGCTGTTCACTAAAAGTCCTTTTCCATGTCAGTGTTACCCAGTATTTTACCATTTAGTATGTACTGGTGACTTGCATTATTCCTTCCCATATGCATAACCTTACATTTGTCAGTGTTAAACCTCATCTGCCACTTCTCTGCCCAAGCCTCCAGTCTATCCAGATCCATCTATAGCAGTGCACTGTCCTCTTCTGTGTTAATTACTTTACACAGTTTAGTGTCATCTGCAAAAATTCATATTTTACTGTGCAAGCTATATTTGTCCGGCTGATTCTTGGTATATTTGCTGCATTGTGGTCTGATCACCGCTGGACCGCATTATAATTAATGTGGCAGGGCAGCATTCCGGTTGGATCCGGCAGGATGCTTCCGGTCTGAACAGCTTGCCGTATCAACAAACTCAAATGTGAAACAAGCCTAAGACGTTATTAAAGGTTTTGTTTTTGTAACTGAATTTTCTTAAAAAGTTTTTAACATTTGGCTTCTGCACCTTCCATCACCATTCCATCCTTCTTATCACCAGGAACATAATTCCACAGCTTGGTGTGTGTTTCATCCTCCATTGTCCCAGGTCTTCACCACTCATGACACACAGCCCTGCATGAGGGCAAACAAAAGTGACAGGAGCACGTCGTGGAACAGAGAAGAGCAAACAGCACTAGACAGAGCAAACCAACTGAGCAGGCAGGACAAGGCAGGAGCGTAGGCCGGATACATTACGTCAGAAAGGCCAGAGGACTAGACACTACGCAGAGAGATGGTGTGTCGAGAGTTTAGTAAAAACATGGAGTCATCCTTGTAATCTGACGTTAAAAAAGAACCACAACCCTCGAAACTGCCTGTTAAATATACAAACATAATGCAAGGCAGACACAGTGCCTAATAAAAGGCATTCTTAATTGTGACTTCTCAGGTAATGCTTTACATAATTGATCACCTACCTGAGGGCAGGAAGTAATACCTCAAAGGATAGGATCACCAGTTATGTGCTGCCCCATGTGGTGACAGGGACCCTAATTAACCTTTAAAGGACCTGGCCAATTTTCATTTTTGCGCCTCACTTTCCAAGAGCCATACATTTTTAAAATTTCCATTTACATAGCCATATGAGGGTTTATTTTTTGCAGAACAAACTGTATTTCTTAATGTCACCATTTAATTAAAGGGGTATTCTCATCATGGACAATGGGAACATATTCCTAGGATATGCCCCCATTGTCTTATAGGTGCGGGTCCCACCGCTGGGACCCACACCTATATCCAGAAGGGAGCCCTGCAAGTTGGTGGCTGGAGGACTCTGGTCTGGCCACCATCAAGCTGGTTCCCCATAGAAGTGAATGGGCGCGTACCGCGCATGTGCGGCCCCCACTCCCATTCATTTCTATGGGGCCGACGGAAATAGCCGAGCCAGCGCTCAGCTGTTTTCACCGGTCCAATAGAAATGAATGGAGGGCGGCTGCGCATGCGCCCTTCTTCATTTTCAGGGCTCTGTTCTGGATATAGATATAGGGACCCGCACTTATAAGACAATGGGGGCATATCCTAGTGATGTGCTTCCATTGTCCATGATGACACAAACTCTTTAACCATAACTTGTATTGCAATATAGGAAAAATAATTCTTTGGTGTGAAATTGAAAAAGAAAACAATTCCACCATTGTGTTTGGGGTTTGTACAGTCATGGCCAAAAGTTTTGAGAATGACACAAATATTATATTTTCACATGATCTGCTGCCCTCTGGTTTTTATGTGTGTTTGTCAGATGTTTTTATCACATACAGAAATATAATTGCAATCATATTATGAGTAACAAAAGCTTATATTGACAGTTAGAATGAGTTAATGCAGCAAGTCAATATTTGCAGTGTTGACCCTTCTTCTTCAGGACCTCTGCAATTCTCCCTGGCATGCTCTCAATCAACTTCTGGACCAAATCCTGACTGATAGCAGTCCATTCTTGCACAATCAATGCTTGCATTTTGTCAGAATTTGTAGGTTTTTGTTTGTCCACCCGTCTCTTGATGATTGACCACAAGTTCTCAATGGGATTAAGATCTGGGGAGTTTCCAGGCCATGGACCCAAAATCTCTGTTTTGTTCCCTGAGCCATTTAGTTATCACCTTTGCTTTATGGCAAGGTGCTCCATCATGCTGGAAAAGGCATTGTTGATCGCCAAACTGCTCTTGGACGGTTGGGAGAAGTTGCTCTCGGAGGACATTCTGGTACCATTTTTTATTCATGGCTGTGTTTTTAGGCAAGACTGTGAGAGAGCCGATTCCCTTGGCTAAGAAGCAACCCCACACATGAATGGTTTCAGGATGCTTTACAGTTGGCATGAGACAAGACTGGTGGTAGCGCTCACCTCGTCTTCTCCGAATAAGCTGTTTTCCAGATGTCCCAAACAATCGAAAAGGGGATTCATCAGAGAAAATGACTTTACCCCAGTCCTCAGCAGTCCACTCCCTGTACCTTTTGCAGAATATCAGTCTGTCCCTGATGTTTTTTCTGGAGAGAAGTGGCTTCTTTGCTGCCCTCCTTGAGACCAGGCCTTGCTCCAAGAGTCTCCGCCTCACAGTGCGTGCAGATGCACTCACACCTGCCTGCTGCCATTCCTGAGCAAGCTCTGCACTGCTGGTAGCCCGATCCCGCAGCTGAAACACTTTTAAGAGACGGTCCTGGCACTTGCTGGTCTTTCTTGGGCGCCCTGGAGCCTTTTTGGCAACAATGGAACCTATCTCCTTGAAGTTCTTGATGATGCGATAGATTGTTGACTGAGGTGCAATCTTTCTAGCTGCGATACTCTTCCCTGTTAGGCCATTTTTGTGCAGTGCAATGATGACTGCACGTGTTTCTTTAGAGATAACCATGGTTAACAGAAGAGAAACAATGATGCCAAGCACCAGCCTCCTTTTAAAGTGTCCAGTGGTGTCATTCTTACTTAATCATGACAGATTGATCTCCAGCCCTGTCCTCATCAACACCCACACCTGTGTTAATGGAGCAATCACTGAAACGATGTTAGCTGGTCCTTTTAAGGCAGGGCTGCAATGATGTTGAAATGTGTTTTGGGGGATAAAGTTCATTTGCTAGGCAAATATTGACTTTGCAAGTAATTGCTGTTAAGCTGATCACTCTTTATAACATTCTGGAGTATATGCAAATTGCCATTATAAAAACTGAAGCAGTAGACTTTCTAAAAATTAATATTTGTATCATTCTCAAAACTTTTGGCCATGACTGTATCTATGGTGTCCACTAAAAGTGACATAATAGCCTTTTTCTGTGGGTCAGTACAATTACAATGATAATTTATAAAGTATCTATAATATTTTGCTTCATAAAAAAAACCTTAAAAAATGGGAGTTCTTTTTTTGCACCGCTTTTAGGGTTGTCACGATGCCAAAATTTTGATTCGATCTCGATACCATTCGATACCATGCCAAAAAATAAAACGCCAAAAAAGCTGCGTGCATTACACATTTTTATGGAACATCCGGCCAATAATAGAACTGTCCTATCCTATTTTTGTGGGGGGATTGTGTGTTTTTAATTTTTTTTCTGTTACGGTGTTCATCGCATAGGGGATGTGTTTTAATATTTTAAGGCCCCTTTCACATGAGCGAGATTTCCGCGCGGGTGCAATGCGTGATGCGAACGCATTGCACCCGCACTGAATCCTGACCCATTAATTTCAATGGGTCTTTTCACATGGGCGAATTTTTTCACGCATCAGTTCGCCATTGCGTGAAAATCGCAGCATGTTCTATATTCTGCATTTTTCACGCAGCCCTGGCCCTATTGAAGTGAATGGGTCTGCGTGAAATTCACATTGCATCCGCACGCAAGTGATTCACTGATGGTTGCTTAGAGATGTTGTTTGTAAACATTCAGTTTTTTATCACGCACGTGCGAAATGCTTCCATACGCATTGCACCCACGCTGAAAAAAAATGAACGTACGCAATCGCAGACAAAACTGACTGCTATTGCATGCAGATTGGTGCGAGTTTTCCAGAACGCACCCTGAACGCATCCGGACTGAATCCGTGACGCTCGTGTGAAAGGGGCCTAATATTTCTGACCTTTTCGGGTGTGGCAATATGTTTATTTTTTTATTGTTTATATATTTTTTACATGTGAATTTGGGAATGGGGGTGATTTAAACTTAACATTTTGGTGTCTTCTTAGCCTTTTTAAATTTTTTATGTAATAACTATTAGCCCCCTTATGGGGCTAGAACCCTTGTCCTATTCACTCAAATAGGGATCTATTAAGGTGAATGGGACTTTGTGCACACGGCAGCAGTGAGCTCACCATGGCAGCCAGCAACTGATCGGAGCCCTGTGATTTCACTGCTGGGGCTCCGATCAGAAGCTGCCACTGCACCACCAATGAATATTCTGAGGAGGGGACCCTGTGGCCACTGCCAGCAATGACTATAATACTGGGATGGGGGGGGAGGGAGCACTGCGCCACCAATGATTATAATACTGGGGGGGGGGAGCCACACTGCGCCTTCAATTAATTATAATCATTGGTGGTGCAGTGGCCACAGCCCCTCCCCCTCAGTGCTATCTCCTCATTGGTGGCCAGTGGCAGCTGTGTCACAGAGGGACTTCCTCCTCCTCCACTGTGCCGGCTCAGGAGAACATGGTGCGCAGTAGCGCAGCCTAGTATTGGAAAATAGCAAATCCCGGTATCGCATCGATCCGGGTACAAAAGTATCGATTGGGTACCAAAAGATACCCAGTGCAATCCTAATCGCCATATTCTGACAGCTATTTCATTTTTCTGTCTACAGAACTGTGTGAGAGCTCATTTTTTTTGCGGGGCGAGCTGTAGATTTTACTGGTATCATTTTGGGGTACATATGGCTTTTTGGGAACTTTTGTAACATTTTTTGGCGGGTGACATCATCACCAAAAAACAGTAAATTGGCTATTTTGACCTTTTTTTTCGTAACATTTTAATAGTTCAGGCATTTTCATATGCAGCAATACCAATTATGTTTGTTTTTATTGTTTATTTTTATGTGGAAATTTGTGAAAGGAGGTGATTTGAATTTTTAATGCTTTTGTATTTTTTATATTTTTAAAAACATATTTTTCACTTTTTATACTGTACTTTTCAGTCCCCTTAGAGGAGATCACTTGTACCATAGACTACAATAGAATACTGTTGCAGTCTATGGGATTTTCACAGGAACAGCTTTGCAGGCAGCTCACCGTGACAGCGCGAGGAGCCTTCCCAAGACTCCAGGCTGTCATAGCAACATATCGGAGCCCTGCAATTTTGAAACAGTGGCTCCTATTGGAGGGCAGAGAGAGCCCCTTCTGTCTAACCCCACAGATTCTACTGTTGCTATTGACTGTGTCATCTAAATGGCTAAATGACTGGGATGGGAGTCATCTCTATTCTTGGTGACTGCCGGCGGGTATGCTGTATTTTACAGCTGGCACCTGCCATGTCTGGAGTGAGCTCAGCACATGACTTTGCACCATAAAATGCTGGGTCACTTACTTGAATTGACAGTTGTTTTGCTAAGATCAGTACTGCACAGTTTTGGGCTTAGTTTTGGAGTCCTGATATTTGAGATCTCCTTGTTTCTCCATTACCGGTGCATGATTGACGGCTTTCTTCCTTCACTGTATATAGGTTAAAAGTTGCCAATCTGCAGCAGGGAGTGGTGAGAACCAGAAACTCAGGAAGAAGTAGTGATTATCCAAAGTGTAAAACCTCTTGAAGTTTATAAGCTTTGCTCGTTAGGTTTAAGAAAAACTTCTATACAAATAATCTGTATACGGTATCTTTCCTTGAATTGGTGGATTAGAAAGTTGGTTGGTTTTCTTCTCAGTGCAGCAGGTTTCCGTGATTAATGTGCTTTACACAAATAGATTTTTTATTGAATTGCTAAGCCCAGGAGTCGGACCCCCTCCAGTCTGTTATTAATGACCTGTCCTTCGAATAGCTCATCAATATTAAACCACTGCACAACCCCTTTAAGGATCTACAGAGGTTAAAATCAAATGGAACCAAAAACGCACTATATGGACAGATGTAATGGGACACCTACACTTTACATCTACAGGAGCTTTTATGATCTTCTATTTTAAATCCATTAATTGGGAGTTGCCCTTTGCAACTAAAACAGCTGACTTTCTTCTGGAAAGGCTGTCTACAAAATTTTAGAGTGTGTCTGTGGGAGTCTATGCCCATTTATGAGGTTGGACAGGAGAGCCTGGCTCATGATCTCCATTCTGGTTTATTCTAAAGGTTTTCAAAGGGGTTGAGGTCAGGGCTCTGTGCGGGACGGTTAAGTTCTTTTACATCAAACTCACCTGTACGCAGTACCTATGGGTTTGTCTGCTCCTAGGCCAGGTAACCCATTTGAGTGTTTCACAGTGTCATGTGACTATACTGTAAATAAGGTAGTTTTGGGGTCATTTATGAAACTGGTGTAAAGTAGAACTGGCTTAGTAGCCCATAGCAACCATTCTGATTCCACAGCTCCTTTGGTAAATGAAAGGTGGAAAATGATTGGTTGCTAAGCCAGTTCTACTTTACACCAGTTTCATAAATGACCCCATTTGTTTTTACCTTGTCCTAATGTGGGAAGGACCCGCTGATTAGCATGATTATTCTTGTCCTGTGTCATCAAGAGGTTACATTTTTTTGGATAATTGCAAAACTGGGTTCCCTAATGTGAGGGGGTAGCAGCAGTGCTGTCTCTGCAATTTTGAGCGGATAGGTGGCTATGCTTGCACGGCTTGCTCTCCATTCAGTGTTTGTAAATTGACTAGCTTGCTTTCTTTTGGGACTCTTTTGCTGTTTTTGGGACTCTCATAATGGTGAATAGAGAGGATGCCGCGGATGTGTGGTGCCCTCGCTTTTACTTCAGAGACCCTTTTCCTGAGATAGATGTGGGTCCCACTTTGGGACCCGTACCTATCTGACATTTTTGGCATATCATAGTGGTCTCCATAAGTTTTCAGATGGGAAAACCCCTTTAAATATATAGTTTGCAGACTGAAAGGGCTATAAGTCTTTAAAGAATACCTCTTTAAAGGGATTATCCCATGATTAATGTAAAAATGAAAACCAGACATCATATAGTACATGACAACCTCTTTCTAACAAAGCTAGAACCAGCCCTGTACCTCACATGGATCCAGAGATCTGCCCATTCATTGTTCTGCTAGATTTATATCAAGCTGACAGCTCAAGGGAAGTGTCTATTCTGCTGCAGCTAAGGGGGCGTGTCCGTGTTCTCCCTATCACAGCTCAGGAGGCAGTTGAAGGATGAAACTGAGCATGTGCGGCTATCTTGGTGAGCAAGACAAAGAAATAAGAAAAAGAACAAACAGCAGGTGGCGCTATACAGATACATTTTATTGAATAACTCCATGGTTATGCTGAATTTCTATTTACATGCAATTATGAAAGTATTCTGATCCTGGTGCTGGTTAGAAAGCTGTGGAATTTTTTGTGGGACAACCCCTTTAAGGTTGTAGGCCCATTAATGAAGGATTCACGTGCTCTAAATGCCTGAGTTCTATAATGGTACAGTAGTATATATCCCAATGCTAGAAAGGGTTTATAATTAGATTAATGTTGAGGAAGGGTGTTCACACTGTCCTCCACTCTTTATTACGCGAAGGTATTACAGTGCCTTGCAGATGTATGTGTCCTGTTGTTATCGGGAGCCATGGGATGAGCAGGGACTGTGTCATCAATAATAATACATTTAATTAACGTCCTTTCTTATTGTTTTCATGCGGCTCATTCACAGATTATTAATAATAGAGCCAGGGCAATGGAAGTTAGGCCCCATACAAGACCCCTACGCAGCGCCAGGGTGTTCATTATAATCTATAAGCAATTGTTTCACGTCCCATTATTTATAATCTGCTACATTGGTCTTTTTTCTTGCCGCCTCTATATCAAACTAGAATTCTGCATTTTATACTGTTTTTTACTTAATATCGTCACATTTTATTGCTAATAATATTTTTACATTTTATTTATAAGAATAATTTCACATTATATTTATAATATTAATGATAATATTTTCACATTTTATTTATAATAATATCATCACACATTAGTTATCTCTGATTTTTATTTTAGAAGCCTGAGTCTACGATCAATATTACTATGCAGTGTAAATTCTTGCTTGTGCTATCATTTTCTGATATTTTCTACCCTTTATGTGACGACCTCTCTAAAAGAACTGGATACTCCACAGCTTGGGTTACGTGATTAGTCATAGTTAAAGATCTATTCCCGAATAATTTTCTGAATATGCAGTATTTTCCACTTTACAAGATGCATTTTTTCCCTCATAACTGAATACTAGTGAGTGCATTCATTATGGAAACACTCACTAGTATGCAGGAGGCACGGGTGTTGTGAGATTAGTGCTGCTAGCGCTGGCTGTACTCACCGCTCCCAGGTCACCTGCTGTGTTGTGTCCTAACTGCGTATAGCACCAGGGTTTAGTGCATGTAGACGTGTGCTATGACCTGACGCTGTGCAACATCGAGTCATAGTGCAGCAGGGGAGTGGCATAAGAACAGGGAGCTGTGAGTGCAGAAAGGGGGCGCCGTCCAGAGCAGGAGAGGTAAGTTAATTTATTTACATTATGTCGGATCTGAGGTCTAATGAGGATTTGGGGCCTAATTTGAGGTCTGATAGGGTTTATGGGTCTGATAAAGATTGGGGGTTGGATTTCAATGTCTGATGATGATTAGGTTTCTGATCTGAGGTCTGTTGAAGATTGGGGGTGTGATGTGAGGTTGTAATAAAAAATGTTTTTTTCTGATTTTCTTCCTCTAAACTTAAAACTTAGGTGCCTCTTAGAAAACGAAAAATACGGTATGTATCCATTGATCTAGAGGAGGGAAGCCCAACCTATGGCCCTCTATCTGTTGCAAAACTACAACTTCCATCATGCCTGGACAGCCTACAGTTATCAGAGCATGCTGGGAGTTGTAGTTTTGCAACAGCTGGAAGGCCACAGGTTGGGCATCCCTGATCTAGATCAAATACAAAGTGAGTTTAATCATAACCATGTGGTTATTAAATCCATATCTTAAACATTCACAACAGTATGAACTGTTGAAGCACTGTGTCACAGGCAGACCTTCGTAAGAGCGCTGGATCCCTGTCATTGGCCTGTATAAACATGGCAGCAGTTGTCCGTCAAACAAGAAAGCAAATGCTGATTTGTTGTAGGCCTAAAACCACCGTTGTCAGCAGCACAGTAAAAGGGATGTGCGAGCAGCAATATGCAGACTGTGTGGGGGCCGAATCGTCCTGTTTGGCTACAACTAGGCTAACTGTTAGGCTAAAAACTACAGATCACCCTGCAAAAAATGAACCTTCACACAGATGTAAATATAAAAAGTTATAGGGGTCAGAATATGACGATGCAAAGAAAAAAAATCTGTTTTTTTTTTTTTTTTTCCAAAGTTTTAATTTTTTTAAAGTATTAAAACACAAGACAAAACAATAAGAATGTGGAGTATACTTGGTCTGCAGGAATGTTTAGGTAGGGGGTGCATGTCAAAGTAGCATGAACATGAATGCCAGGACCCAAAGCTTCCCAGAAGAAAATTGCCCGTAGTGGATCCTGTGTCTTCTTTTTCTCAGGTAACGCTAGGTTCACATCACTGTGTAGCTTTCCGTTCTTCTGATCCATCAGAAGAGCAGGAAAAAATATTTTAAAAAGTTCTCCATGCAGGCCTTTTTCTCCTGGCAAAAATAACTGATCTCTGAACTGACACAAATTGATCATAAGTGATACTCAAAATTATGGGTCATTCTGACGGATCGGAAGAACGGAAAGCTAAACGGTGATGTGGACGAGCCCAAAGTAGCACACATTCTCAGACATCGACATGATGTAAAAGAAAACTTAATTCATCAGACCAGGGCACCTTCTTCAATTGCACCATGCTTTAGTGATGCACAGTGCTCAGCTTGGGCACTGTGACCGGTCTATGGCTATTAGGCCCCTTTCACACGGGCGAGATTTCATTGCACCCACACTGAATCCTGCCCCATTCGTTTCAATGGGGCTTTTCACATGGGCGAATTTTTTCACGCATCAGTTCGCTGTTGCGTGAAAATCGCAGCATGTTCTATATTCTGCGTTTTTCACGCAGCCCGATGCGGATTGCGGATGCAATGCGTGATTCACTGATGGTTGCTAAGAGATGTTGTTTGTAAACATTCAGTTTTTTATCACGCGCGTGAAAAACGCATTAAAACGCTTCACACCTTCGCAGAAAAAACTGAACGAACGTACGCAACCGCAGTCAAAACTGACTGCGATTGCGTGCGGATTGATACGGATGCGTGCGGATTTTCCGGAACGCATCCGGACTGAATCCGTGATGCCCGCGTGAAAGAAGCCTAAAGCTCCATTCCCAGCAGACTTTTTCCACTATTTGTGCTAGATTCTCTCTGGGATTGAACCAGATGAGCTAGTGGCCCTTCCCCACCAGAATCAGTGAGCCTTGGGTGCAGTTTAACTGGTTGTTCTTCCATGGACCATGTTTGGAAGGTACTAACCACTGCATACCAGGAATACCACACCAGACCATCAATATAGAAATCCTGGAGTTCCCCCTTAACCTTTCTCTGAACAGTTGTTGTAACTGCCTTTGTTTAAGAAGCACTTTTTATTGGAACCCTTTACATTCAGTGCATGTGGTGTTGCAGTATTTTGGCCAGCAGAGGGCAGTGTTTCTCTGTCTATTTTACCACTACTTGTAGCCGCTCTCTTTTCCCTATAATATTCTGTACTGATTCAGCAGCAAAGAAAATCAATCATTTTACCAACCTCAGCTCTTCTAATGAGCATCACAGAGAGAAAGGTGCTATTGAACAACTGCTTCACACAGTGTCTTGGCTGAAAATAATATGAATCCCTTTGGCCCTTTTATATTTGCAAAAGTATAGTATAGCAGTTTTGGAGACTTGTTGACCTTGGTGTCTCTGTGCGCACACAGCTATAGCGCGTGATCCGAGTCAAGTTCTCCTGCCTCATAAGTGACATGTTTCCAGAGATAGGAGGACAGGACAGCCGCTTGTGTGTTAACGGCAGAAGGTCTTCTACTTCCATCGGGCGATGAGCTCTTTTCTTTTCACTTCATCTAATTGGTTTGGATCACAAATATATCTCCTGAACTTCTTACCTTTCCGTTTCCTTTCTTTTCGAAAGAGAAATTTGGATTATTTTCTTGGCTACCTAGCTCCAAGTGTGCTTATCCATTTCAGAGTTGTATGCCATAGCAGTTTGGAAGCATGCACAATGATAAGGGTCCATTCACACGACCGTAAGTGTTTTGCGTTCTGCAATTCCACATTTTGCGGAGCGCACACTGCCAGCCCTATGGTAGAAATGCCTATTCTTCTCCGCAATTGCGGACAAGAATAGGACAATCTCTATCTTTTTTGCAGGCCACGGAACGGAACTACGGATGCGGACAGCTCATGGTGTGCTGTCTACATCTTTTGTGGCCCTGTTGAACGAGTCTACACTCGTTCTGCAAAATCGCAAAAAAGATGCGGATCCAGAACTATGGTCGTGTGAATGGACCGTAAGAGTCAAAGCCATGACAAAGTGAATGTACAGTATAGCCACAGTCAACATCTTTATATTTTTTTACAAATGTAATTGTCCATCCGTAAATCTAGTTCACAAATCCTCCTCAAAGTCCCCCTATTTTAAGCTACCAGATGGGCTAGCGGCCATTCCCCACAGGCATCAATGTGCCTTGAGTGCTGTTTCACTGGTTGTCCGCAACCTAACCTGTAAGTGAATGGCTCAGGAAAGTTTTTCATACTTACAGAGATCACAGGTAAGGCCGGGTTTACACCATGTTTTTGCCTCACATTTAACATATACAAAAAACACATATGTTCAACAGTTGGCTCTGATGGACATCATACAGTGGCATCTGTCACCCTAGAGTTCCATTGTAAAAAAAAAAAAAAAAAAAGATACTGTACGTTAGCATATATGTTTTTTGCTGGACTTTGCAGGATAGAAAAGCATAGTGTGCTTCACTTTTGTATCCTCATAGTAAAATCACTTACAATGTGGCAAATACAAAAGGGCCCCCTGTTTTATAGAACTGCAATAATGTTAATACAAGATATGTTACAAAAACCAGCCTGGTCTATGCAGACTACTAAAAAATGGTATCAGATTAATGAAAGCATAGCTAGTAGGGATAACGCCCAAGAAATAACAAAAAAATAGATATTCATCTATATTAGTATGGTATCCATACAGACCAGACAGATAAACCTTCACACCCTAATACAGGTTTCGCCTTGGCGTCTTCCAAGGGGAATAGCTAAAAGGTATAATGTGCAGGTACTTGGGGTGCAATTATATGGTAATTATTACTGACAGCTGGAGACAGGATCAGTGGTAACCAATTGCCTATATCTCTCAAAGAACGCCGCACCTATGCCTCCAGACGCGCCAGAAACACCATAGTGATATCCTATCCAGACACCCCCACTTTCCAGTGCTACATATGTTCCACCCTGAAGGAAATACATCCAGGGTAAAAATACAATACAAGCTCAACAAACTACATATGGATAAAATACAAAAAACTACCATGTATCTACTGATTTGTTAGATACCATACCTCCATGCAATGCAGACTGCGTTCCAAAGTGGAAGTCACAGGAACACCAAGAAATATGAATAGACAGTACATAAAAAAGTGTGTTATCCCTATGTAGATCAAAAACCTACCATAGTAACTGCATCCCATATTTAAATTACTATTACATATGTGATATATAAAATAATATATATATAAAAAAAAAATGCCCATAGTGCATTGTAAAAGTGCTCCGTACATGTGATCATGCAAAGTGCAAAAAAAAAACGTGCTGCAAACAAATATAAAGTTCCATAATTATACACATGCATAAATAATCCTATGGAATAATTCATATCACAATATTCAAAATAATCAATAAGTCTAGATCCCTAAAATTTTAATACCTACTTCAGAATTAAACCAATATCCTACATAAACACGAGTTGTTTTTGCGGCCTCCGCATATTTTGCTCATAGGATGTGGACCCATTCATTTTAATGGGTCAGCAAAAAATGCTGACAGCACACTGTCCGCATCCGTATGTCCGTTCTGTAGCCCCGCCAAAAAAAAATAGAACATGTCCTATTCTTGTCCGTTTTGTGGACAAGGATAGGCATTGTTACAGTGGATCCGCAAAAAAAAAAAAAAAACGGATGCCATATGGACGTCATGCGTTTTTTTTGCGGATCTGCAATTTGCGGATCTCCATATGGTATGTATGGATGTGAGATCCCCTGAGGTTGCTGCTGTATGGGGACTTTTTGTAGCACAGTTTTTCAGATCTAGCTACAACATACTGTGAAGTGCTTGCATGCAACTTTGTAGATTCTTGTAGACTGCGGATTTCACTCTTTAGTTAAAATTGGAAAGCCATCAGTCCACATAGTCCCAACAGCCTTAGTGCAGCGCGGGTAAGACTGAAAACTGTGCTGACTATCATTTTCTCTACCCTGAGAGAGAATATCACTATCGGACACTGGCCAATCCACGAAGTCCAATTCACCAATTTATAACAAATGGCATATTCTTAAAATCAACAATATTTCATGGAAAGCCAATAGAAGATGCAGAAGAAAAAATGCAATACTATTGCAGTAATACTTATCGATTCATGTTACAGAGAAAATTCACTTAGTGGTGGAAAGTCAACTGCCAGGACTCTCGGAAGTGACGTTTCGGGTTGTCACTATGGCAGACCTCTTTATGTTGGGAATCTGTATGCTTTCCTTAGAGAGCATGAGTGAAAATGCGGCCGTACTAACGGCCATCAGAGCAGCCTACTTTTCAGAAGGGATTCTCCAGTTGTGACAACCATTTTATGATATTGTAATATTAACATTTTATACTGTACAAGCGTGGTGTCCTAAAGACCAGGACTGCGCTGAAGCAGTGTCGTAAAATAGCATGCCCAGCCAATGTACCATCTCTGATCTATCATTAATTCAGTTTGTGTCCAGTTTTACACTTCGTCTTTGATTTCATGTTTTACAGAACTTGCCCCAACTGTTAAAGAACTCCTGAAAACTGAAGAGAAAGTCACATTTTACTGCCAGTCCTGTGGAGCTGTGCTTCTCCAGCAACAGTAAGAAAATGTGCAAACTTGTGTCTATCATTTTTCCCACTCAATTAAATGTACCTTTTACATGTTATTATCTCCAAGTAAACTCTTATGTAGATAGCAAACTGTAAAATACAAGTTATGTGCAAAATAACAACATTAAATGAGTTATCTGGCAGTAATGTTTTATTCAAATAAGAAAGTAGTAAAAAACAGCTAAACAAAAGTGTGTGAAGGTATGTACATATCAATAGTAATAAGTCAGAGCAAAATGGACATGTATTGTCTCTTGAATTGTAAGCATTGTAAGTGGCAGACAACAGATGTTACACCCCTGCACCTCTATTCAAGCTTACTTTCTCCAGTTTTAAATAAATAGCTTCTTTCATGCCTCATTTTATCCATTTCTCCTCTTTGTCGAAGATGCAAACCTCGCTGTCATCAAAAGAGTGTCTTTTGTCCTTAAGATAAGTGCTTACTGTAGGTGTTGGGTCCTCTGTGACTGGGCCATACACTGGTTTTTCTGCTGGTTTGTTTCCCCATTATACGTCTTGGCACTCCTCACTACAATGGACTGCATACACCACGGATGCTCAACCTGCAGCCCGCCAGCTGTTACAAAACTACAACTCCCAACATACCCGGACAGCCTACAGCTATCAGTCTACAGCAGGGAATGGTGGGAGTTGTAGTTTTACAACAGCTGGAGGGCCGCAGGTTGAGCATCCCTGGCATACACAATATTGCTCTTCTTGTGTTTTGGCGTTGGGTCTTTTGGGTGAACCAGCTGGAGAACTGCCTGACGGGTGAGGGGCCGGGGCCTCACTGCACACTACACTCCTGCACTTGTATATACTACACATTGGTGAGTTTCCCTGTCAGGCTACTCAGCCATGATATCATATCGTAGACAGGCTGCATCATTACTATCTATTGTACAGCAGTGTAGTGAGACCCTGTCCACCTTTTAAGAAGCCTGTTCCCCTGCTGCCTTACTTCAGAGCTTTTACGAAGACTACTTATGAAATGCCAGTTTGATTAAAATGGTTTTCCAAGATTTTTACACTGATGACCCATCTTTTGGATAGGTCATCAGTATCTGATAGGTGGGGGTCTGACACCTGGGACCCCCTCCAATCAGCTGTTTAAGAAGGCACCAGCAATCCTGTGAGCGCCACAACCTATTCTGGGCTTGCCAAGTATAGCGCCGTACATTGTATAGCGACTGTGCTTGGTATTGCAGCTCACCCCCATTCTCTTTATTAGGGCTGAGCTGCATCTAGAACATGTGACCGTTGACTGTGACGTCACTGGCCTACGGAAAGCAGGGAGAAGGCAGTAGTGCTACTGCGAGTTCCACTGCCTTCTCAAACAGCTAATCGTGGGGGTCCAGGGTTTCTCAACAATATACAGTATATGTGTTGTCTAAGGGGTACTTTTTCTCATTATGGAGAGTCTGTCTCTCGCGCTCTCTCGGTCTCTCGCGCTCTCTCTGTCTCTCGCGCTTTCTCTGTCTCTCGCGCTCTCTCTGTCTCTATCTGTCTCTGTCTCGTTCTGTTCACGCCCAAACTGAATTTTTCAAAAAATTTGTCGAACTTTAAACAAACCGAATCTTGCCCTGTTCACTATTCACTTATCTCTAATCTAGAGGGTAGGTCATCAGTATTAAAGGGGTATTCCCATCTTAGACAATGGGGGCATATCGCTAGGATATGCCCCCATTGTCTGATAGGTGCGGGTCCCACCGCTGGGACCCGCAACTATATCGAGAACGGAGCGGGGAGAGCTGTGCCTGGAGGACCCTGGGTTTCCCGGGGTCCAACCACCACCAGGCGCAGCTCCCCGCTGCTCCCATTCATTTCTATGTAGCCATCAGAAATAGCCGAGCCAGCGCTCGGCTATTTTCGGCAGCCCCATAGAAATTAATGGAGGGCGGCTGTGCATGCATTCACTTTGGGGGCTCTGTTCTCAATATAGGTGTGGATCCCAGCGGTGGTATCCTAACGATATGCCCTCAATTGTCAATGATGGGAATAACCCTTTAACATTTCAGAACACCCCTTTAAATCTTCCTTTCTGTTTCAATTAATAAGAAGACATATACTGTAGGTATCCATTAAAACAAAAAACTTTGAAGAGCTATTGTTCTAGCGTATAAAATCGATGCATTTTTAAAGAGAACCTATTACCACAAAATGCACAGCAGTCTGTATGCAGCATGTTGTAGAGCAGGAGGAGCAGAGCAGATTGATGTATAATTTTATAGGAAAGATTCAGCATTTACCTCTGCTCATTTTCTGCTAAGGAGTTGTGGACAGTCCTATCAGTGATTCACAGACTTCCCTTTACGCTTAGTCATGCAGAATTAGCTGTCAATCACTGCGTGGCTCCGCCCACATGACTCATAAGCATAGAAAGAGCAGAGGTTTCAGTGAGTAAATTACAAGTTTTACTGACTTTTTTCCTGCAAAACTATATATCAATCTGCTCAGCTCCTCCTCCTCTGTGTAGATTGCACTACATTTCATGATGACCTCCATACAAAGCAGTGTCTAAAACTGCCTTCATATTACAGCATTGGGGCGCCCGAGTTATATGTAGTTACTTTACTAGACTTGTACTAGCTTTAGTCTGCTTTGGATATAGCCACCTTGTATACATAGAGGTGATTTAGAGCTTACTGTACGCTGTATATTGTACTACATTTGACCATTGTTATAGTCAGTACACATGTAGGACACAGCTATGTGGTGGTTTTGCATGCCCTTATTATTGTGGCCGTGGACAGTGTTAAAGGATGGTTGATGTCAGGGCTGAGTGAAACCAGAAAGCAGTAGAGCAGCTGGTACAATCCAGAGGCGAATACGCCTGGCTTGGCTTCATCATTGTCAGTTCTGCTGCTTGCACCGATAATTTAAATGTAATCCAGTTTGTAAAACTTCTTCAGATACGTTGATTTATGACCATTGTGGGAGTAATTGAATCATCACTTCATTGCCATTACTGAGGGAGCCTGCCTTGCCTTGTAACATTTGGGTTGCGTTTTGATTAAAGACGGTCGGGGGGTGTAGGTACTGACAGATGTTGTACTTGGGTGATATTCGGATGAAAATGAATAAGGAGTCTGTTCTGCTAATGCCACATAACCCACAGGCGAAGACAGCAAGAACGTGGGTGAGCGCTGCATCCTAATCCCGGTGTGCTGCTATTTCTGCATCTGTAGAACCATTGATTTCATTTCTTTGCCATAGATTTCTCATTTTTTGTCATTGCCTGTGTGATATTGTCTGTTTACTGAATGGCAGGTAGAAATTTCAAAGCTAATAACTAATGTCATGAGCTCTTCTGTGTCATAAAGCCAGGATTCTGTCAGGGTTTAGACGCAGAGTCCGACTGTGTTCAGTAGCAAATGCAAATAAATGGGGTATTTTATAGCCCTATTCACATGCAGCGTAAAGAATCTGATCTTGATTTTAGGTTATTGCCGCTGATTGTGCATGAAAAAGATGCAGATTAGCCCCATTGAAGTATTCTTTGGAAAATCTACATAAAGGTATGGCCATATGGAATAGTGGTGACATAGTCACATTGCGACTGAGTACCATGTGGACATACAAGCCTCAGCGGACTCAACTTGGTTAATTAGGGATGCGTTTTTTAGTCGGTCTTCATTGTTGATGTCCAGATGGTGTTGTGGATGCCATGCAACCATTTACAATGAAGACAATGTGGTCCTAACTTGTTAATTGGAGCCCACTGTGGATCTTACGGCCGGGCAGTAGTTGGCATTGACATGGTCACATAACAACCGTGGCAGGGCCACGCCATGTGGTTGTACCCTTAGATTTGTCATGAGCTTTGAGGAAATGCCCCTTTGAAATACAGAATTTGGTGTGGATGGGAGCCATGTAGCAGTCGTCTGCTTGGAAAAATAAAAAGTGCTATTGCCAACAGTACCCGTTTAGTAGCATGTCAGGACTGAAAATGGGTCACAATGTGGGATGCACCATAATCCCCAACATGGTGCATGAGGAAACTATCTCCATTGCAGGTCACAGTGCATCTTGAAAGTCATGCCTCCCTCTTTATTACAGCAACTGTGGAAAATAGGTGTCAAAAATTGGGGGAGTATGCCAGAAAACTAGTGTCAAATAGGCCTCATTGTAATTACCTTAAAGGGGTTGTCCCACAAAAAATATTCTGCAGTTTTCAAACCAGCACCTGGATCTGAATCCTTTTGTAATTGCATGTAATTAAAAATTTAGTATAGCCACTGAGTTATTCAGTAAAATGTATAACGCCACCTGCTGTTTGTTCTTTTTCTTATCTCTTTGGCCCACTGAGACGGTCGCACATGCTCAGTTTCATGATGCTGATGTCAGAGGGCCTGAGTGGGAGATTAAGTGGATATGTCTGAGTTCAGCTCTGAACCCTGACAGCCCCTTTAAATCATAAGGCAGAACGTAGTAAAATACAGTAAAAAAAAAAAAGTTTTGGTGTACTCACTGTTTATAGCTGTTACCAATCAGATACACAGAGTGCACAAAACTATCCTGCAACCTTACACTATATAATAGAAAACTGAAATAACTTCAGTATGGCTCTCCTTTTTTAATTCATAACTAAATAAAATTGGTTAAAATACTTTCTATACATTATATGGAGCATGAAGTCGTACCCCTACATTACACCAGTTTCTGTGCAAGATTTATTTCAAGCTGGCAGCTGAGGGGCGTATCTTTTTTCAAAGGGCGTGTCATTTCTTCTGTCGCTCTCCCTATCACAGCTTGAGGGTGTGTCCTTTCTGCTACAGCTCTCTCACTAAAAGAAAATCTGGTTGACAGTTGAAGGATGGTACTGCGCATGTGTGTCCACATATGATGTTACTGTGGTGGACAGAGAAATAAGGAACAGAATAAACAGCAGGTATCACTATACAGATACATTTGGCTATACTACATTTTTCATTACCAAATTATTCAGATCCAGGTGGTGGTTTGAGAAATGTAGAATATTTTTCATGGGACAAGCAGTTTAAATACAAGGGCATCTACCCAACAAGTGTACATTGCAGCATTGTTTTTCACAGTAATCTAAACTACTAAATCATGTCTTCTAAATAAAATTATGACTCGGAAATATAGTCCTTCATCCACTACTTTGTCCTTTCTTTCTTGTTTTGAAATATGTACTCTATGCTATTGATTTTGGAATGATTTACACTGGATGTTGAGGAGAGTGGTTTTTAATTCACTTTCTTCAGAGTTAATGTCTGATTAAGAACATTGCCCCATCAATCCCATCTACAAACCTTTTACACATACTGTCGGTGGATGCTGTCTTCAGTTGTGGTTCTTCCAGATCTTGATAGCCATGTTCCATAGCTGGTCCTCCTTATACAAGAAAATATACGATTTAAAATAGTGCAGTGTATTATATCTTGTATTACAACAAAGTAAAGGTGAGGTTCTTTGCTGTCCCTTTTTCAGTAAATCTACAGTAGATTTAAAGGGGTATTCCGGTTACTTTAAGTTATTCCCCCATCGGTGGGACTCCTAGGATATCAATATGAAAATCCCAGAAAACCCTTTTATAAGGGTATTCCGGTTCCATTAACTTATCCCCTGTCCACAGGATAGAGGATAACTATTAGATCAGTGGGGGTCCTACTGCTGGGACTCCCACCAATCACAAGAAGGCTACCCCATACCCCCTGTAGCTCCTTGAAATTAGGGGCGTAGCTCAAGGCTCATGGGCCCCGGTGCAAGAGTTCAGCTTGGGACCCCCTTCCCTCAGTGCTTTATGACAAGGGGCAGGGAAGCACATAGCCTTCGTGCTGCCTGATGCAAGAATTGAAATGCCATTCCCCCAATGACAAATTCTTGACCTAACCCCTTCCCTTCAGCCAGATGTTTACCTCAACCATCATGCACTTTCTATAATGCTGGTGTCTTCTTATGCGGCACAAAGGTCTTTGGGCCCCCTCAGGCTCTTGGGCCCGGTAGCGACTGCTACCTCTGAACCCCTATAGCTACGCCCCTGCTTGAAATTAATGGAGTGTCGGTTAGGCATACATGTGGCTGTTCCATTCATTTCTGTGGGAATTGTATAGATAGCTTCATGCCCGTCCGCTCATTTCAGGGTATACAGGGCCCCCGGTCTTGTGATTGGTAGGGATCCCAGCTGTAGGACACCCACCGATCTAATAGTTATCCTAATAAGTTAATGTAACTGGAATACCCCATTAAAGGGTTTTTCTGGAATTTTCGTATTGTTAGCCCATCCTCAGGACAGGTCATCAATATGAGATCGGTGGGAGTCCGGCTCCTGGCATTTCTGCCCCGTGGCCTCTTCGCAGCTTACCAAGCACACTTCCATCCACTGCATAGAAGCCGTGCTTGGTATTATAGCTCGGCCCCATTGACCTGAGGCCATGTGACCGATGAACATGATGCCACATGGCCTAGGAAGAGACCAAAGTGCTCACCCATCACCACGACCTCTTTATACCGCTGAACGTCTGGGGTGACAGGAGTCGGACCCTCACAGATGAGATATTGACGACCTGCCCCTTTCCCTGTGCTTGGGGTGACAGCAGCTATTGTGGTCTCCTGATTGAATGCTATAGCTATCACTCAGAGCACAAGTGAGGGGCTGAGAAGCACTTCAATGCAGAGAGCACTTCACAGTAAAGCTCTGCCTCCAGTGCACTTGCAGGAGTAGAATCTGGCAGAATAAAAGTTAATATTCACGCTACTCCTGATGATGCAAACAAAGCAAAAGGTATTTTTGTCCTGCTCATTGTAGTGAAGATTGTAATTACTCTTTACATGTAGGCTTGTCTTTTTTTCTCACTAGGATATGCCATCACTCTGGTTCGTTTGGGTACTTTAGTTCACGTTTAAATATTTTTTTATTGTTTGTGTGGGTCATATTCAAAGACGTACTCAAAAAAAAATAAATGATCATAGCTGTCGTTAAAGATCTATAATGTTGTTGCCTCCTATAAATGTGTAATGTTGATTTAAAAAGGTTGTCCAAAAGAATCAATGCCCATTCCAAAGGATAGGTCATCAGTTCTAAAGTTTTGGAAAATCCTTTTAAGTCCGCACATCTATTGTAATAGAGCAGATGTCCCACAAACCAGAAGTTGGCGTCTACCCTGCTGGTGCCTTCCACAAATACAAGTTATACTGAATCTTTTCCCATAAAGCTATATATCAATCTGCTCCGCTCCTCCTGCTCCATAACAAGCTGTCTTCAGCTCAGACACCATGTTCAACATGACAATTCCCTTTAACTAATATTACCTTACCTATAGATTCTAAAATTTGAGGCAGATTGAGTGATATGGTTCTGGGTTGCTTCGGACGTGTGCTGTACTTCTAGATACGTATGTTTTATTACACATTATGAACATTTTGGAGGTCAGTAGTAACTACTTATCATCAGGCACCTTTGAGTGTTGTAAGCAATGTAGGCAGCTGCTTTCAAAAAGCAATTCTACACTGCCCTACAGGTTGATGCACATCTGGATATTAGCCGTGCTGCAGTGCCGATCCCCTAGGTAATGGCCGGAGTCTTTTAAGTTGATGGATGTTTCCATAAAGTGTGCTGTTAGTACTTCATGCCATGCTAGTTGTACAATGATTTGAAAATCATGAGGATGGCGTAATACAAACAGTCACCTAGGATTAGAATGTAAGCAGTGGATAACAAGCGTGATATATTACCTTTTTCCATTGTCGGTGTGTACAGAACACTTCACTATTTTATAATGTAATTGAATTTGGGAGGATATACATCAAGTATATTATCGTGCGCTCAGGAGTACTTCTTGTTCTCCTCAGCAGCATTGGTCGTCCACATCTAGTGTAGCATTTACATGCAGATATTTATCATCTGAATCTGTAAATCTGTCTCCAGATGTCTACTTTGGATTCAGTTATACGACTGAAGCTGAGATTGTAGAGTAGAGGATTAACTGGCTGGTGTTTGTATGTATAGGCTGAACGTACACTCGCCCACTGATCTACTGGGATTTTCACGCACAACCATCTCTAGGGTTTACAGAGAATGGTCCGAAAAAGAAAAAACATCCAGTGAGCGGCAGTTCTGTGGGCGGAAATGCCTTGTTGATGCCAGAGGTCAGAGGAGAATGGGCAGACTGGTTCGAGCTGATAGAAAGGCAAACAGTGACTCAAATTGCCACCCGTTACAACCAAGGTAGGCAGAAGAGCATCTCTGAACGCACAGTACGTCGAACTTTGAGGCAGATGGGCTACAGCAGCAGAAGACCACACGGGTTGCCACTCCTTTCAGCTAAGAACAGGAAACTGAGGCTACAATTTGCACAAGCTCATCGAAATTGGACAGTAGAAGATTGGAAAACGTTGCCTGGTCTGATGAGTCTCGATTTCTGCTGCGACATTCGGATGGTAGGGTCGAGAATTTGGCGTCAACAACATGAAAGCATGGATCCATCCTGCCTTGTATCAACGGTTCAAGCTGGTGGTCGGTGGTGTCATGGTGTGGGGAATATTTTCTTGGCACTCTTTGGGCCCCTTGGTACCAATTGAGCATCGTTGCAACGCCACAGCCTACCTGAGTATTGTTGCTGACCATGTCCATCCCTTTATGACCACAATGTACCCAACATCTGATGGCTACTTTCAGCAGGATAATGCGCCATGTCATAAAGCTGGAATCATCTCAGACTGGTTTCTTGAACACGACAATGAGTTCACTGTACTCAAATGGCCTCCACAGTCACCAGATCTCAATCCAATAGAGCATCTTTGGGATGTGGTGGAATGGGAGATTCGCATCATGGATGTGCCAGCCGACAAATCTGCGGCAACTGTGTGATGCCATCATGTCAATATGGACCAAAATCTCTGAGGAATGCTTCCAGCACCTTGTTGAATCTATGCCACGAAGAATTGAGGCAGTTCTGAAGGCAAAAGGGGGTCCAACCCGTTACTAGCATGGTGTACCTAATAAAGTGGCCGGTGAGTGTATATGTCTCCCAATCTCCACCTGTTCTACAATATAAACAGTCAGAACCTCAAAGAACTCCTTATAGGCCGCCCCAATTACAGAATTTAAAATGTAAGAATTCCTATCATGTCCAATGTAATTTCCATTTACTCCAAGTGGTAACACAGACTGAAGGCCCTATTAGACCAAATGATTTTCCAGCCAATTATCAATCTTTTATCGAGATGAAAGTTGTTAGATTATCGGCAGAGCATCTTCCTGTGTAATAAGGATGTGCTGCTGATAATCAATAGACCTTCAGTAGTGATCATTCCTTCCTCATTCACTTTGCACTTGCCTTTGTAGTAGACAAAAGCAACTGAGCGCCAATGGAAGTGTTTATCGTTGATCCACTGGTCCTGCCTGAGTATTGGGTAATCTAATAGGACCCTGAGAGAGTGCCTATCACCTTAACTAACTACATTGGCCCAGATTTACTAATGGGATTGCGCCTAGAACTTGTTGTAGCATATAGTCTCAGAAAAATCCCCCTGCACCCAGCTGGCCAAAGGGGGCTTGGTTGAATTTGAAAGGTAAAGGGGCATAGTTTAGCAAAAAAGGATGTGACCTGAGATGTGACATTTTGTGCCAAAATAGGTGGTATAGAGTTAAAATTGGTGCATGGTCACACACTTTTTCTATCATCCAGCATGAGCCACTGTGTTACACTAACTAAATATTGGAAAGAATTAGTAAATTTACCTTGTACTTGCTATCACCGCTAAATACTGTAGAATACGGTAAAACGGGTTTAAATATACACATGTCGGGGATCAGAATGTTAGCATGTAGAACGACTCATGTACCAAATATTCAAGTTTCCACTAGGGTTCTTTCAAGAGGGAAGTGCTCTGCAGAAACCCCTACCCTCAGCTCTTGAATGACATCTCCAGTGGTCTGCTGGTCTCTTCACTGCTGGAGATGGCAGTCTAAAGCAGAGGTGAGGGGTTACTACTGAATGCTCAGGACTATAGAGACTGATATAGGGACATCCAAGGGACACTTGAATTCTACCTGGTACCTGGGGGTACCAAACAGTACAACCTGATGCCATTTCTGATTTTGGTTGATCACGCCCGCTCTCTTTTAATGTTTGTTTAACCAAGTTCTGGAAGTTCACCTTCCACATCTCTTCATGTTCTTTTTCAGATACAGGGCTGTTGATTAGTCCTGACATAATCAGATTCTGGTTATATAGAATGAATGTCAGAGGAGGATGATGTCACACACACAAACCGTCAGTATCAACACTGTGTATATCACTTTTCTGGCAATGTCTGTGGTTTGGGGGCAGGGGGACAGGTCAGATGTGGTGACAAACGCCATTTAAAGGGCATCTTTCAGCAGATTTGTATCTATGACACTGGCTGATCTGTTACATGTGCACTTGGCAGCTGAAGACATCTGTGTTGGTCCCAGGTTCATATGTGCCTGCATTGCTGAGAATATTGAAGTTTTAAAATATGCAAATGAGCCTCTAGGAGTAACGGGGGCGTTGCCATTACATATATAGAGGCTACGCTCTCTACAACTGCTACTCCCCAACTACAGCCAGACATGATGACATTTACACTGCCTTTTTCTGTCAATCAAAGTGCAAAGGGCTCGGCAGTTGCAGAGACAACAGAGCCTCTATGTTTAAGGGCAACACCCCTGTTGCTCCTAGAGGCTCATTTGCATAATTTGAAACTTTTCTCAGCAATGTAGACACATGTGAACCTGGGACCAACACAAATCCCTTCAGCTGCCAAGCACACATGTAACAGGTCAGCCAGTTTCATAAGTACAAATCTGCTGTCAGATGCCCTTTAAGAATAAATCACTAGAAATGGAAACCAATTCGCAACATACTAAGCGTTCATTCCTCATTTTTTCCAGGATCACTGTTCAATGCTCTGAATTGTTTAATGTGTTTCTCTGGTTTCGTTCCAGGCAATTTCTCCGAGTACTTCCTCTGCCCAGTGAAAACTGGAGTTCTCTGGTTGAAGAATGGTGCTGCCACCCCGACCCCTTTGCCAACCGAAGCTGCCTGCCCAAGGTTAACGACTGCTTCCTGGGAGACACGTTCCTTTTGGTGAATAAGGCAAATATTTCAGACCCCTCTAGAGAGACTAATGAGATGTCATCTGTTCCTCATCCCGTTGATGCAAACATCTCAGTAAGTTATTAGCGTTAATGACATCAACTAATTGGTACATTTATATTGCCCAGTATAACTTTATTATCTCCAGCAGAAGGGGGCTCTTAATCTCTCTGTTAGTGGCTCCGAGAGCTCTTATCAAATACCATGTGAAATAAGTTTGTGGGTGAAATTGTGTTATTCATTTTCCCTGACAATATTGTATGTCAGCGCTAGATCATATCTTCCTGTGGGAGTTAAATGGCGGCGAGCCCTGCTGCTTCATTTTATTCTGCACTTCAACAGGAAGAGCATAACGCAGTGACTACACCGTCTGAAATTTTACTCTAGGGCCCTAAATGATGTTTTTGTAGTTATCTGGGAAAATGATTAGCTTCATTAACTAATCTGAGACATGGTGCTCCAAAGACAGCATGTATTGACAGCTCAAGGAATATGAAAAGGTGGGCTACGATTCAGGAACATGACATTTTGCAAGCAAGAATGGACTGGGAACTTAAAGTGGCCCAGTGTTGTAAGCGGATCCAATTTCACAGAAGGCGGGGCAACACAAGTAGGCTGGGCAGTAATACAATAGTGCAGCAAATTAACACCACAGCAGAACCAACTACCACAGTGCAGCACAGTAGACTACCCCAGCAGAAGCAAATACCACAGTGCAGTACAAAATACAGAAAATACTCCCCCTCCCCCCCCAAAAAAAACAAAAACTGCCCCATTCGACCCACCTCTTCCTCTTCTCTAATTAATATATGAACAACGGGGCTGAGAAATTGTGACACTGACCTCAGCACCTACCAAACCTTACTTTCAGCATGCCCCCTGGTCTTTTATCACTACCAAACATACAGGAGAATATAGCACTAGCTAGCTATTACATCCATTGACATCTCCTCTGATATAGATGCATTTTTCTGTCATCTTCTCCATACAGCCCGGACCACCATGATGACTTCTTTCCGCCATGCCTTGTCTCTGTGGAGTTTGGCCCACACATATCTTAGATTCCTCACTTTTCCATCATCCTCTCCACCTTCTTAACACAAACTCCATATCCTGGTTCCCTCATGGTGTCATGCTGCCTCCAACCCCATTACTGCCTGCCGCGCTCCCCAATGCCCCCAAATACTATACTGCAGAAAATTTAGTGTCCCCAGTAGTAATAATGCTTATCCATAGTGGCCCCAGCAGTAATTTGCTCCCCTATAGTGCCAACAGTAGGAATAAAGCTCCCTATAGTGTCATTAGAAGTAATAATGCCCCATATACTAAACCCAGTAATAATAATGCCTCCTATAGTGCACCAGGAATATTAATTTCCCTATAATGCCCCCAGTAATAATAATGCATCCAATATTACCCCAACCGTTCACATACTGATGACTTATCCTGAGGATAGGTAATCAGTATTAAACACTCGGAAAGCTCCTTTAATAATGCCCCTATAGTGTCCCCAATATTAAAAATATCCCCAAATGCCTCCAGAAATAATAATGCCCCCTATAGTGCCCCCAGTATTAAAAAAAATGCATCCATAGTGCCCCCAGTATTAAAAATGTTGCCATAGTGACCCCAGTAATGCCCCAGTATTAAAAACCTATATGTATGCCCCTAGAGTGTCCCCCATTAATCCTCCAATTGTGCCCTAAATGCTCCCCAAGTGGCCTCTTTCTGCCTCTGGCTTGGGATTCACGTGTCATCATCATCATCACACCGTCTGACATTGGCTGTGCCCTGCCGTAGTTGAATTCAGGAGGGCACCTGCAGCCGCTGGCCAGATACACAAGAATCTAACGCTCCCAGCATTATTTACCTCTGTGAGCGTCAGATCATTAGGTACCCGGCTGCCGGTGGTGAGGGGGGGCTTAGGCTGCTCTCTGGACATCCCACCAGAAGTTTCCCGCTAGGGTCTGTGGCTAGTCCGCCACTGTTTGCAAGATATGATTGTAAACTATGGATTCAAGTATTATTAATAGTATTAACAATAATAGTATTTGGCAGTGTAGTATAGTTTTGAAATGTAATGAGGAATTTCATGTAACCTGGAGTTCATCATTCAACATTTTATGGAGAATTTTTATTCTTATGCGATCAGGAATTTCGATTCTGATTTCTTAGGCTTCATTCACACGACCGTATTTTGTTTCCGTGTCCGTTCCGTTTTTTTGCGGACCGTATGCGGAACCATTCATTTCAATGGGTCCGCAAAAAAAACGGAAGGTACTCAGTTTCCGTATGTCCGTATTTCCGTTCCGCAAAAAAGATAGAACATGTCCTATTCTTGTCCGTTTTGCTGACAAGGATAGGCATTGTTACAATGGATCCGCAAAAAAAAAACGGAAACACGGATGCCATACGGAACGTCATCCGTTTTTTTTGCGGATCCGCAATTTGCGGACCGCAAAACACATACGGTCGTGTGAATGAAGCCTTACTGTGTGATATCTGATCCGCTAAAATCTGCTGACATCAATCTGTGGTGAAATTTCAATTCCTGTCTAATGTAATGTAGCTGTGATATCTTATAGCCTGTATCGACTCTGTAACTAAACCTTTCAATAATTTGCTTTAAATCAGCATTTCACCTCAGATAGATACAATCAGCACACAGCAAAACATAGGGCAAGTTTGTCAGAATACCGCATGTTACAGGCTACAGCATGTTCTTCTATCCACAATGTGCATTTTATTGGATGTGTGAATATGGGGTTTTCTAAGCTTCTACCTACAGTGGTGAGCTGCCCATGGTTGGTAGGACTGCAGGGTAGTTGGCAGCTCTTCTTCAGGCTGCAGGTTCTTTACAGTTCTGTTTTTATCATACACTGCAATCCACATTTAAAAATGGCATTTTTTTCGTGTAATGTATGTGACAAGCCTTAGATCTAAACACTCAAAGTCTTCTTTAGCCAACACCTTTATTTTCCTCTTCTGTGAGGATAATTTAAAGAAATTGTACTCACTGTCCCGAACCCTCTGCATTCTAGTGCGTCTCTCTAATCCTCCCCATCACTACTGCTATGGCATTAAAGGGATAATCCAATGAACAATGTAAAATATGAAAATCGTACATAATCTAGTATGTGACAATCTCTTTCTAACAGAGCTAGAACCAGCCCTGTACATCACATGGATCCAGAGATCTCCCTATTCATTGCTCCAATTGTTCTGCTACATTTGTTTCAAGCTTGTCAGTTTAGGGCTGTTGCCTTTCTCAGGGGGCGTGTTCTTTCTGATGCAGCTGGTGGCAGCTGAAGGATGGAACTGAGCAGGTGCCTCTGGCTCGGTGAGCAGGACAGAGAAATTAGAACAAAAGCAAACAGCAGGTGGCGCTATACAGATAGATTACATGGAATAACTCAGTAGCTATAAAAATGTAACTATATGCAATTACAAAAGTATTCAGATCCAGGTTCTGGCTTGAAAACTGTAAAATATTTTTTGTGGGACAATGCCCTTAAAGAACTCCCGACAAAAATTTTATTCCATGTCCTGCTAGAAATGTACATGATGTAATCTGTAGTGAATGTCATTTTCTTACCAGTGTCTGAATTTTTGACTTATATCATCCTGAAGTTTCTTATCTGTGTCATGTGACCAGCAATTAGACTCACCAACTCACACATAGACTTATGTGTGGACAGGAAGTCTAATTCTCCAAGTATTCCTATGAAACTGAAAGTGAGGCTCCCATAGGAATGAATAGAGCAGTTACTGGCTTTCTGTCCTGGGTCAGTTGGAGGTCAGGGAGTTGGTCACATGACCCAGCTACAATAAGAAGAGAGGTTTTTACTCACAGAAACAGTCACTGATAAGAAAATGACAATCACTACAGATTATATCATGCACCTTTCTAACAGGTCAGAGAATAAAATTTTTTGTGGGAGTTCTTCTTTACGTCTTGACGCAACGATGACTTGCCAGTCACTGACCTCAGCGATACATTGCACAAAACCACTGAAGCCAATGGCTGACTGCAGCCATCATGTGGTATATGAGCAGCGGCCCCTGGAAATAACTTTATTTTCTTATTCTAATAGCATATCTTCCTTAAAATAATAAAAAATATACCCAAACTGGATGCATTACACATTAAGGTAATGAGTATGCTCTTTCATGGTTCTCAAGGCCAGGTTCACACCATGCATCCAGAAATGAGCTGACTGGCAGTTTTAACAGTCCCTACAGATGACTCTGCATTTTTTTTGGAGAGGAGATAACTTTATTATCAGCCTGTATGTGAGCTGATATGTTGGCTTCCCCGTCTGTATGTAATCTGATGACGAATTTGTAACCCCTGCATCTCATATTTTTCCACACATTGACAAAGCATTGAAAACATGCAGCAGTACTTCAAAATATCATGACAGTACATCCTGTTGGTTTATCCCCAGTTTATTAATTATTCTTTTTTATTTTTGTAATGTGTAGGGGCAGTGATGCTGACCATTTTTGTAATATACTTTAATTACTGAAATTGAACATTTCTATTAGAAAAATAGCTGTAAAGTGGCCCATTTTGAGTCAGTGTTGAGCAAGTCTCCACAGTTATGTAAACAGAAGAGAGAGGAGTATTGATAAGGCTCAAAATGGGCCACTTTAAAGCTATTTTTTAAATAGAAATGTACAATTTCAGTAATTAAGTACCATATTTTTCACCCCATAAGACGCATTTTTCCCCCAAAAGTGGGGGGAAAATTTCCCTGCGTCTTATGGGGTGAATACTAATGAGCGCTTCCATTATGGAAACGCTCATTAGTACCGGAAGACCAGGAAGCGGACCTCAAGCTGTGGGTGTCAGTTCACAGCACAGCTGGAGGCAGGATGAAGAGGATCATGCTGAAGGAGAGGAGCGGCAGTGTCCGGAGCAGGGGAGGTGTTTTTTTTTTTTTAGTTTTGTGGCTGATGAGGGCTGAAATATGGCCATGGAGGCTGATATGGGGAGCTGAAATATTGCCATGGGGGCTATTATGCGGGCTACAATTTGTCAATGGGAGGGATGGGGCTCTTATCTGAGGTCTGATTGGTGGTCTGATCTGAGGTCTTATTAACATTGGTGGTCTGATTGGGGCTGTCATCTGAGGTCTGATTAAGGGCCCATTCACACGACCGTGTGCACAGGTCCGCATCTATTCCACAATTTCGCGGAATAGATGTGGCCCGTTCACTTCAATTGTCGGCAGGTGATCATGCCGAGCCGCGGCTCCGCAAGAAAAAATAGAACATGTCTTATAGGCATTTTGAACGGGGTGCCGGGCCCTGTGTTACGCAATTTGCGGATCGGCAATACCACAACTGTCTGAACGGCCCGTAATATTTGACGTCTGATTGGTGGTCTGACCTGAGGTCTAATGAAAAATATTTTTTTTCTTGTTGTCTTCCTCTAAAACCTAGGTGCGTCTTATGGGCCGGTGCGTCTTATAGGGCGAAAAATCCGGTATATTACAGAAATGGTCAGTATCACTGACTCTATACATTACAAAAATAAAAAAAAGAATGAGTTACACTTTAAGTACGTTTTTTTTTTTTTCTTTTTGGCGTTGTATTTGCTCCATTTTTACAGTTGTTCGAACCAGTACAGGACAGATGGATCATACAGTAAATCAATATGTATTTGTTGGGACTAACAGGAGTTGGCTTACATCTACACAGTTTCAGTGACATTAGAAGGAAGCAGTTTTTGTGAGCAGTGCGGTAGGTTATTACGTTGTGCCAATACGATGCTGTATATGGTAAGTTTGGCCAAGTGAGCGCTAAAAAGACAGATGTCAGAGAATGTCAGCACTAGAGGAACAGCACAATAAAGTTCAGCCTGCCCTCAAGAGAGGATAGCTAAAATTATACATTCTTTAACGAAAGGTGTAATGTGACATTTATGTGACATTTTTCTGACTTGCAGAAATCAAAGGAAAATACCAAAGTCGTTTGCAAGCGGTGCAAAGCAATACTGGGAGAGATGGTGTCATCAGGTATGTAAGACAGAAACCATGCTAATAGCAGGCTGACAATAAAAGGCCCGGCCAGCGCTCTTGTTATGGTCATGGCCAGCTGCTTCTTCCATAAGCTGGGGTATTGTAAAGGAAAGATAAGGCAAACTTTTCATACTCCAAGTTCAGTACAAGTCATTTCCTTTTGTCACTGAGTTTTTTTTTTTTTTTTTTTTTACGCAGAATGTGATAGTTATTGAATACTTTTCTAAATGGCTCATTATTTCCAAATTAAACCCCTGAGAGTTGTGGGGAATGATTGATCAGTCCATTGCATTTTGAATGAAGCAGGTAGATTCATACTCTCATAGTCAAGGGCATCGGTGACCCAGATTATGTTGCTAGTATCTGTCTGTGCTCCAGCCTCATAGTCTTGCTCTATAAAAATTACTATAGAGATGATATCATTACCATGCTAATAGTCATGGATTCTAATTCAGGTTGTCTGAATGACTTTTTTTTTTTTTTAAAGAAAAAGAGGCTCAGAATGCTGTAAAAAAAAAAAAACGTAAAAAATAAATATATATATCTAATATATAAAGCTGAGTGTATGTATGTGTGTATGTCCGCTAAAGGTATCCACGCCGTCGCAGCTACAATCACTATATTTGGCACACAGGTACATCAGGTGTCCAGGAAGGTTTTAGAACGGGTCTCAGCTCTCCAGGACGAACCCAAAAAATGCATTAACCAATAGAAGCCTGGTCACATGACCCTTATCAGCCAATAGAAGCTCGCAGGCCTTTAGTCTCCACACACACACAGGTTCACACCAGGTTTCCATAACAACCCAGCCATTTTTCTTTACTGCTGTAGGAAAAAGCTTATGTTTTAGACTAATTCGTCATCAATCATTACCTAATATAATGTAAATTTCACATATTTACTACTGTTCAGTAGTAATAAAGATGTTTTCTTCCACTGCTACCCACTGTGTTTCCTCATAAATTACTATGGCATCGACCTGTAACCTGTAATTTAAGGACTTAAAAGACCCACCCCCAGGTCCAGCTAAGCTACGCCCCCTTCCACTTTACAGCCGACGGGAATTTAAAAAAAAGGAAGGTAAAAATCAACTTCTGTCAGCTACAGGGGTGGGGGGAGGGTAACTTTCTCCCTGCAGCTCACGCTGAGACTGCACAGTACTGCTGTCTGAGAGTGAGCTGTTCAAAAGGACATCCATGTGTCCAACCAGACCTCTGGCCACCCTAGAGGCAGGCTGCTGTTAGGGTGGCCAGACGTCCGGTTTTAGGACGGACAGTCCGGTTTTCTGGCTTCCTGTCCTCCGTCTGGCACAGTGCCTGGACGGACACAGGGATGTCCACCCTTTCAGTAGCTCACGCTCAGACAGCAGCATTGCGTTATCTGAGCATGAGCTGCAGCAACTGACTGAGGCTTCTCTCACCCCCAGTCACTAGAGCCCGCAGACATGGCTCTGTGTGGCTGACTGAGGGGGAGAGAAACACTGGGATGTCCCTAGCTCACCTTCAGGTAAGGATCTACTTCTTCTCCTCCATGTCTTTATGTTTAGGGGTGTGGCTTCACTGGGACTGGGACATGGCTTCATGTTTGGGGGCGTGGCCGGTGAGGAACGGCTTTCTGGGGTGAAGCCAGTGGCAACCCTAGCTGCTGTGGAGGTCACAGTTAAAAGGGAGGGCGCTGTGGATGTTACTTTTTTAAGGGGGCAGGCTGCTGTGGAGGTCACTGTTAAAGGGGCGGGCACTGTGGAGGTCACTGTTAAGGGATGAGGGGACTATTAATGAGGCAGCGGGGTACTGTGAGGTCACTGTCAAGGGAGCAGGGTACCGTGACAGTCACTGTTAAAGGGGCAGTCACTGTGGAGGTCTCTGTTAAGGGGGCCAGGAATGGTGGAGGTCAGTTAAGGGGACTGTAACCTATGGTCAGTGTTAAGGGTTGGGTGCTGTAGAGGTCACTGTTAAGGAGGCGGGCACCTGTGGAGGTCACTGTCATGGGGGTTAGGTGCTGTGGAACTCACTATTAAAGGGGCAGGCTGCTATGAAGGTCAAAGTTAAGGGGGTGGGCTACTGTGGAGGTCCCATTTTAAGGAGACAGGGCACGGGGGGGGCAGTGTAAAGATCATCACACCTGACCAATCTGCCACCATTTCCATCCTGAAGATTCTCAGGAAATGACCACTCATCCGATCACTAGTGGAGGAAGGTGACTTCTGTGGCCAGTGACCAGCTGAGCGAGAATTTCCTGTGTCAGGAGAGGTGCCAGGAATCAGATCCTGGCTGGGGAATTGTCAGAACAGGTGATGAATGATTAGGTGAGTGTGACTTTTTTTATTCTGACAGCCTGGACCCCCGTTGATCAGCTGTTTGAGAAGCCACTGGTGCTCACAGTAGCGCCATGGCCCTCTTGCAGCTTAGACTAGGCCGTGTGATGTCAGGTTCATCGGTCACATGGCCTAGGCGCAGCTCGGCCCCATGGAAGTGAGCTGCGATACCAAGCTCAGCTGCTATCAAATGGACAGTGTTGTGCTTGGTGAGCTGTTAGGAGGCTACAGCACTGCTGCCAGTGTCAAAGCCTTCTCAAACAGCTAATCAGCAGGGTCTTGGGTGTCGGACCCCCACCGATCAGATACCGATGACTTATCCAGAAGTCATCAGTATCTATAAAAAACTTTGAAAAATGATGGAATTGCTGTTTTTGTCACCTTACCTCCTCAAGAACTGGTATAAAAATTGATCAAAAAGTCATATGTACCCCAAAAAGGTAGCAATAAAAAGTACAGCCCATCCTGCAAAAATACAAGATGCTGCAGTGATGGTTGACCTTCTGGAAGTTTATCCCATCTGCACACAGGATCTTTGGAGCTCAGCTAAAGTGACCATTGGGTTCTTAGTCACCCCTTGAAGTTTCCAGATAAGAGCTTTGTTCTAAATAGAGGTTCCTGCGACAGTAAAGAATCTTTACTCTTTCCACAGTAGTCCAAAACAATGGATTACTCCCACATCATGAGCAGAGTCACTGGAAATGTTAACACAATCATCTTCTTCTAATTTGAGAGCAACACACAAAGCAGTTAATTCAGCAGCCTGAGCAGATATTGGGAGAAGGACAGAAGCATGTGAAACCTTATTTTCCCGCTCACTACCGCACAGCCATCCAGAGTGACAACATCAGATCTGCAAAATGTTATAAGTTATCCACAAAAAGATCAGCAGCAGGAGGCAAGTGAAGAATAGGAGCTTCCTGTAAATGCAAGCATGGAGAGGTGGTTTCCTTTAGAACAGCGGTGCAGTTATGGATTAGTGCACATGAGGGACTTTCTGGAACTGTCCGTTCCGTGCTTAGCAACAAAGCTAATATTTTGCAACCAAATATCGCAATAACGCCTGTGCAAGCACCATAGACGCCTGTACAAGACATTTTACTCTCTAAAAAAATAGCCTTAGGCATGTTAGTATACGTTAAACTTCTCCCTGCCATTCATGAGGGCAGTGCGCATTGTGAACGGCACAGGCAGCACAACGATACTGCTGGTGCCTGAGATATCCAATAACAAATCTCCATACAGCAAGGAAGGAAGCTGCCTATTGGTCAGTTTGGGCAGGCTGATGGACCATTCGGCATTCAGCTCTGAACGCCGAATGGTCCGACGTTCAGCTATGAAGCTGTGGAGTGAGACTCGTGCAGCGGCACTGCAATCCTCATTGAGTGGTGGCCTGGCAGGGTAAGTAGCCTCCTGGTGGGCATTAGTGATTGTTCATCAGGATGGCTGTTTGAGGTTTCTAAGCCTCTGGGAGGGGTCAGGAGTGAATGCTGAGCAGGTAATCATAGCCAAGTCATAAAGTACAGGGTAAAAGGATACAGTATATTGGACTGTAATTTAACACTGCTAATAATTAATAATAATAATTGCCCCTGCTGCATTCATTCCAGATTTCTCCGTGTGGCTTATTAACCCTATCCTGGAGGGGAGGAAGTTCTGATCTTTACATGGGACTGTATGTTGGAGAGGGCTGAATGGAGGGGAGGAATGTACTTAGACTAGTAATGGTTCCCCTTCATAAATGCCAACCTCTTAGGGCGTGTTCACTATTTATTTCTGTTGTTTGGTGAGTGGAACAACAAAAGTAACGGAAATGCTGCATTCTGCATATAACTGACACAAACAGAGCTGAACAGACTCGAATGACTATAATGGGATCCGTTCAAGATCTTGTCTTTTTTTAACAGACAAAAAAAAATTTCTGGTATTTTTGACAGAATCTGTGACAGAAGCCCATCTACCAACGACATGGTGGCTTCTGCAGATGGGTTCCTAACACTAACAGAATTGCCTCTCCAGACACTAGCTATGCCTACAAAATTCAGGGCAGTATAGGAATGTATATGTATGTATTACAGTGTACTGCCATAAAGTGGCATGCAAAAGTCTGAGCACCCCTGCTCGAAATTACTGTTACTGTGAACAGTTAAGCAAGTTGAAGATGAAATTATCTCCAAAAGTCATAAAGTTAAAGATGAAACACACCTTTCAAAATTCTAAGCAATATCAGTGGATTATTATTTTGGTTTTGTACAATTTTAGGGTGAAAAAGAGATCTCAGACTTTAAATAGGCTTGTTCACAATCATCGTTAGGAAAGCCAGGTAATGCAAATTTTCAAACGCTGCCCAACACTGAAAATGAAAATGGAGGAGAAGGCTATAAATAAAAATTCAGAGACCGCTGCTCATAGAATTGCTAGAAAGGCAAATCAGAACTCTGGCTTGACTGCAAAAGACCTTCAGGAGGATTTAGCAGACTTTTGTGGTATATTGTTCTGCTGTTTAGTGACACCTGCACAAATATGGCCTTCATGGAAGAGTGGTTAGAAGAAAACCTGTCCTGCGTCCTTACCACTAAATTCAGCATCAGAAATATGCAAAAGAACATCTATATAAGCCTGATGCATTTTGGAAACAAGTCCCGTTAACCAGTGTGGTTAAAATAGAACTCTTTGACCAGAATGAGCAAAGGAGAATGAATATGTTTGGAGAAAAAAAGGGGACAGAATGAAAAAAAAACCCACTGCAACCATTAAAGAGGACCTTTCACCGGTCCTGACATTAAATATCTGTCAGGGTAGGGCATACTGACGACATTAGAGATTGCTTACTATTTATCCTATGCGCTGTCCCTTTCCCCTGCTGTGTCGCCTATTCTGGTTTCCCGCCTGGTATTTAAATTCGTCCTTTTTAATCATGATGTTTTTATTGCATAATATTATATTATTTCAAACACTTCCACCATCCAGATTTCATAATTAACTCATGTGACCAAGCAAAATTAAGTCCCACTATACAAACTACATTTGTGAGATGGGAATACTTGCTTAAAGGGGTTCTCCAAGTTATATATATTGATGACCTATCCTCAGGATAGGTCATCAATATCAGATCGGCGGGGGTCCAACACCCGGCACCCCCGCCGATCAGCTGTTTGAAGAGAAGGCGCGCGCCGTGCCAGCGCTGCCTCCTCTTCACTGTTTACATCCTAGCCGTAACATCTGTAGTGGTGAGTAGATGTAATTACACCTCACCGCCCCATTCATTTCAATGGGAAGGATCGCTCCCATAGACTTATATAGGAACAAGCGTTCCCATCGAAACGAATGGGGCGGTGAGGTGTAATTACACCTACTCACCACTACCCCCATGTCGGCCAGTATGTAAACAGTGAAGAGGAGGCAGTGCTGATACGGCGCGCACCTCCTCTTCAAACAGCTGATCGGCGGGGGTGTTGGGTGTCGGACCCCCTCCGATCTGATATTGATGACCTATCCTGAGGATAGGTCATCAATATATATAACTCGGAGAACCCCTTTAACTGTTTACTGTAACGGTAATTTTTACCAGGGGTGCCCAGACTTTTACATGCCACTGTATATTGATTGTTTTCTTAACATTATGTAGGCCTACATATTATTTTCTTGAATTGCAGCAATTTTCGTACTCCTCCTCAGCTACAAATACTTTTCAGAAATGGTAAGAGGAGTATTTTTACTGTTCTGGAAAAAATAGTGCTACCTCTGTTTTCAATGTGGAATGGTTAGATTAGGAGCTGACGACAATGTAAGGTGGTATTGTGTAAGTCTTTGTTCTGAATATCGAGTGAATGCTCCATTGAGCAAATGTTTCCAACTCATAGGGACAGTGAAGAGTTAGTGGGTTGCCCAAAACAAGATCAGCTGTTTTCTGGACCAATACAGCAGCCCTTGCAACCGCATCCAATGGGTAACTGTAATATTCCACTGGCTGATTTTTCTGCCTCTGCCTCATCCTGGAGATACATACAGTACAGTCCTTTGCTAGGTGACCCACACTCACACAGGTGTAACAAACCTCCCCTTCAACAGGCACTATCCCAGCCACTCCGTTTGCTGCAGTCTGCATACCCGTAGTTGTAGTAGTAGAGGAATCGCCTGCTGGAACTGCGGTCTAATCCTGGGCTTTACCTCTTCTGCCCCTTCGTCCTCCAAACCAGGAATTATACCTCGGGTGATAAGCATAAACTACTCCAGGTGACAGATAAGGGGAAGCTACAACGGGAACTCCACTAGGGGATACCTGTATTCTAAATACTGGGACTGCAGCCGAAGCAGGCAATGTTGGCAGCATGGTGGAGGCAGACAAATTCTGAGCTTGGTATATGGTTTTACTTTTTGTCTGAAACTGGTAACATCTCTTCCATTTGCATATTCATTGGTTTATTCTTTTCTTTTCAATCTTTTCCCATTTTTGCTGAATGATCTCATAGCATGATCTGGGAGATATCCACCAGGCTGTGAAGCCATTTATGTTTCCAGTCTGTTATATGTAAAGTTATCTCCTCTCTGAGCTCATCAATTAGACCATCCACAAAAAGAGTAATTACCTCAATATGGTCAGTGTCTTCCTCACTGTCTAAATTCCAATCAGTGTATTTATGCACTGCATCTTTGAACCTTCTCCAATATTCCAAAACATCTTCAGTCTTATTTTGTTTTACTTCCAATAAGATACGTAAGCTGTAGCTTTTATTAAATGTTTTCTTTGTCCAAGCCTTAAGAGAAGCCATTAAGGCATCAACATCATGTACATCTTCAATGTCAAACTCTGTTTTTTTATCCCTGACTCGGCAACACTCTTTTTACTAGAAAAAGTTTTCCACCTATGCACATTTTTCTCTGGAATTGCAGATTCAATCAGATTCCACGTATTTTTGTATAATCCTTTCTTTGTCTTCTGAAGCCACTCTACTTTTTTATCGACTTCTGGGGACAATATTGGAGATCAGGTAATTCTATTATAGCTATATCTTCAGTGGGTTTCTTCCCAGCATTTTACTCGTGGACTCCGTTTACTAATTTACCAGGGAGTGCAGTAGTTGGCTGTAGTAATTGGCTTATTTTCCAACCTTACTGCTTTTACTTGCTTGCTCCTTAAAGAAATGCATGTCGAGCCCAGAGACAGGATTGTGTGGAGGCACAGATCTGGAGAAGGGTGCAAAAAAATTCTTCTGCCCTGAAAATTTCCAACAGTACAGTGGCCTGCATATAATTGTTAAATGGAAGATGTTTGAAACAACCAGAACTCCACCAAACTCCGTAATCGGAGGATGAGGGCCCGGTAAGACAAGTGACCATGAACCTAATAGTCCAAAGATCCTGTGTGAAGATAGGAGAAACTTCCAGAAGGTTAACCATCACTGCAGCCAGGGTGGATAAAAATCAATGTTTTTTTTTAAAAAAATCAAAAAAATCGGATTTTTTTTATTTAAATCGGATTTTTTTGATTTAAATCGGATTTTTTTCAATAAACTGCTTTTTGAGGAAAATATTTTACCATCCAAAGGTTCTTCCATCATGAGATAAAGCTGAGTTGTTTAACTCAGTAGAATAAAGGCTATATATGTGTAACATTCACAATGCCATGCTCTTCCAGAGGTTTCTGTAAGATTAGTGGGCAGTTTCTCTCCTATATTATTCACAGACGCTCGCTTTACTTCAGTGCCAAGTCCAAGAAGTTAGACAATATGTTTCTGATTGTTTGGAGTGGAATAGATCTGCACAGCACAACACAAGAAGAATGTGAATCTAAGTGTGAGGAGGAGGAGGGGCAAGCAGACAAGAAAATGAAAGTGAAACTTTGAGCACAATACTGCAGCATAGCCACAGACAGACAAGTCTGGATCTGTTTGTGTGTACGATCTGAGGTTTATTACATTCTTTCCTTAAACTGGGGAGAAAAAAGTAATATAAAAAGTGATTCTAAAAATCTTCATCTACTTGCATGTTAAAGTAGCAAGAACTAGTTTAGGTAGAAACTTTGATTTAAATCACTGATTTAAATCAAGCCTTACTGACTAGTGATTTAAATTGTGATTTAAATCAGTTCGATTTAAATCAAATCCACCCTGACTGCAGCACTCTATAAATGTGGGCTTAATGGCAGAGAGGCCAGAAAGAAATCTCTCCTTAGTAAAAGACACATGAGAGTCTGCCTGAAGTTTTCAAAAAAGCACCTATGGACTCTCAGACAGTGAGAAACAAGATTTTCTGATCTGATGACACCACGATTTAACTTTGTGGCCTCAATTTCAAGTGTCATTTCTGGAGGAAACCAGGCACTGCTCATCTCCTGCCCAATACCATCCCTATAGTGAAGCATGGTGGTGGCAACATCATACTGTGGGGGATGTATTTCAGCAGCTGGGACAGGGAGACTGGCCAGGGTTGAGGAAAAGCCGAATAAAGCAAAGTACAGAGTAAGGCTGCTTCTCTCAGTGCTATCTATTGAAAGATTTGGGGCACTCAAAAACATTTAAAGGGCTTGTGCAGGCTGTATATATTGATGACCTATCCTCAGGACCGGTCATCAATATCTGATTGGCAGGTGGGCTGGACCTGCTGTTCGAAGAGGCGGCGACTCTCCATGCGAATGCTACTTCCTCACACTACCCACATCTCTGAAGTCTCGGCGGTGCAGTGTAATTATAAGAACTCTCATCATTCATGTGAATTGATCAAGTACTTTCAATTACACAGCACCGCCACTGCAAGAGAGACAACCCGGTAACTACTGTGATCAGATATATAAATATAAATGAATAGAAACTGTCTGTGCAACCCCTTTAAAGGTGTTATCCTGTTCTATTTTCTCAGTTCATCTCTCCCACAGTGGTGAGTCTTTTCTATGGCTGCCCTGCTACACTGCGATACTTGGCCGTGTGACATGTTTTGCGCCCAAAATCGCTGTGTAGCTGAACTATAATTGATGGATGCACATTAAGGTCCTACTTTTTTGCAATGATTTTTCACATGTACTTTGTTACTTACGTTCATTTTTCCCATGCACAGTGTTTTTTGCAATTCCTTTTAGATGCTGTCAAGTATTACTTTACTGAAGTGATGATTCGTCCAACTTCTCAACCATACAACATGATTTCAAGGTAAAAATTTAGAACACTGATTCTTCCAAATATCATTTGACCACCAAGGCTTATAGAAAAGAAAAATTAGCCAACCAGTGTTTTACTTTTCAGAGGCTTTCTGACAAATGAAAACCACAAACTATTGCACGTTATGAGCTAGTGTTTTTTTTTTTTGTTTTTGTTTTTACCTTATACAGTATATTATCATCATATATGCACTTAAAGGGGTTGTCTCACTAGAAGAACCCCCACCCCTATGCCCTGTTAGAGCAGATAGATGTCCTAGAGGCTTGGAACCCCCTTGTGCCAGAACAGAGGTTTGCTCGGGTGTATCTGACGCATCCTTTCATTACATGGATAGCTATTCATTTGGATGAGTTTCATGTAATACTACATTTCTTGTGGCTGGCTTTTGCTTCCCCTGGTAATAACTAGCACACTAATGATAGATCCCCCCTACCCAGCCCTGACAATCTCACACCTGCTCCACTGTTTTGAGTAGCAGCTTAAGCGCAGAAGCTCTGCTTCCATTTCTGGAGCAGCGACTATGCATGCGGTGCTATACTTCTGGGTCTACATAAAGCACCACGACAGACCACTTTAAAGACCACGTTTGCTGAGATTTGCCGTATTCCAGCTTGTAGTATTATAAATTAATGCATATCATCAATGTGATGCCTTATTAGTGTACACCAGTAAGTAGGGCTGTGCGATTAATCAAATTAATTCTGTTGATTCACCCTTTTTGTGTTCCGCAAAAAATGGAATACTGAATTTTTCCCTTTCACCCATGACAGTACCATAGAGAGAGAGGTGGATCCGCCCCCACAACTGGACAGGAAGCCCCAGAGCAATTAAAAAGGGAACACCCACTTCCTCCTTCAGTGTGGTTTCCTGTCCTTCGGACAGAGGAGCCTGGAGCATGCAGCCTCCAGGGCTGTGAAGCAAGAAACACCTAACGGATTGAGCTTAGGTTTTTTTAGTGAATGTTTGTGTTGTATGGTGGTATGAATCTGCCCTTAGCATGATTGATAGGGTTGTATATTTTGGGCCTGGTCTGCCTCATGGCTTCTGGGCCTGGTTGTCTGCCACTCGGCTTTAGGGCCTGATTGTCTGCCTCTCGCTTTGGGGCCTGGATGGCCTGCCTCTCGGCTTTGGGGCCTGGATGGCCTGCCTCTCGGCTTTGGGGCCTGGATGGCCTGCCTCTCGGCTTTGGGGCCTGGATGGCCTGCCTCTCGGCTTTGGGCCTGGATGGCCTGCCTCTCGGCTTTGGGGCCTGGATGGCCTGCCTCTCGGCTTTGGGGCCTGGATGGCCTGCCTCTCGGCTTTGGGGCCTGGATGGCCTGCCTCTCGGCTTTGGGGCCTGGATGGCCTGCCCTCTCGGCTTTGGGGCCTGGATGGCCTGCCTCTCGGCTGGGCCGATGCCTGCCTCTCGGCTTTGGGGCCTGGATGGCCTGCCTCTCGGCTTTGGGGCTGGATGGCCTGCCTCTCGGCTTTTGGGCCTGGATGGCCTGCCTCTCGGCTTTGGGGCCTGGATGGCCTGCCTCTCGGCTTTGGGGCCTGGATGGCCTGCCTCTCGGCTTTGGGGCCTGGATGGCCTGCCTCTCGGCTTTGGGGCCTGGATGGCCTGCCTCTCGGCTTTGGGGCTGGATGGCCTGCCTCTCGCTTTGGGCCTGGATGGCCTGCTCTCGGCTTTGGGGCCTGGATGGCCTGCCTCTCGGCTTTGGGGCCTGGATGGCCTGCCTCTCGGCTTTGGGGCCTGGATGGCCTGCCTCTCCTGGATGCCTGGCTTTGGGGCCTGGATGCCTGCTCTCGGCTTTGGGGCCTGGTTGGCCTGCCTCTCGGCTTTGGGGCCTGGATGGCCTGCCTCTCGGCTTTGGGGCCTGGATGGCCTGCCTCTCGGCTTTGGGGCCTGGATGGCCCTGCCCTCTCGGCTGGCTGTCTGCCTTTGAGTCTGGGCCCACCTGGCTGTCTGTCTGCCTTTGGAGTCTGGGCCCGCCTGGCTGTCTGTCTGCCTTTGGAGTCTGGGCCCGCCTGGCTGGCTGCCTTTGGAGTCTGGGCCCGCCTGGCTGGCTGCCTTTGGAGTCTGGGCCCGCCTGGCTGGCTGCCTTTGGAGTCTGGGCCCGCCTGGCTGGCTGCCTTTGGAGTCTGGGCCCGCCTGGCTGGCTGCCTTTGAGTCTGGGCCCGCCTGGCTGGCTGCCTTTGGAGTCTTGGGCCCGCCTGGCTGGCTGCCTTTGGAGTCTGGGCCCGCCTGGCTGGCTGCCTTTGGAGTCTGGGCCCGCCTGGCTGGCTGCCTTTGGAGTCTGGGCCCGCCTGGCTGGCTGCCTTTGAGTCTGGGCCGCCTGGCTGGCTGCCTTTGGAGTCTGGGCCCGCCTGGCTGGCTGCCTTTGGAGTCTGGGCCCGCCTGGCTGGCTGCCTTTGGAGTCTGGGCCCGCCTGGCTGGCTGCCTTTGGAGTCTGGGCCCGCCTGGCTGGCTGCCTTTGGAGTCTGGGCCGCCTGGCTGGCTGCCTTTGGAGTCTGGGCCCGCCTGGCTGGCTGCCTTTGGAGTCTGGGCCCGCCTGGCTGGCTGCCTTTGGAGTCTGGGCCCGCCTGGCTGGCTGCCTTTGGAGTCTGGGCCTGCCTCGGCTTAGGCTGCCTTTGGAGTCTGGGCCTGCTCGGCTTAGGCCCTTTGGAGTCTGGGCCTGCAAGGCTTTTTTGCGACCGGCTGCCTTTTGAGTCTGTGCCTGCGCGGCTGGTCGCCCCTGGGTCAGTGACTGCTCGGAAGGCTGCCTTCCTTTGAGTTGTTGCCTGTCTGGCTGGCTGCCTGCCTTGGAGTTCTGTCTGTTCGGGGCTGGCTGCCTTTCGTAATGACTGCTCTTGAGTATATGCCTTGATGACCGGTTTCCCTAGGTCCATGCCTAGAAAATCTGGGCTGCCTTGAGCCTGTGGTATTAAAAAACACAAACAAAAAAAACAAATCGTAAAACTGTCAGTCTTTGTGACGGGGTGACTATTTCATGGCCTCATGTACCCATGGAGTTGATTGCTTTTCATTATGCTTGCCCGGGATTACTTCTCTTCCAGCTTTGTATTGTAGCGGTCTGCTTCTGGACATATATAGTGCGGTTGTGTTTGTTCAGCTGTTTATTTTGCAAGGGCCACTCTGTCTGCATGGTTAGCGGCTTTGGTTTCCAGGTCTGCGTGCTTACGGCTTGTGCCGCTATGTCTTGATGACTGATGCTCTTGTAACAGTATCTGGATGATGGTACCTGGCTCTGAGCGGATGTCTATATGACCAGCTGTGCCTGTGATGCCACCATGTCTTGGTAGCGGTCTACCTCGATGGCTATGCCTATATGGTGAACTGGTCATGAACTGGTAATGATCTACAATAAACACAGCACACCAACAAAGCCCTATAATGCTCCTAGTGGAGAATGAGGAGCTGGGCTGGACCAGAGGGTTTGAAGTCTCCTAGAGGGGAGTGAAGATATGGGCTGGACTGGTTGTTTGGATGGCCTACAAGACATATGGCATACCAACAAAGCCCTATATGGCTCCTGGTTGGGAGTATGAAGATGGGCTGGTCCATTTAGTCTGGATGGTCTACAGGAAATATGGCTCACCAGCAAAACCCTGGAGTCCCTGGAGTGTCGGCGGTTGTCTGCTGGGCTCCTTCGTGCAGTAGTTTCCGGTGGTAAGGGACCCTAGGAGGTCTGAAGGGTCCAGGGGGCTCTTTGGACCTCTTGCAGCAGATCCGTGGGCTCCTCCTGTATCGGATTGATGCCACAGTAGGGTTCCATCAGGAATGCCAGCTGAGAACATTTGGGGATTTTGGCATCTGATGGACATGGAGTGAGAGTTTCCCGGGTGAGTTCCCCTCTACGCGCTCCCTGAAGATTCAACGGTGCGGCAAGCATACCTTGGAAGGGTCCCTCGTGGCATCTGTCTTGAAATATAATCTGCACCAAAGAGTCGGTGTTTAGCAATCATCTTCAGTTTGCTCGTTCTACGTTAAGATAAGTACTTCTCTAAGATGTTTTGTTAAATCTGTTATGATTTATGTTAACACTTGATGAGAATCTCATATAGGATTCTTTTATAATGTTGTAATCCTGGGTTGAGAAGTAGTTATTGTTTCCACTTTTTTGGTTTGGACCTCTTGTTAACCGCAGAGACTTGCCGCTACTTACCGCCATCGGCGGCGTCTTCCTGGGCGTTTAGATGCCGTGATCACACGTGATCACGGCATCTAGTTGCGTCTGAACCCGGAAGCATTCGCTTCCGGGTGGTGTACAGACACCCCGTGTGGCCAATCGGGGTGTCTGTACACCATATGAAAACTGTAATCCTCGCTGGTGAGGATTACAGTTTTCAAAGTGCAATTCTTATTCTGGCCACTAGATGGCAGGCCAGGATAAGAAATGAGCAATTCTTTGATTTCTGAGTCTAGAAAATCCCTGATTGCTCATAAAGAAAAAAAAAAAAGCCACAATATATAAGCCCATATTTGAGCTTTCAAATAGTAAAAAAAAATGTTAAAAAATATATAAAAAATAAAAAAGATATAAAAGTTCAAATCACCCCCCTTTCTGTACAATTAAAAAATAAATACCTAAATAACAATAAATATAGACAACATGGGTATCACCGTGACCGAAAACGCCCGTACTTTTAAAATATATAAAAAAAATTCCAATACGGCGAATTGTGTGGCGGAAAAAAGCGTCCAAATGGTGATTTGCCGTTTTTTGTCGCTTTTTTTTTCTAAAAAAAAATTAAATAAAAAGTGATCAAAAAGTCATACACACCCCAGAATGGTATCAATAAAAACTTCAGATCGTCCCGCAAAAAATGAGCCCCCATACAGCTCTGTACACATAAATACCAAAAAGTTATAGGGGTCAAGATGTGACAAGGAAAAAAAAAAAAAGGGCAACTCTCTAATTATTTTATCACTATGAAAACGCAGGAAAAACTATACATATTAGGTATTGCCGGATTCGTACTGACCAGTAGAATGAAAGTAACGGATCAGTTTTAATGCACATCGAACGCTGTAAATAAGAAAGCCGTAGAACTGTAGCGGAATAGCGTTTTCTTTGCAATTTCACCCGGTTTGGAATTTTTTTCCCGCTTCCCACTACACCATATGCAATATTAAATGGTGGCGTTGGAAAGTGCAACTTGTCCCGCAAAAAAACATGCCCTCATACAGCTATGTGAACAGAAAAATAAAAGCGTTATGGCTGTTTGAAGACAGGGAGCGCAAAACGAAAATGCATGACCGAAAAAACCTCCGGGAGTGAAAGGGTTAAGATACCTTTCAAGCACCTTCCCTCCCTAGGGATGTTTTTGTTCTCTGGGATTTCTCTCTATTGTGCTGTCATGGGTGAAAGGGAAAAATAACAATTACACTTACCGGTAATTAGGTTTTCTAGAACCCATGACAGCACCCCTCTAATTCCCTCCCTGGTGCTTATGGTCGATGAGAATTGTTTTCTGTCTTTCAAGTAAAAAGGAAAAGGAGGAAGGATGTTATAAGAATTCTGTTTTGTACGGCTCCTACTGATCTACTCTGGAATCAACACTGAAGGAGGAAGTGGGTATTCCTTTTTTAATCGCTCTGGGGCTTCCTGTCCAGTTGTGGGGGCGGATCCACCTCTCTCTCTTTAGTGCTGTCATGGGTTCTGGAAAACGTAATTAACGGTAAGTGTAATTGTTATTTTTATTTCTGGAGCCCTGTATCAGTGCAGTCTGTGTACACTCTTCAGTACCTGCCGCCTGCTCCATTAATGCTGGTGTGTTCTGCAGGGACTGAAGAGACCCCACACAGGCTGTACTGATTACAGCGCTCCAGATCACAGATCCCAGGTGTCGGACCCCCGACGATCAGATGCTGATGATCTATCCAGAGGATAGATCATCAGTTTAAAACAACTGCAGAACCCCTTTAAATTAAATGTATTTATTAATTATTCAAAATTGCCCAGTCCCACTAGTAAGTGTAATTGCACTGATATACTGGATTTGTGAGCTCACATGGTGCATCACATGAGCAGCTCTGAAAAAAAAATATATATTATTACTAAATAAATATGAATTCAAGTTTAATATTTAAATGAAGGAATTAAAGAGAGTCTGTCACTTTTAAATTAAGTTTCAAAGAAAGCATGGTGACCTGAGACATAACCATACCTTTCATGTAAAAATCTGGTCCTGTAATCTTAAGAAATTCCTCTATTTATGTTTATGCAAATAAGGTGTGTGGAGCACTGTGGGCAGGGCTGCTCCATTCAGTGCACCTGATTATCCCTCCATCATCACTGCCTGCTCTGAAATATAAGGAACTTTCCATTAAACAAGAGGATGAGGTGCTGGGCCAAGTGACAATGCACCAAATGGAGCAGCCCTGCCCACGGTGCACTGAAAACCTTGTCTGCATAAAACTAAAAAGAAGAATTTCTCCAGATTAGAGGACCAGATATTCATCGGGGCATCTATCCTACATGGCAGTAAGCCTGCTTTAAAACAGATTTTTGAGGTGACAGACTCCCTAAAAAAAATAAAAATTCAAAAAAAAAGGCTAAGGCACCAAAAAACCTTTTCCCAGCCCTACTTTTCTTCTTTGAGAGTAGGCATATTGGAAAACCGGCCGTGTAAGTAGTAAATAGTTAATATTGGTCTGATGATTAATTATTGAAAATACATCCACAACATGCAGGAAACAAGTGTCTTAATTGCTTTTATGTTGAAGGGTCCGAGCGGCTGTTAATATAGGACAAGTATGACGCAGGCTGCGGCTGAGGTGTGTTAACCTGCTTTGCTTCTTGACACTGAAGTATTACTTGTCTCCTAAAATGAGAGTGTCATTCTTTTTTTCTTTTTTTGGAAAGTGAAGAGAATATAGAATGTGGGTCTCCTCATTATCTGTTAACTATGTGGAGCACACAAGGCTTCCATTACCTACAGTAGGGTGCTGACAGCGTATAAAGAAAATAGATAAGGTAGGGGTTTTACTTAGTCCTAATGGCCACTTACCATTAACTTGCCTGTCCATCTAATGATAGTTAATATGGACACACACTGTGAAGACTGATCTTTGTTTCAACAGGAAGCAGTTTGTGGAAAGCGTAATTGTCCGACTTCTCATGGAGTTATCGGCCTCCAGAAGCACCTTCAGGTTCTGTATTCAAGGACAAGATGGCAAGCTCTTCCTACTGGTAAGAAAAATGTGAAATCAGACCAGAGGCCCTCATATCAAAATGAAAACTTGGAGACCCTCCTTCTGCTTGATTATATCACTAGTGCAGACCTCCCGAGTGTCCCTCTTTTTGAGTCAAGTCCATCTGTCCCTCTTTTCTCCTTAAATTTTCCTCTTTTTCATCTGAGGGATAGATTTGCATTATTACATTCACAATACTAACCCAGAAAGTGTTTGTCTGGTTCCTCTTTGTATATTTAAGCCCACCTTGTATATTATTTCATTATTTGATGCAGTTGGGATTTTAGAAATTTCTATATTCAGATCATTTTTGCGCCATTTCATAAGAGAAAAAGTTGAGAGGTATGCACTAGTGCATGAAGTCTTCAGTTAAAAGAATTGCGCAGCACTTGTCCACCCCCTTCCCATCTGTGTTGTAGAGACCACTAGCACCATGGGCACAGCCAGGTGGATCAGGGATTTGGGCTGTTTCTCACCAATTAGCACTGCACGCTCTGCATAGACTGCCTCTATCTGGGTAAGGCCACATGACACAGGCTTTGTGCACACGGCCATGTCTGTATTTTGGTCTGCAAAAAGTGTATCTATGAGATATGGATACTTCCTGTGTGTATTTTGCATTTTTGTCACTCCCATCAGTAGTAAATAGGGTTGTGCCCCCCCCCCACTCCACTTAAAGGAAGCTTACTTAAAGGGGTTGTCCCACCGCTGGGACCCGCACTTATATCAAGAACGGAGCGGGGAGTGCTGCGCCTGGAGGACCCCGGGTATCCCAGGATCCGGCCACCACCAAGCGCAGCTCCCTGCTGCACTCAGAGAAATGAATAGGAGCGCACCACTACCATTCATTTCTATGTAGCCAACGGAAATAGCCGCGCCAGCGCTCAGCTATTTTCAGCGACCCCATAGAAATGAATGGAGGTCGGGTGCGCATTCGCAGTGCGCCCTCCTTCACTTCGGGGGCTCCGTTCTCGATATAGGTGCGGGTCCCAGCGGTGGGACCTGCTCCTATAAGACAATGGGAGCATATCCTAGCGATATGCCCCCATTGTCCAAGATGGGAATAACCCTTTAAGCTGCTTCCCAGCACACGTCCCCCGCTCCTTTTCCTGACCTGTGATTCTCTGCTGTGCTCCCTCACTGACAATGTCCGGTTTGACATTGCTGCAGCCAGTCACTGGCAGTGACAGAGACCAGTTTTCCTTATGTCATGAAAAATGGTCATCCTCTCACCACCATGGCCAGTGATTGGCTGCAGATGGCGTTAGACTAGATGTTTTCAGCAAGGGAGCGGAGTATTGCTGGCCAGGATGAGAAGCAGTGGGAAGCCAGCGCTAGGAAGCAGGTAAGAAGCTTACTTTTACTGGTCTCATAAAGAGGGAGTAGGGGAGAATTTTTATTTCTTTTGCAAAATCTATAAACAATTAGGGAACTGCACGAGTAGCAATTCCCATAAAAATACCAGAAACTGTTGTTGCTGTAGGACATTTTTAGCCCCTTAAAGTGGTTGTCCGCTTTATTTATATTGATGCCCTATCCTCAGGATAAGTCATCAATATCAGATAGGTGGGGATCCAAGTCTCAGCACCTCCTGTTGATCAGCTGTTTGAAGAGACGGCCGCGCTCCACGCCAGTGCTGCTTTCTCTTCATTGTTTACCTGTTCGCCGTCGCAATTGCAGCGCCGAGCAGGTGTAATTACAAGTAAGCCGTTCCATTCACTTCTATGGGATGGCTCCTTCCTATGCACTATCTGGTCGCAGTGATGGTCTGACTGAAAAAGGTAAAAGGGTTGTCTGGGTTCAGGGCTGAGTGGAGGAGCACTTATATTCAGGTTCAGCCCTGAACCCCGACAACCCCTTTAATCAAAGAGCCAAAACAGAAACTAATATACAGGTGCTTCTGAATAAATTAGAATATTATCAAAAAGTTGATTTATTTCAATAATTCAATTCAAAAAGTGAAACTCATAGATTATATAACTTCGCTACACACAGTGATCTATTTCAAGTGTTTATTACTTTTGATGTTGATGATTATGGCGACCAGCTATATGAGTTTCACTTTTCAATATTATTCTAATTTATTGAGATGCACCTGTATATGGAGTGACTTAAAAAAAATTATATCCAGGAACCCAGCTACCAGCTTTTTATTTAAAAAAAAGTCACAAAATCTTTTGATGTAAGTGTCCCTTTAAATAATATAGTTATTGTATCTTTAATTCATGACTACACTAACGGTTCTCCTAAATAAATTTAAATAATTAAAGACAGGACCCATGCTTATTGTAGTGCATTTACCAGAATTGCTCAAAATAGGAACGTCAGTTTAAAATTAGCAGGTAAGTGTCTTTCTAAAAATATTGTCCCGCAGAACACTATTTCATCTTATGATCTTACTTTCTTTTTTTTTTTTTTTTTGCTTTTTGTAATTTTCCACTCATAATATGACCCTCTGCAAATTTATAGTGAAAATTATGTTTTGTATGCTTTTATTTTTTATTTTTTTTGTTTGTTCTTTTGCAACTAAATGCATCTCAGAAATCTCCAGGAGTTGGTATAATTAGTTTTTTGCTGTGTGTAGAAGATGTATTATACTTAACACCCATTAAAGTTCACTGCAAAAACTGTAATGTAAAACTTAAATTTGCTGGTGCAATTAAGACGCACTTTGGCTGCGTTTAGTTGTAATTTTGAAGAAATAAATTTCCTGTTTTCGTTATACATATTGAAAAACTGACCATGCATTTCAGACTTAAAGAGGTATCCCCCATCTCATGCTGTCAGGAATGGAGAGGTGGTGGAACTTTTTGTAGTTCTCTCCATTCATTGCTGTGCGACTTTCAGAAATATACGAGTGAGAGCTTTCTGAAGCCCCATAGAAGTGAATAGAGAGAGCTGCGCAAGCACTGCCACCTTTCCAATCCCAGTGGCACGAGACAGGGCACATTTCTCAAGGTAGGTATGGTAGGTCGGTATAACCGGTTCCTGTGGATATGCTATAAATATCCTGATGTGAATATCCCTTTAACCCTTAGAAGATTTTCCGTTTTTTGCGTTTTCATTTTTCACTCACTGCCTTCCTAGAGCCATAACTTTTTTCTTTTTCTGTTCACATTATCAGGGCTTATTTTTTTGTGGCAAGTTGTACTTTCTAATGGCACTATTTAATATTGCATATGATGTAGTGGGGAGCTGAAAAATTGTAAAGAAAACACAATTCTGCCACAGTTTTATGGGGGGGGGGGGGTTATGGTGTAAAATTGACCTGTTATCTTCATTCTCCAGGTCAGTACGATTACAACGACACCACACTTTGTGTAGTTTTTCTAGCAGTTTAATACTGAAAAAAAAAACAGAGCTGTATAAGAGCTCATTTGTTGCGGGGTGATCTGTACTTTTCAGTGATACCATGTGTGAGTGTGTGAGACTTTTTGATTATTTTTTTAATAAAAATTTTTAGGGAGGTGAAGTGACAAAAAATGGCATGTTGGCAATTTTTATTTTTTTAAAACTTTTGTGAGAACGATTATAGTCACCATAGAACACTCAATTTACTATATACCAATACAGTGCTGCCTCCTGCTGGCCTGTATTGGTATATACCAGTGATAGCTATCAGAGCCTGCATGCGGCTGTGTGCTATTACAGGCATATAACAGATTCCCCAATCTAAGCCAGGGAGAACGTTGTTATTGGTGCAGGAGACCATATACATCCGCCCCTGCTGTTTGAAACCGTCGAAACTTGCCGGCTCTGTCACCCGCTACATGCATGAGTGGGTGCAATCTTTAAAGTGGCAACTTCTGCCGTACAAGTACAACAGAGGTCACCAAGGGGTAAAGGCTATGTACACAGACTGCAATTATCAGTGTATTTTGCCTCTATTTGGCGCGTGCCCTATATGTAAATGAGTTGACTCTTCTGGGTAGTCACGCCGGGAAGTTCCCAGTATGCAGCGTAGTGTAATCCCTCACGTATACCTGGGAGGATCTTCTAAGACCCTTTTCAGGCCAGATCATCACAAGCTGACTATCCAGACTTACTACCTGAACATTAAATGATTATAATGACAAACTACAAGAGGCATACAGAGAGGAATGGACTGTAGGACACTGTAAGAAAGTGAATGGGGGCTGCAGGGGTGAGCAGGACAGTGTAGGAGAGCGAGCGACCCTGCCTTCTCCTTTGTGATATGTGTAGCAATTTAAGCGCGCTTCTCTGGGTTGTGGTCACCTTTCCTTTCACAGCAGCAGTAAGAAGCCTTAGGGTCCATTCACACGTCCGCATGTGTTTTGCAGATCCGCAAAACACAGACACCGATCATGTGCTGGCACTATAGAAATGCCTAATCTTGTCCGTGGCTGCAGACAAGAATAGGACATGTTCTATTTTTTTGCGGAATGGAAGTGCGGATGCGGTCAGCACACTGTGTGCTGTCCGCATTTTTTGCGGCCCCATTGAAAATGAATGGATCCGCACCCGTTCCGCAAAATTGCGGAACCATTCATACGGATATGTGAATGGACCCTTAGGGCTCTTTCAAACGAGTGGATACGCTGCGTGAAAGAGAGCCAAGCCCCATGCAGGACAGCAGAGACATGGAGCATTAACATGATTGATAATGCTCCGTGCCTCTCTGTGATCTGTTTACTACAAAATCACAGTGAGATAAAGTTGTCACTGTGATTTTGTAGTAAAAAGATCACAGAGAGGCACGGAGCATTATTAATCATGTTAATGCTCCGTGTCTCTGCTGTCCTGAACGGGGCTTGGCTCTCTGTCACGCAGAGCATTTCACGGACGGCATCCACTCGTGTGAAAGAACCCTTAGGGATGTATCACACCAACAGATTATGTGTCCAATATCTTTCAATCAGACCAATAGTAGGTGTGTATTACAAAAGATCTGTGTGTAATTTGCTATCTGTCCAAAGATTGGTCAGAAAATCTGTCAGACAATCTGTCGGTGTAACATAGCCCTTAGTAATGCAAGGAGTCTTCCAGATCCTTAATTCATAGACTGACGAATTGTGGGAACATAATAACTTTGCTTAAGATCTAGCTTAGTTTTACAGACGCGCTCAGGATCCAACAGATGTGAAATTGATGCTGTTTTATAATCTATTATCCAATGTGTCCTGTTGTGTGCCAGTATAGCAAAGCTGAAATTCACTTCTGTATAAAAGATCAGCATGCTTGACAGAGTTATGTCTCCTAGATGTGACAGGCTCATATTTCCTACTAGTGGCAGAAACAGCCATCCAACATCTGACACGTTCAATTCTCTTTCATTTAACAGACTCACTCTCAGACTGTGCTGCATCTGACTCTTCCAACACTTTTCTATCTGACAGACTCAGCCCTGTTACATCTGACTCTACCAACACTGCTGTATTTGGCAGATTGGGCTCTGGTGCATCTGACAGATTGGGCTCTGCTGCATCTCACTTTTTCAGTACTGCTATATCTAACAGACTCACTCTCAGACACTGCTGAATTGACTCTTCCAACACTCATATATCCAAACGTCTCAGCTCTTTTACATCTGAATCTTCCAGCACTGCTGTATTTGACAGATTGGGCACTGGTGTATCTGACAGATTGGGCACTGCTGCATCTGACAGATTGGGCTCTGCTGCATTTTTATTTTTTAGATACACTGGCTCAGAAGTAATAGCCATCACATGGCCGTTTTCAAAACCATTTTAGTCTGTGGGGCTATTGACTGTTTTTTTTTTTTTTGTTTTGTTTTGTTTTTTAACGGCCAGTGAATAATGGACATCCAAAAATAGGACATGTCCTATTTCTTTCCATTTTAACAGCCAGACATTTTAATGGCCGTATAGACAGAAGTGCACCTGTCTAATGGCTATTAAAACAGATATACTATGTAAAAAAACAAGTAAAAAAAACAAACACAGTTATGTGCAAGAACCCTTTCTCTGCACTGGAGGCAGCAGGACCTGACGTCACATGACTTACCTCATCAAAGTTATGCACTTGCTCTGCACTAAAGGCAGCAGGACCTGACGTCACACTGGAAGAATCAGGTCCTGCTGCCTTTAGTGCAGAGCAAGTGCATAACTTTGATGAGGTAAGTATTTTTTTTTAATTTGTTGGCACTATCTTGGGGGCTTTATGTATTTGTGGACATTATATACCCTGGGGCACCATGGGGGGGATTATTTATACAGGAGGCACAATGGGGGCCATTATTTATACTAAAGGCACTAAGGGAGGCCATTATCTATACTGGGAGCACTAAGGGAGGCTATTATTTATACTGGGGGTCATAGAGCATTGAAGCCTGGAATGTGGGGGCGTGTCCATTATGCAGGCAGAACGATGATCTGCCAGTCACAAAATGGCCGCTTTCATGAGCTGTTTACTCTCATAACATAATGGCTGAATTTACAGTGATTATATTTCCAAAAGTGGTTTCTTGCATGCTTATTAAGATTTGTCCTCTCCATACAAAAAAAAAAATGGAGAAATTCCTATGGCTATACACCTTCAATAGGAAACTGGCTCACTGATAAAAAAAAAAAAAATAAGAAAAATGATCAGCTATGGCATACTTTCCACACTGCAGTATCTAGCGGCTGCTTTCTCCATGAGTCCATGATTTTTGGCCAGTCAACTATTTATGAATAACTTCATATAGATTTCATTGGCCAAGTGCACAGTACTAAACTCCTACCAGTCTGGGACAATTGACCAATTAAAGAGGTTGTCCAGGTATAGCTTGAGCTCGCCTTAACAATTTACCATGTCTGATCGGAGCATTTCTAGCTCCGATGCTCCCCCTCTCCTTGCGCTGCATAGTGCAGGACAAGGGCTGTTTGTTTACTACTGATGATGTACCCGGCTTTTTCTCAGTATGCTAGGCGGAGGTTTCCACCTAGCCGTGATCCCGGAGACGTCACTGGCACCAATAGGCGGTCTTTATTGATGCCATAACCTTTAAATCAGCATAGGGCAGTGCCAAATACCACCAATTTGTGCTGGTGACGTCACCGGAAACACTGCTAGGCGGAAGTCTCCACCTAGCATACCCATGTGAAGCAAATAAAAAGCCCTTGCCCTGCACAATGCAGCGCAAAGCTAGGGGGAGCATCGGAACTAGAAATGCTCCAATGCTCCACTCAGACATGGGAAATGAGTAAAGAGAAGCTTATGTCCGGGTTCATCTCTGAACCCAGACGACCCCTTTATTATAAAATGTATAAATCCCTCATGTTTTAACAGTTTACAAGCCCCATCATTACTGATGCCCCATCACTTTCTTGCATAGAATAGTTGTCATTGTACCAGCATGTCATCCACTTTGGGTATACTCATGACTGCACTGCTCTGTTACATCTAGCATCGGCTGTGGCCTGGCAGGGAACGTCAGCACTGTTCAGGTAAAAGACAATTTAGGGGTGTACAGCTCGATCTGAATTTTTCATTTTTGCCTGCAGTTGGATTTTAATCGCCTTTACGCTATTGCCTGATAAACTGCAACTATTCCATCATTGGATTCTTTCCTGAGACTTTCCTGGTGTATTTGGGGGGGCGGGGGGGGGGGGTAGTTTATTCTGGTCCAGAATGTGTAATCACCAGTATAATACAATGTCACTGCAGCTTATTTTTCACGTTGAGACCCAAGGAGACTGGTTTTTGCAATACTAGCCAAGGAAAATCCCTTTTAATATGGTGTTTTATTTGTTATCCGTTCTCTCGACTTTGCTTCATTTTATATATTTGAACAGTCAGAAGAAGGAAATAGCAGATGTTGTCTACATATGGAATCATTTTTCACTTGGTCAATAGCAACCTTCTCAATTCTTTAGTGTTTCGTAGTTGCTGCATATACTGTATAGCCTTACTTACAGAGCCATTACTAAGAGTGTTATACGTAGGTCAAAAAAACATTTATTGTCAAATATATTGTATAATAAAAATATAGTTTGATTGCAAGATGATGTGGCGTATGTAGTTAATGTCATGTAAGACACATACTCACAGTGCAAAAATATTCACACTTGGTATTTTATTCTGTTTTGTTGCATCACAGTCCAATTAAATGGATTTTAAATTAAATTTTATGTAACAGACCTGACCAAATATTTCAAATGGTTACAGTACAATAAAAAAAATACTTTGTTTAAAAAGTACATAAATACTGAAAAGTTGTGATTACGTATGTATTCACCCCCTTTGCTATGACACTCCTACATAAGGTCTGGTCCAACCAATTGACTGTGAAAGTCACATATTTAGTTGAGTGAGGTCCTGTGTGACTTCAAAGTGTCACATAGTGTGAGTATAAATACACCTGATCTGAAAGTGAGCTCTCCAAACATACCAGAAACAAAGTTGTGGAGAAGTGTATATCAGAGCACATTATATGTATATGTTATAACAATATGGAAAGAATATGCCTCAAAACTGAAAAGAGAAGGCTGCCCACCAAAATACAGACCTGGCAAAGAGGGTATTATTCGGATTTTCAACAAAGACACCAATGATAACACTTAGGCCTCCTTCACACGAGTGACTTTTCCACGCGGGTGCGATGTGTCAACGCATAGCACCCGCACTGAATCCTGACCTATTCATTTCACACATCATTTCTGTGTACATGAGAATCGCAGCAAGTTCTATATTCTGGGTTTTTCACGCAGCCCTGGCCCATAGAAGTTAGGGCTCATTCACACGACCGTATGAATGGGTCCGCATCCGTTCCAGACCCTTTCATTTTCTATAAGAGTGGCAGCCATGTGCAGTCCGCAAATTGCTGGCCGCACACAGGGCAGTATCCGTGTTTTGCGGATACGCAATTTGCGGACTGTAAAACACATATGGCTGTCTGAATGAGTCCTAAATGTGGCTTCAGTGAAAAACGCATTGCAGTCCAGGTGCAATGCGTTTTTCACTGATGGTTGCTAAGAGTTGTTTGTAAACCTTCAGGTTTTTTGCACGCGAGTGTGCATTCAGATGTTTAGAGGAGGTCACATTAAGTTCACCTGTAAAGGTTAGAGTTCAGGTTCATCCTGAGATTTCACCCACTAGCCCAATATCCCTAACTTTTTGTGAATAGTGTAACTGGAAGGAGTCTAGATGTACTAAGCTAATAGCAACATACTATAACTCAAGAGATTTGTATCTGTAATTACAGCAACAAGGAGCTCCACAAAGTATTGACTTTCAGGGGTGAATACTTGTGCACATTAAATGTCTGAGTTTATGTCTTGGTTATAAATAAATCTTGATTCCAGGTTTTGTTGCAGCAAAACAGAGAAAACACCAAGGAGATGAATACTTTAATAAAGCACTGTAAAACAGTTTACTTTCTACTGTAGATACCTAGAAAGTGTTATACTAGTGGGTTTTAAAGGGGTCGCCCCCACAATTCAGTATTATGTATTAACATGTTATTTTTTACCTGAACTAAGAAAGAGGACAATCTCTTTAAGAAAACCTACTGTACAACTGTATAACGTGCTGCCACCCAACTGAATGGGATATTTAGGTTGAGAAATATAGTTAAAGTCTATGTACACCTTGGGGGCATTTTTTATTAGTGGATTGTAATCATCATTTTTTCAATTGGTCTTGATAAAAAATGTGGAGTCCTTTTCTCTGTACAGAGCTGAGATGCTCTACTAGCAGGATCTGAATTTTCTCTCTGCTCCGTCAATTGTATAAAATGCAATAATGTACATAGCCTTTAAAGAAAACTTCTCATAACATTCCTTCAGAAAGTTCCTTTCACTGGGATGCCAGTAACTATAGGCTCTTGGTTGTTAGAGATGATGTGTAGTTGGGGCTTGGACCCTTATAATGTGCTATATCATTTGCCACAGAAGAATAATATTGCAAAATCTATTTATATAACATCTGCTATAGGAATTTTATATTGTGTGTTTTTAGTAGAAGAAACCAACCACAATTGTGTTTGACTGATTGCGAACGATTGCTCATGATAACTGCTGTGTCACCCTAACATTTAAAGACTTATGTTCCTTTAGTCATTTTAATCCTTTTCTTTTAGCTTTGGCTGCTGAACGTTGACACGGTGTTGGTGGAATTAATAAAATCTGGACGTGTCGATTCCTGCTTTTTCTCTGGAAGTCCATCTTCCAACTCAAAAAACACTCCAGAAGTTCAGAATGTTGCAAGGGTCCTATATATGCCATGTGTTGACAACACCAACACAGAGTAAGTATTTTTTATCTTCATTTTGGTTACTTCATTCCTATTTCTTTTTATTTTATACAAAAGATAGATGTAAATCGGCCCACTTCTGTTCTGTTCATGTATTGATGTGTTGTGGTACCACAAGTTCTAAGCAAGGATTCTGTTCCTTTTTTCAGAAGCTATTTGAAAGTGACTTTGTCAAAGAGTTATGCATTCAATAATCCATTGGGATATGATGTTTGCTCATTAAGAAAAGGCATTATGTTTCACCGGGTAATTTAGTCCTGTTGTGCACATATGCGTGTGGTTTTCTATTGGAATTTTCTCTAGCTAGGACATTTTTGTGCAATGGGTGCAAGGACTAATTTTAGCATCTAACTGAACAAGTTTTTTCTTTGTTCAAGTTTGTTGGTTTCCAGTAGATGGTTGGCAGTTCTCCAGAGCTATGAACCATCCTGAAGCAGAAAATCCCTTTGAACATTACCTACTTATATGTTGTGCGTACACCAATATTATATATAATTATGTGAAATTTTATAATATATTTTATTAGGGGAAGTGGCATCTTCCTTACCTTCCAGTAGTCTCTAACTCCTAATTCCCTGCTTGAAGGATTCCTAGAAATGTCCCGAAATCTTCATCAGTCCCCACGAAAACTCAATCTAAAATACAGTAGAAAGACGAGGACTATGCTTTTGCCAGATTAGAGAGGTTCTTTGGGATTAGGAAACATGTCTGCTTTCTTCCAGAAAGCTTTAACAAATGAATAATCTGTAGAAAGGTGCAGAGCTGCTTTTGGAAGAAAGAAGCCATGAAGATGGATAATTGACTCAGGGATTTATTCAGGTTACCATATGCAAAGTTGCCACAGACCCCCCCCCACACACATATGAGGCAATTCACATCTGTTTTTTTGCCTTCTTTTGGATGTATATGGTAGGATTATAAGCTGGCCTTCATGGTCCTGTGTCTTTTTTCAAGCTTATCAACTATGTAATTATGTTCTTTTAATTGTGTACAACTCCTGTAAAAATAGGAAAATAGAGGAAAACTTTTTTTCCATACATTTGTCTAGGGTTGCCTCGGGTATCGAAATTTCGATACTGAATCGATACTTTTATACCACTATCGATTCGGTACCGGAATTTGCTCTTTTTCGATACTAAAATAAAAAATTCTCTTACCTGTCCTATGCCGCGGCTCTGCTCCGGGTCCGGCGCTCCTCTTCTTCTCCGGGCCTGCGCTGCACTGTCCTGACCGCGTACAGCATCAGGACGTAGTGCGCGCACTCTGACCTGACGCTGCACGCAGACAGGTGACAGTGCAGCGCCGGGAAGAGAAGAAGAGGAGCGCCGGACCCGGAGCAGAGGACAGGTAAGAGATTTTTTTATTTTATTTTGATGGGGGCACAGTGGGCTGATGTTAGGTCTGATGGGGGCACAGTGGGCTGATCTGAGGTTCATGGGGGCACAGCGGGCTGATCTGAGGTTTTATGGGGCACAGTGGGCTAATCTGAGGTTGATGGGGGCACGGTGGGCTGATGTGAGGTCTGATGGGGGCACAGTGGGCTGATGTGAGGTCTGATGGGGGCACGGTGGGCTGATGTGAGGTCTGATGGGGGCACGGTGGGCTGATCTAAGGTCTGATGGGGGCACGGTGGGCTGATGTGAGGTCTGATGGGGGCACGGTGGGCTGATGTGAGGTCTGATGGGGGCACGGTGGGCTGATCTAAGGTCTGATGGGGGCACGGTGGGCTGATCTGAGGTTGATGGGGGCACAGTGGGCTGATGTTAGGTCTGATGGGGGCACAGTGGGCTGATCTGAGGTCTGATGGGGGCACGGTGGGCTGATATGTGGGATGATGGGGGCACAGTGGGCTGATCTAAGGTCTGATGGGGGCACGGTGGGCTGATCTGAGGTCTGATGGGGGCACGGTGGGCTGATGTGAGGTCTGATGGGGGCACGGTGGGCTGATGTGAGGTCTGATGGGGGCACGGTGGGCTGATCTAAGGTCTGATGGGGGCACGGTGGGCTGATCTGAGGTTGATGGGGGCACAGTGGGCTGATGTTAGGTTTGGTGGGGGCACGGCGGGCTGATCTGAGGTCTGATGGGGGCACGGTGGGCTGATCTGAGGTCTGATGGGGGCACGGTGGGCTGATCTGAGGTCTGATGGGGGCACGGTGGGCTGATCTGAGGTCTGATGGGGGCACGGTGGGCTGATCTGAGGTCTGATGCTGGCACAGTGGGCTGATGTGAGGTCTGATGGGGCACACAGATTTTTTGTTTTTTATTTTTTCGGCGTGGTATCGAGTATCGAATACTTTTTCTTGGTATCGAAATCGAATCAAAATTTTGGTATCGTGACAACTCTACATTCGTCACATATAAAAACCTATGGGCAAGTCACATAATACATTTGAATATTTGTTCTTCACTTTGGTAACCAAATGTATTCTTCTGACATGGCCTATAAATGTGGCTTGGTTAGAGCCTCATGCTACTTTCACGCATTATTATGTTGGCCAATATTTTGCATCAGTATGTGTTATCCAATCTCCGATAGAGAGAAAATATAATGGGAAGATGCGTTCCGCTTCTGTGTTTTGATCCTGCTCCTGGTTTTGGCTTTCAAATACCGATCAAGAAAACCAACCATATGAATGAGGCCTTGGACATATACATTGTGGCTGTACTACAACTAGAAATTGTGGAAGTTCAACTTTCAATCATAGCATGTTGCACTTTCAAGCTTGGATCTTCTTTTATGTATTGTACTTCCTTCCGAATAATATGGTTTCCTGACTACCAGTCAGACATTTTGAATTTCAGCTTTCACCCCTTTATTCTACTAAATAAATTTAAAGATTATACATGTAAATATCAAGCCAAGGAGGCTTAACCGAGATCTTTACCATAACCGTGTAAGTCTAGGTTCACATCTGCATCGTTTGGGGCTTCCATCGCAGATTCCTTCAAATACAGTGGACAAAAAAAGTCCTGCATGCAGTACTTTTTCCATCTAAAAGAGAGCAGGCTGCTGAACGGAAACCGAACGGGCACCATTATAGTCAGTGGGTCTGTTCGGTGCCATTCGGAGCAGAACAACAGAAGTTGATATCTCTAGTCTGCACCCTGTCCATACATAAGTATTTTCGATAATTGTGATAGAAATCTGTGTCCCACTTGTGTAGATCCTGGATGGAACAGGCAATGTACGGTAGTTAAATCAGCCAGTAAGTGTGACTGACACAAGCTCAAGTAGAAAAACTGTGTCTCTGAAGTCTGATTTAGACTGTTGCTGTCCAACCATGCGATATTTAGTGATAGAAGCAACAAGAAAAAGAAGTAGAGATACTAATAGACGGAATTCCTTAATGAAACACATTTTAAGTTCCCCTTTAATAATTGCTACTCTTTATAGAGCGCGTGATGTCTCCCCTGACATCTCTATTTTAGTAAATACTTGTACCTCTTTGTCAGTCTTCTGTTATTTCTATTTCAACTGAGTCTGGCAATTGAGAATCCTCATAGAACTAGTCTATGCCAGACGTATGCACGATCATGGAAGACACATAAGCTGAAACATAACTTTTATTGAAAAGATATATAAATTTAAATATGGAAACCAAAAATGTGTAAAATCAAGGGGTGCAGACAGGGGTACCACGGTGGGAGTAGAGCAGATGATTACTTAGATGTAGTAGTCAAAGGCACGGAGGACCGTACACTCTGCTCTAAGTACCCTAAAGTTGCAGCCCCCCAGTTGAAAAACTTCAACCTACTCCTAGTAGCACCCTAATAAATCCCTATACTGGCCCTACACGTTGTATAGCACCCCCCCACCCCCCACACGCGTGTGGGTACATCAGGGGATTCGACTCAGGGAAATGTGATGTAAAACTAACCGCTCCCCAAAAAAAGAGTAAGTCCAGTGTCCTATCAAGTAAGGTGACGTGTAGGAACCCTAGTTGCACCAAATAGTGCCAAGATTACACCAATTTGCACCACTTTTTAGACCTTAGCTTTTAGGCATAGACACATGACAGTGTGCAGATGTCACGGAGGGTTACATCTGATATTTCAAGCTAGAATAGACTTTTTTATGAATAGACAGTAAAGAAAACGGCACATTTTAATTGGAAGGCAGATTGAAGAATCTACATCTAATTTATTCCTTGTCATCATTTACTGAAAATCATGTTTTTCTTAGATTTTTGAGGAAATATTTGTAAGTGTTCTATAGCATTATATTACATTATAGTGAACAAAATGGAAATAAACTCTGAATGACAGAAGCCAAGTAAATGCTGTTTTTCTTATAATTGTGTGTTTCCTGCTTACCTCTCTGAAAATTACCATTTGAATTGGTCTCTTCTCAATTCTATTCCTGCTATCAATTCTCGGGAGCAGTATTTCGAGTCAGTGGCCATTACTGTGACTAAAAAAAAAAGTGCCCCCCTCCTCCCCAAAGTTTGAACATTCTCTAAAAACCTATGTTTTCAAAATGGGTTTATTTTCGTTTCAGAAGAATCTTTCATTTGACATCCCTCACAATGATTTATCACAATAGACTGCTTAAAACTGCTCGCAATAATGAGCAACGTGAATTTCAATACTTCCTTAAGGCTAAACGAGTCAGCAGGAGCTCAAATTGCAAGGTAGACACTTTTATTTCAGCTCCAATACAAGTGAAAATTTGTATGAGGCTACCATAACGAGGCCTATAGGGATTTGGGATTATTTATTTAAATCCTTATGAAAAGTAAACTATTTCCCTGTATGTTTAGCAGTGCACAGAAGAGATTAATGGAAGACAGACCCCATCCCTGGTTTAGTAGAAGTAACAAAACGAGAGGAAGAAATCAAAGCAGGAATATTTTCTGAAAGGTTCTGATTTAGAATTATTTGAGGCACCTTCACTGACTCCATGATATAAGGATTGGATTTACCATTAATAATGAGGATTATCAAATCATTAAACTTCTAGATATTTCCTGGCAGCACTTCAGATCAATAAGACCAACTATTATATTTCCTGGATAAATCCCTTGTGCCTAAAGTTGAATGCATCTCTGAAGTACTCAAACTTTATCCTGATATTTAGAATGCGAGATAGAAATCCTAAAAGCTTAACTCATAAGTAGCAAGAACTTTTTTTTTTTAATCAAAACAGTTCATTCTGCAACTAATAAATAAGTTTACCTATGAGGAACCCGCACTGATCATGAGAGCAGGGGCTCCCTACTATAAAATGAATGGAGCAGCTGGTTAAACATGTGCCACACTGCTCCATTTATTCTCTAAGAGACTGCTGGACGTTCCAGTAGTCCCATAGAAATTAATGTAACAGCACATGCTCAACCAGCCGCTCTATTCATTCAGTGGTGTCCCCGTTCTTGTAACCAGTGGAGGTACCAGCGGTTGGACCACCACCGATGGGCGTCTGAGTTCTGAGAACCCCACTGATCTCTAGAACGAGGGGAGAGAATCGCTAGCTTGGTGCGCTCTCTCCTTGTTGCAAGACAGACTCAATAGAAAGTCTGTGGGCCTGTCTCATGCAGCAAGGAGGGAAAGCATGCTAAGCAAGCCCTTCTCTCCTCTTGTTCTAGAGATGGTGGGGGTCTCAGCGCTCAGATCCCCATGATCTAAACCTTTCATATGTCCCTAAGACATATGAAAAGTTTACTGAAGGAACAGTGACCCTTTAAGTTCCTATGTCACTGGGAAACAGCTGGCTGTAGTGGAAACTTTCTATCCTGTTACACATCTGCAGTGGACATCAAGGAAACCTGCTTCATGAATCCGTATGCAAATATCCCATAATGGGGTCTTGAGTTAATGGGAATGTATCAGCAGTTTTGAATGGTCAGAGCTAGATAAGTGAAAGGTAAAACTGTTTAAACATACTTTGGTGAATGCTTATGCTTTTTGAAAGACAGAGAAGAAGTTATAATGCCCCTGGCCCCACAATCACAATTGCCATGGAAGTGGTTCCTTCATGGACATTGTCCCAGGCTCTCTGCAGTGAAGGCTTTCGAGCTGCTTCCCTCTGCTCTGGATCACGGCTCTGATATCCAGCCATGAGACCACTAAAGCTCTCAGTGGAAAGGGCTTGGGGAGTCTTCAGTGCAAAAAACGCAGAACACAGCACATCAAGGGACCACCCCCATGTCATTTGTGATTGAGGCTTCAGGGCATCAAGACTTCTCATTGGTTATGAAAGAAGCATGAGCAGCTACCGCTTACCCCCACACCTATCCACCTCTGTCAGTAGATTCGAACATTGGAAATGGTTGACATATTTCCTTTAACCCCAAGTAACTGGCCATTTTTCACCTTAAAGGACCAGACCATTTTTTGGAAATCTGACATGTCACTTTATTTGGTAATAACTTTTTAATGCTTTTACTTATCCAATCGATTCTGAGATTGTTTTCTCGTAATACATTGTACTTCATGTTAGTGAAAAATTTAAGTCAGTATACAGTATTTTACCTTAATTTATTTAAAAAATTCACAATTTGGAAAAATCCGCAATTTTCAAAATTTTAATTTCCCTGCTTTTAAGGCAGATAGTGATACCTCATAAAAAGAGTTATTACTTTACATTTCCCATATGTTCACTTTTATGTTTGCATCATTTTGTAAATATAATTTTATTTTTTTTAGGATTTTATAAGGCTTAGAATTATAGAAGCAAATTTTTAAGAATATTTCCAAAACCCAATTATACAGGACCAGTTCAGTTATGAAGTCACTTTGTGGGGCTTAAAGGCTATGGACACCTTTGTAGTCAATTTTTTTTTATAATTGCATTTAACTTATGTTAGGCCTTTATTAAAAATATTGACTGGTACTTTCACTTTGTGCCCCTCATCTAATAAACCTTATTCCTAAACTACTAAGAGGTCATAAACACTTATTTAAGGCTACTTCCACAATTGTGGTGCGGGGCTCCGGCAGGCTGTTCCGGTGGGTGAACAGCCCGCCAGATCCGTGCTACCGCAAGTGCACGTGTGGGGCCGGAACTGCGCTAGCACGGATCCAGCGGGCTGTTCACCCACCAGAACAGCCTGCTGGAGCCCCGGATCGCAAGTGTGGAAGTAGCCTAAGCCACATCCTTATCAGTAAGATAAGGATTGAGCTTTAATGAGTGTTTATGAGGTCTTAGAGCACAGATAGGAAGTCCATCTGCTGCTCAAATGACGGAATTGGGAAAAAATCCACAGGCAGCTAGTAGAGCATGTCAGCTCTGTACACAAAAAAGGATTCCATATTGTTAATAAAGACCAATTGAAAAAAAGGTTTTTAGCTCAAAATAAGTATAATGCAGTAATAAAAAAAATTGCCCCAAAGGTGTACATAGCCTTTAAATGACCTCATTTTAGAAACTACACCCCTCAAGTTAGTCAAAACTGATTTTACAAACTTTGTTAAGCGTTTAGGTGTTCCACAAGAATTAAAGGAAAAGGGAGATGATTTTTTTTTTTTCACTTTTTTTGGCGGATTTTCCATTTCAATCAATTTTCCCTGTAACAAATCTAAGGGTTAACAGCCAAAGAAAACTAAATATTTATTACCCCAATTCTGCAGTTTACAGAAACACCCTACATGTGGTTTCTGTAAGACCCCCTGATGCACCCCTACAGTAGAAACTCCCAAAAAGTGACCCCATTTTGGAAATTATGGGATAAGGAGACAGTTTTATTGTTACTATTTTGGGGTACATATGATTTTTGATTGCTTTATATTATGATGTGAGACAAAGTAACCAAAAAATTGCTGTTCTGGCGCAGTTTTTATGTTTTGCTTTTTACGGCATTCACCTGAGGTTAGATCATTGCTATTTTTATAGAACAGGTTGTTATGGACACGACAATACCAAATATGTCTACTTTTATTTTTCTTTTGTTTCGGTTTTTTATAATAAAGTGTTTTTGAAAAAAATCATGTTTTTGTGTGTCCTTTTTCTGAAAGTCATATTTTTTTATTTTTTTTTTATATTTTCATGATTTTTTTTGATTTGTCAATATAATGCTTTTTTGGGTAAGGTAACCAGAAAATGGTTGTTTTGGAATAGTTGTTATTTAAAGGGGTTCTGCAGTTCTGTAAAACTGATGATTTATCCTCTAGATAGATCATCAGCATCTGATCGGCGGCGGTCCGACACCCGGGACCCCCGCCAATCAGCTGTCCATTCAAGTGAACAGAGTTTAGCCCCGCCCAGGCCAGTGATACTAGTCGTGACGTCACTGGGCCTGTGGTAAACACAGAGAAGGCCGTGGCGCTCCTGGAGCGCCGCTGCCTTCTCAAACAGCTGATCGGCGGGGGTCCTGGGTGTCGGTGTCCAGAGGATAGATCATCAGTTTTAAATTACTACAGAACCCCTTTAATTTTTTTACAGCATTCACTTTAGTGGGTAGATCATTTGAAATTTTTATAGAGCAGGTTGTTTGGTTTTACACAATAAAAGCATTTTTGAAAGAAAAACAATCATGTTTTTGTGTCTCCATTTTCTGAAAGCCATATTTTTAATATTTTTGGGGTGATTGTCTTCTATAGGGGCTCATTTTTTGTGGCATGAGGTGACAATTTAGTTGGTACTATTTTGGAGTGCATAAGATATTTTTGATCACTTGGTATTGCACTTTTTGCCATGTAAAGTGACAAAAATGGCTTTTCTCACACAGTTTTTATTTTTTTTATGGCATTCACTTGATGGGGTGGATCATGTGATATTTTTATAGAACAGGTTGTTATGGATGCGGTGATACCTAAAATGTCTGTTTTTTAATATATTTTGGTTTTAAACAATAAAAGCATTTTTGAAAAACCAAAATGTTTATGCCTTCATTTTCTGAAAGCTATTAGATAGATTTTTTTTTTTTTCTGCCATTTTTTTTGTTTGTTTTTTGCGGGAAGAGTTGACATTTTTATTGGTACCATTTTAGGGTACAAATGATTTTTTGATATGTCAATATAACGCTTTTTCGGGTAAGGTGACCAAAAAATGGTGGTTTTGGCATAGTTTTTATTTCATTTTTTTTACAGCATTAACCTTAGGGGGTAGATCATTTGAAATTTTTATAGAGCAGGTTGGTTTTACACAATAAATGCATTTTTGAAAGAAAAACAATCATGTATTTGATTTTCCTTTTGCTGGAAGCCATATTTTTTTTATGTAGGGGCTCATTTTTTTGCGGCATGAGGTAACGGTTTGATTGGTACTCTTTTGGGGTATATGACTTTTTGCCAGTAACAGCCGTGCCTCTGCTACTGATGAAGAGACCGCGTGTGGGGCAGGGGGTGGACCGCAGGATGAGAATGCTCATCCTGGTGCGCCAAGATCGGCAATTTAGTTCCTTATGGTGTTAATGTATATCCAAGCCTTCACATAAGTCTACACAGCAGCGTAATATAGTAATAATAAATGCTAACAAATAAATGAAAGATCTTTCATTTTATCATTGATCCAGGGAGTTATTCTGTTTGCCTGATTGCCCTAAAATTAGGGAAATTGGCATCTACCTTGGCTTTCCTCTGGATCAAATTTGCTGGATAACTGGCAGAACTGGAAAGACAGATGTCTTTTTTCAGCCTTAGAAACTGTTGGAGTCATTTATCAAAATGGTGTAAAGTAGAACTGGCTTAGTTGCCCATAGCAACCAATCGGATTCCACCTTTCATTTTGGACAGCTCCTTTGGAAAATCAAAGGTGGTTACTTTCAATTGGCAATTAAAGCAGTTCTACATTACAACAGTTTGATAAATGACCCCATATCTTACTATATAAAGACCAAGAATTTCAAGGTGGCGTCAGCAGGTTTGTTATTTTAAGAAGATAAATCACCATGTACTGGGTAATACCTGTGGAACGGTGTACTTTTAAAGGGTTATTCTCATTTTAGACAATGGGGGCATATCGCTAGGATATGCCCCCATTGTCTTATAGGTGCGGGTCCCACCGCTGGGACCCGCACCTATTTCCAGAACGGAGCCCCCGAAGTGAATGAGGGCGCACTGCGCATGCGCAGCCGCCCTCCATTCATTTCTATGGGGCCGCCGAAAATAGCCGAGCGCTGGCTCGGCTACTTCCGTCGGCTCCATAGAAATGAATGGGAGCGCACCGCGCATGCACGGCCCGGCTCCCATTCATTTCTATGAGCGGCGCGGGGAGCTGCGCCTGGTGGTGGCCGGACCCCCGGAAACCTGGGGTCCTCCAGGCGCAGCGCTCCCCGCTCCGTTCTGGATATAGGTGCGGGTCCCAGCGGTGGGACCCGCACCTATAAGACAATGGGGGCATATCCTAGCGATATGCCCCCATTGTCTAAGATGAGAATACCCCTTTAAGTGCTTGATCAACTTTACTGAAGCCAGTACCCAAGTATACTGATGTAGAGCTGATCCTTCAGCAGTTCCAATAATAACATAAGCATGCAGTGCAGAAAAGACTTTTGAAACAACTACCATTGGGGCTGTTCTACTGTAGCCTTTGCCCATACAACTTTAATGTCTCTTCTACTCCCCCATGCGCCCATGCACAGGGCCAGAAAGTTATGTGCTTTCAATAGCAGCAGCCTATATCTTTGGAGAAGAAAAGGATCATCCTCTGTCAAGGGAGAGTTAGGGGCTCTCCCTGCACATTACATTACATTATAGTCAGGTTCAGGACACATCTATATGGGCCGAAAATGCTGAGAATTTGAAATTTTACATTACCAGAAAAGTAGAGGAGATTTTCCGAAAGAGAATATACTCTCTGCAAAAAAATTAAAAAAAACCTGCAGCATAAACTGAGTTGCATGGTGGGTTTTCAGTCTGAAGCATGTCCGTTTATGCTATGGCTTTTATTCACAGCTTTTGCCCTTTGCAGTGGAAATGTTGACAGCACCAAAAAACCCACCGTAATTCCTGCAGTAACTCCGCCTCAAAAACCAGCCCATTTCTGACTGTTGAATTTCCGTGATTAAAATTGAGCCGCAGAGTCGTCCTGTATGGACATACCCTTAGGGTCCATGAAATGGTTCTCAAGGAGTTTCTAATGACCCGGCCTGTTACTGTTAAAATGTTTATATTAGAGACAGTCATTTCAGAAACAGTGTATTCAAAAAGGGTCTGTAAAAGCCATATCTAAGCAGGTAAACCTATACTATTAGTAGCAGTGTTACCTAGTATAATGCAGAACGTATATTATCTATAATCTGACACCTTAGTCATATGTACCCTCATCATTTTCTGCTGATCTATGCTCATTCCACATATTACTATATGCGATATATGAGGTTTTAGTGTCTTAGAGGTCCTAGAGAAATAACAAAAATATATATTTCTGAAATTCACTTGCCAGCTACAACTAGATTATCTCTTTATTGTAGAGGAGCCAGAGATGTTGAGCAATATCACCTCACTGTCTAATAGAGAACTTTGGATGTACTGTAATGTTTGCTCAACACCTGCAGCAGTTTTTGATGGATTGTGTTAATAACCGCAAAACAAGAACCACGCAACCTTTTGTGCCAGAACATGCCTGTTCATAGCTCGCCATTGTAATAAGAAAGCAGAAACGTAAGCTCTTTTCTAACACCACCCACTCTGCTGCTGGGCTTTTCAACTTTTAATAGCAAGGCATATTGGTTCACCGCTGGGAGTTTTTCAAATTATATTCTGCAAGGGAATTACACCAATATTTTTTCCCTGGCAAAGCACCATGTTAATGAGCGGTTACAATAGATATCTGGGCATATTTTTTGAGCTATTTGTGTCTGTGTAATTCCAGCAGGAAAGCAGAAACTTTGCATGTAAGCGAAGAAAAGCTAGAGAAATGGAACACTGTATGAATAAGCCAAATGTACTTTCAGACCCTTATATGATGAGTCCACGCTGTTTTTAAGTGCGCCTCTGCAGCAGCACACCCCATGACCTCTCCCACATTGCACAATTAAAACAAATTCCTTGCACAGTTTATTGTACGTACATTGCAATTCCTTAAAGAGGACCTGTCATCGCTCCTGAAATGTCTGTTTTAGTAACTATTTGTATTAACAATCCTGCAGCATCTGTTCTTATAACTCTGGTGTGCCATTCCTCTATTAGTCCTGCAAGAAGTAACAGTAATGACCATCAGCATTGTTAAGATATCCGAATTAGTGCAATCTTCAGAAAAGCAGTTTTATACCTTTGGAAAATGACTCACGAGTTCCCAAGTAGACAGGCTTTCCTGTTCACAGTGTCCCAAACTCCCCTTCTTCCCTGACATCTGCTCCTCCCCATAGTTTCCCGATGCTTCCTCTCTCTCCCCTGACGTCTGGCTATGCAGCTGTATATCTCGCGTAGGTGCCACGTGCAGCACTTCCGACGCCTGTGCATTACATTCCCTACTGTAGGCAATCACCTCAAGGAGCTGCTATGCTCAGGCGCTACTTGTGAAGATCTGAAGCGCAGCACATGACTCCTAGGCAAGATATGGAACTGCATCACCTGACGTCAGGGAAGGGCGAGGAAACATTGTGAGGCTATGGGGAGGAGCAGACATCGGGGGAGGCGGGCAGTGTGGGGTACAGCAAATATCTTGAAAAATGGCGAATGGTGAGGAACTGTAACTGAAAATATATCCGCAAGTTGTAGAACTTTTCATTTGTGCAATGATTAAACCTTTTTTTTTGAACAACCAGAATAATTGCAGTCAAACCTATGTGTCTTGTAGAGCTGTGAATCTGCAGGCTAATGCAAAAATTAGGATTTAGTAAAATTGGAAAAGTTTATGTCTGGTACGGTTTGAACAGAAACCTTCCTTTTAACGACTATAGTTCATGTCATTTATCTAGTGCTTAGACACCACTTTCCTCTTGGGTCACTGTAATGATATAATTGACCGCTATCTTGGATGTACAGTACATGAAATATGATCTTACCACTCCTGCTATTGCTAAATGTCCTTTTGCTTACAATAGTCAATGGCAAGGTTTAATTCATTGTTAGAGTAATTGAATTGACAAGAACACAAAAGGCATAGATTTTAGGAGAACATCAATATGTTAACATTTCACCTCCTCCTGTAATTAACTTGTAGCTGAAGCAACCCTATATAAAATGTATGAAATAAATGATGCAGTCTTTATATAGATATTTATTAATGGATAAATAGAATATAAGACTGATTTACTCGCTTTTTATTATTATGTCTCCCTCCCTGCCCTGACAATGTAAGAGATTGTGACAGCTAATTTCAGATGAATGAAGCTGTCACTGTTTAAAACTCCTGATATCAGCATGTTCCAGAAAGCTTTGTTATTGGGAAATCATACACTCATAATCTCAGGTAACCCCATGAAACACAGATTGGAAATGTGATCTAAAAAATGCTGGCGCTGCAAAGCTGAGATGATCACATGGATTTTAAAATATCTTATGACAAGAATGATGCGGTAAAGACTCACTCCACCCAGAATTCCAAACGTTACTATTAGTTTGCCAGTTTATCCCTGGTTTTCCTAAGAAGCCATTTTTTCTGACACTGGATTAGTGGCTCAGAGCTCTAGCTGATGGGATCCTTCTCACCCACATCACCGCAGTGGTCATCTTGCAACCTACTGACCTGACAGAGCCTACCATCTGCTGAACCCACCAGCACCACAACCAACAACTTCCCAACTGCTGCCCCACTCCATGAAGTCAGCCTGCTCTGATGCTACATACAACCCCTCATTCACCAGCACTGGACTCTAACCAGAGGAGTCCTCTAATACAAGCCTGACAATTACCTTAGATTTAGAAGATGACTTACGTTTACAGTAAAAAGAAAAAACAAAAATTGTTCTTTGGTACCTTTTGACCATTTTGCAGTCATCTCTAGTACTTTTCACACTGATGATGAAAAATGTAAGGATATAGAAGGTATATATTCTATTTGCTATTTGTAAATGAATTAATCTATTTGGTTTGCTGAGATTGGGGGTTTTGTTTAGGTTTTTCTTCCAGTCTTTGCTGAATATTTCATCAGTACAAGCTTTGAACAAGGCTTAGAAAGGCACAGTTTTATTTTTAGCTTGTGGAGCGGGATGTGTTTTTCCAAATCAATAGGTGGCTTGCTGAAAAAAATTCATTATAATAATTTATTTATGTAAGGGTTTTGTCCAGCACATTCTAGTGTATTACCGCTTGGCAAATCACAAAGCCAATTCCCAGCTTCACTTTGAGATTGAATTGTTCTGTCACTGTACACAGAGCTGATCAAACAACAGTATTTTAGTGCCAACATCTTTGCAATTTTTGGATAATACGTTTGTTTATTTTGTGCATGGCTATGACTGACAACACAAAATGTTTTATTTATTTTCTACCTTTCTTTGTGGCTTTAAAACTATTGTATTTGCTAAATTATATAGAAGTTTGACCTAAAGCTCAAAATGGTGTAATATAACAAACTGAGAAATACCTTACCGATCCCTTGTGTTACATTGGCGGCCCGTGCCTGTGTCCTGTGTGTCTACTGGATATATTCTTCATTGAAACTAGCCTAATTCTGCAGCATTTTAAGGGTTAGCCCCCCTTTGGTTCTGTGTGCAGCTGCTTCTAATGTGTTAATTATCTCTGCTGTATATGCTGTGCTGTTTATCTCACTCACTGCCTCAGCAATAGGCTTACTAGCTTGCTACATCCTACGAAGGTGCGATAATCTGCTTGTCTGCCCGTGTAGCGATTTCTGCTTGATTCCTGGATTCTGACCACTTCCACCCGACGTGACACATTCCTGATCACCATATTGACCCTGAGCTGTTTTCCCAGTCCTTTGGACTTGTTTCACAGATTTTCACAAACTCTACCTGCCCTAACCTCAGCCTGTTACTGACAATGAGTGTTGGGAGTTTTGCAGTTTTAGCGTAGTTGAATTGAGGAGGCTGAGTGATGTGTCTGGTCAGCGGCCATATTATGGACAGGGCCTCTATGCAGACAACACAGAAGATTTGCCCAACAAGGAACATGGCTTATGAAATATAGCAAATGGCACAGAATATCAACAAAGGCTATATTAGTAAGTGCCATATAGTCATCTTACATACAGATTGGTCACAAGTAGCCAGAAAGTGGCCAACTTCTTTACCACCCCAATAAATCACCCATATTTGGAAGTTTTATTTATTTTTTATTTTTTTTACCAGAGGAACACTTTATAAATAAGTCTATGTTTCTCTTTTAGGCTGGTTTCACACAAGCTTGTTCAGCTGGTGAAACTCCATTTAACGGCCACATTTCCAGGACCAACCGTAGCTTGGCTAACCCGGATTTACTGTATCATAGTGATGTGATGCTGTGAGTTCCAGCCCAAACACAGGTCCGCTGTCCTATACTCACAGCAACATGTAGGGTATTGTAGAGTAGACCTTCTGTTGGGCTGGAACTCACAACTTCATAGATTACTATGATACAGTCTGGGTTAGCCAGGTGTGGTTAGTCCAGAAAATGTGGCCATCACGTGTATCATGGACCAAATATCCTCATATGAAACAGGTATAAAAGAAAGAATACTGTAGATTTGCAGAAATGAGATGCCCATTCTCAAACCAGAACTACCTTAAAATACAATTTAATAATTCATGATGATTAAGAGTCTGGCTGTTGTCATCTTGCAAGTCCTTTGTTTAAATAGACAGATTGCACAGTTCTTAAAAACGAGCAGCATGCAAATCAGGTGTTTTCCTACCTCCATAAACTTAGTAAGTGGTCTTCCTTTTATTAGTTCAGTAATCACATCTACTCTCTCATTGGAATATTACGGGACTCTAGAGAGGAAAGGAGCAGTAGCACAACACCACTAAAACATAATGAAAAACTTTAACATTTTTCTAATGGCAAATATTGCATAGTTAAATTGTCTAATTTCAGAGAACGTATTAAAAAGTAATTCCAGAGCTAAGGTCTGCGCTAATCAGTTTCCTGTGTTACTAATGCGAGAGCATCTGCTTAAAAAAAGGCTTTCTATGACTAACAACTTTATGCTAACTGAACATATGTATCTTTAATGAAATCTTTGTCATTTTTAGGCTTGTCGATAAATGGATGAATGAAACTGGAGCCCATTCTCTTACATTCCCACCCAGTACTTGCCTGGAACTTATCTTGCTGCTCTCCCTCAACAATACAGCTTTGCCTCATTCTTTGCGTTTCATGAACAACTGGAAGGTAATGGAAACCTTATCATACTTTGTAGTGTAATTTCTCAGAATTGTTTCAATATTGTCTGTAGAACTGGTTACCAACTTTAACGAGGACATGCAACCTCTCTTGTTCTACTGACTCCCATATTCCCCATGTAATAACAATTCTGGAGCATCTATTCTTATTTTTTTAAATAAACATGACCTGTTTCTTGCAGAAGTACTATAATAATTATAAGATACCTTACTCTCTACATTTGTTCATGTAAGCCTCAGAAGCCCCTTGTACTATCCTTGACCATGCTGTCTACAGATATAATAGGTCCAATATCCGTGGTCACTAGCTTTGACATGTGTAGTGTTTCAACTATTTGAACTTCTTACTTATGTGTTTACTTATCGTATTGTCAATGGGTAATACTATTGAGAGTTGTAGTTTTTTTCTGCGATAGCGCCAACGTGGCTGATAATATTGCTACTTCATTGTCATATCTAACTCAGGCTTCACCTGTGGCCTAGTGGAGGACCACAGAGAAACTCTAAAACAGTCCTGTTCAGATAGTTGAATATTTGGAAACATCTTTGGAAGAGTCCAAGAGCGGGCTGGATGCATTTCTGGAGTGTAATAATATTACATGTTATAGTTAATAAGTTTTCTGCAAAGATCGTTGATCCAGGGAGTTATTCTGATTGCCTGGTTGGCGTCGGGAAGGAATTTTTTTCCCTTAAAATTAAGAAAATTGGATTTCACCTCATATATTTTTTTTTTTTGCCTTTATCTGGATCAACTTACAGGATAGCAGGCTGAACTGGATGGACGGATGTCTTTTTTTCAGCCTTATAAACTGTGTTACTATTTGACTGTTCAGATGTTTCCCTGGAGTGGGTATTTTTAACACAATTTATACACTCCCAACTGATTTGACATTAGGTATGGAAAGATTGGGCGAGATAGCTTAAAGGGGTTGTTCAGCCATAACAGGAAGATTGAACACTGGGAGGAGGTGTGTCCACAAACAAAAAAAAAAAAAAAACAAAAAAAAAACACCTGGTCAAATTCCTCCTGTTCCAGTGCCGCGTCTCCTGTTTCGGGTCCCTGCCAGACCAAAAGTGGCAGTGGCACAAGACTACAGCAGCCAATCACTGGCCTCACTGGTCACATGTGGAAGAATGGCATGACACTGCTGAGGCACACTAGTGATTTAAATACTAGAACCCAGTGGCCAAAGGGAAATTAACCCCGTATAGGCAATATGTAGCCATAGGATGTTTAATAACAGTCTGTACCTTTTGAGCCATATATTATATACCTAACTCAGGGCTGTAATGTTCCATCTAAGCATATTGAATGTCAGTATTTATGGGTAAAATAGTAGATACTCTACAAAATTCCTAAAAGATTTCAGCTGGCACAGAAAAATATCAATAAGCACTGGGCAAAATATAAAAAGAGCTAAACTGTTTCATTCACATAAATGTTGCTCACACAAGGCATCTCTTGGAACAGAAACTCTGGTTTACTCCTGTATTGTTTTTAATGATAGGCCATTTACTTATGATTGATTTGTTTTAATAACGTAGAGTCCTATTTTAGAAAGGTCAGTGGAAAGTAAACTGTTATTTGGAAAGTTTGCAGCTTTTACAGGATCATATTTTCCATAAATCAAAGAGAGTCTTTGGATTCCTTCTAGGTATATAATTCTTTCTGTATATACTATGCTTCTAAACATTGATATGTACTTATTGGGGGAGGAATGACGTTAATTGGATAGTGTACTGCTTTAGTGGTAAAAACTGCGTTCATTGCAAGGTATTGCCCTTCGGTATCATCAGTTGCTGGCGAAATTGGCATCATACAATGTTTTAGGCAGTTTTATGTTTAGTTTTAAAATGTTGTAAATTATGAATGCTTAAACTAGAAGTGTTAATAGTTTATTTTTATCAATTAAAATGCAAAGTGAATGAACAAATGTGAAATCTAAATGAAATCAACATGACCACCCTTTGCCTTCAAAGCAGCATCAATTCTTCTAGGTACCCTTGCACACAGTTTTGAAGGAACTCAGCAGGGGTTGTTCCAAACCTATTTTATGGATGTAGGCTTGCTCAAATCCTTCTGTCTCTTCATGTAATCCCAGTCTCTATGATGTTGAGATCAGGAAACTAGTGAGGTCAAATCATCACTTCCAGAACTCCGAATTCTTTACACTGAAGATAGTTCTTAATGACATTGGCTGTATGTTTGGGGTCATTGTCCTGCTGCAGAACAAATTTGGAGCCAATCCGACGCCTCCCTGATGGTATTGTCTAATGGGTATGTATCTGCCTGTATTTATTATCATTGAGAACACCATTAATCCTGATCAGGATGCAGCACCAACTTGCAAGGAACCTCCACCATGCTTCACTATAGCCTGCAGACACTAATTATTGTACTATTCTCTAGCCCTTTGGCTTACAAACTGACTCCTGTTACCGCCAAATATTTCACATTTTGACTCATCAGCCCAGACCACCTGCTGCCATTTTTTTTGTACCCCAGTTCCTATGTTTGCAGACATAGTGGAGTCGCTTGGCCTTGTCTGCACATTGAAGGTATGACTTTTGGGGCGCAGTTCTTCAATAAAGACTTCCCTGAACAGTAGCTGAAAGGCAGGCAAAATGAGTGTCCGGGCTTGTCAAAATCCAGCAATCTTTCTTTTTCCTGACATCTGCCATTGGGGGACAGTCAGGAGGTCCCCATTCACATTACTTGGTTGTTTCTTCTGGACAACATTAATCTAATGTATATTGCCAGTTTAATTTACCTTTATCTAATAATACACAGTGAGAGGGCAACCCTACACTTTGGTAGGAAGAAATTTAAAGGAGGGCTAGGAATTCATTTACATGGAGAAGAGCATCAAGCACACCCCAGTGAAAACCCACAATAAACATATTATCAAATGTACAATTTTAAAACACTTGTACAAGGAAGGTTCTCACTGTCCTTGCTTAGAATATGACACATATCAAGCTCAATTCAAGATGATAAAAATATAATTTTTGGTTACAAAGTAATGTTGGTCCATTCTCTAAACAGGTAAGTATGGTTTAGCAGATTCCACCTGCTCTCTAACACATACTATAATTTGTCATAGTGAATGTAGTATCTTCTAGTAGGTGGTACTTCTTATATATATATATATATATATATATATATATATATATATATATATAGATACTAATATCCTTCCAAGTATCTATATATATATATATATATATATATATATATATATAATTATAAAGGTAGAGGGCACACAATATATCCGAATACCATAAGTAAACCAATATTTTTATTGAAAAAATAAAAAATAAAAAGTAAAATATAAACAATATGGATAAAATATGGATAAACTATAAAACTTGTATAATGCTTCTATAATTAAATTAAAAATCAATTCGATAAAATACATCCATGAATACTTGTCCTAGATGGCATATCACTCTAACAAAGTCCATATACCAATGATGGAAATAAGGTAGAAATGGGCTGAATATAAAATCAAGTGTCCAAATGGATGATAATTTTGTTATATGTAAATGATATACACTGAATGATACTCCAATTCGATAGTACAGAGTTTTTCCCAGTGATAACTGAAATGGAATTGGTTATGCTGGGATTAATAGTTAGTGACAACTTGCTCCGGTATTGGCTTACCCACAAATAATCAACTGGGGTTAGTATTCGCAGTAATCACCTCTTAATAGAGGAAAACATGGAGACAGTTTGGTACTTTACCCTCCTGTAGTATGGACTGTGATACCAAGTATACCGGGTCCCAAACGCGGCGTCGCACGTGGTTACGGCGTATCGCAGATCCGGGCTTGCGCTAGCACATTAGTGGATCCGGTCATGTATTAGAACCATGTGACTAACTCTCCGGTCACGTGGTGTATTCGTCATCTACTCATGTGACTTCAGTTCACAGGTCCTGGAAGGTAAAGGATGTAGATATTTCAAATGCTCAAAGGTCCTGGAAGTTGAAAGGAAAACTCTCCAATATTCCTCAGGTTCCAATCGGATAGTTAGTCCACAAAAGTTTTTGAATATACTTGTGGACTGTAGGTATTCAATGCCGGCACTCAGTTTGTCAGATGTCTCCCTCTATGCACCAAACGCGTTTCGGAACTCTATGGTTCCGGAACCATAGAGTTCCGAAACGCGTTTGGTGCATAGAGGGAGACATCTGACAAACTGAGTGCCGGCATTGAATACCTACAGTCCACAAGTATATTCAAAAACTTTTGTGGACTAACTATCCGATTGGAACCTGAGGAATATTGGAGAGTTTTCCTTTCAACTTCCAGGACCTTTGAGCATTTGAAATATCTACATCCTTTACCTTCCAGGACCTGTGAACTGAAGTCACATGAGTAGATGACGAATACACCACGTGACCGCGAGAGTTAGTCACATGGTTCTAATACATGACCGGATCCACTAATGTGCTAGCGCAAGCCCGGATCTGCGATACGCCGTAACCACGTGCGACGCCGCGTTTGGGACCCGGTATACTTGGTATCACAGTCCATACTACAGGAGGGTAAAGTACCAAACTGTCTCCATGTTTTCCTCTATTAAGAGGTGATTACTGCGAATACTAACCCCAGTTGATTATTTGTGGGTAAGCCAATACCGGAGCAAGTTGTCACTAACTATTAATCCAGCATAACCAATTCCATTTCAGTTATCACTGGGAAAAACTCTGTACTATCGAATTGGAGTATCATTCAGTGTATATCATTTACATATAACAAAATTATCATCCATTTGGACACTTGATCTTATATTCAGCCCATTTCTACCTTATTTCCATCATTGGTATATGGACTTTGTTAGAGTGATATGCCATCTAGGACAAGTATTCATGGATGTATTTTATCGAATTGATTTTTAATTTAATTATAGAAGCATTATACAAGTTTTATAGTTTATCCATATTTTATCCATATTGTTTATATTTTACTTTTTATTTTTTATTTTTTCAATAAAAATATTGGTTTACTTATGGTATTCGGATATATTGTGTGCCCTCTACCTTTATAATCAAATTTTTCTATTTTACACGGTTGGGGTGTACCGTAAGAGTGAGCACCAAGTCAGGGGGAAAAACTCAGATGAGCTACTGAATTTCAATATATACATATATATATATATATATATATATATATATATATATACTAATATCCTTCCAATATTAAAACTTAACTTTTAATTACATACCTATAATACAAAAAGACCCCAAATTATATGTGAAGTTAAAACCTCGATCTAAACCATGGGCGAGAGGTACATCAAATGAGGCGGGTGTGTATTCTATTACTCACGCTTAGTTGATAACTTGAGGCTGAGTATACATTCCTTTACTCCCGATATGTAGAGAGCTTGAGGTTGTGTTAGCAAAAATGTAGGGATCATGGAGCTCCTCTGTCCCTACAAAGCCCTATAGACTCTCGCTGCCTACAGTTAGAACACTCACCCCGAAAGGGGCGACCCCACCTCTCGGTGGCTAAGCCCTAAAGTGAGTACCTGTCACTTGCCTGTGAGCAGATATCTTAATCCCATAGATGGGACAAACATTCCCTAGTCCCGACGCTGCGTTTCTCCAGCAGGACACTGGTTCCTCAAGGGACAACAAGTAGATAATCTAGAAGGAAAAGTGTGAGCTAATTATAAAATCCAAAAAGGCTGATGCAGGGTACAGGGTAGAATATTAAGCTGTAGCAAAATTCAGCTTACCTTGAACAGTAAATGATGACCCTACAGTGAGGGGAGACCCTTGCAGCCTAGATGTGGGCTAATAGAGATGTCAGGCGTCTGTACAGGTTTGTATCAGGCGCCTTTTAAGGAGAGGTTTATGGGAGGTGAGAACGTCACTTCCTGTATGGATGCAAATCAACTGCCTATTAAAAGAAACCTAATTATGGGTTTATATGGGATCATAATTTATAAAAGATCACCCAGGGGCCTGTGAATACATAGTATAGGGTGGAAAGATAAGTTGGTGGATCCTGAGAGATGATAATCTCACTCGACACTGCAGTGGAACGCACATGCGTTTCACCATAACGGAAATGGGCGATATTCGTTCCACCCGGAAACAAACCAGAGGTTATCAGCGCGGCGGCCGGAAGTCCTAGTTGAACTAAAGTGGTGCGCAATCTACGTTCCACTGTATGCATAGATAATACTAGGAACTAAAGATAAGTACCAGCCTCCATAGAGAAACATATAAAAGGTTAACCACTCAAAAATATGAATACACAGAAAAATACCATTCAGATGTAATCAATATTATAACATCCTGTGTACAAGGTGAATACAATAGCCCCTTTATGGCATGTATTCCATCAAGGTTTTTATAAGAGATATCAGATGATGGTAATAGGTAGTCTTAACTAAATAAACCGCAATTTAGGACTTATCATAAAAGAGCTAACCATACAGTTATATAATAAGACCTCATGTCCTCCTTTAGTCCTCAATATTTAGGGGGTGTTTTATACATATCATGAATCCATATGATAAGGACATGAAAAAGATAAAAAACTGATACAAATAATGGTGGATCAATTCCGATCCAATTTCCTAAACGAAACAGGATGGTGAATGGCCGTTCTTCTATATAAACAGAATGACATAGCTTTATGGCCCATTGTTGTCTATAGTGGTTTTGGTGCAATTTAGAGGAAACTGCTGAAAGAGAGTTGCTCATTGAGACCCCTGGATATGTTGTTTGTAACCATTGGGTTTCTCTCTGAAGTATTTTGCGATTCCAATCACCTTTTCTTGGTGACGGATGGATCATGTCAATCACCTGGAAGCTGATGTCTCTAACATTCCCATTATGATATTGTAAAACGTGTTTTGCTACTGGCGCGTCACGTTTCTGCCTAATATCTCCCAATGAAGATCGCCAATTCTCTTCCTCAACTCTCGCTTAGTTTTTCCTACATAGTTAAGCGGACAACTACAAGTCATAAGGTACACTACCCCACATGTCTTGCAGTTGGCAAAATCTCTCATGAAATAAGTTTTTTCTGACGCTGTGCTGGAGAATTGTTTTGATACCCTAATGAAGGGGCAAAATGAGCAACTCCCGCACCTAAATGTACCCACAGGCTTAAGGTCTAACCAAGTGACTTCCTTTTTAGGTTTTGTGTATAAACTGTGTACAAGGCGATCCTTCAATGATCTGACTTTCCAGAAGGTAATAGATGGACGTGGGGTGAGCACATCAAGAAGGTCCTCATCTGTTCTCAAGATGCCCCAATGTTTCCTAAGGATTTCAGACACCCTGTCATGAGCTGTATCAAACGTGCCAATTATTCTGACAGGGTTAGGTTTGTCCAGTCCCATCCTAGGTTTTAAGAGTTCCCTTCTATCAAGTGATATTGAATGGGAGAAGGCCCTTTTTAGGGTCTCTTCAGGATAACCCCTCTGAAGAAACCTACATTTTAATTTTCTGGCTTGAGTATGTAAGGTGGTAGAGTTGGTACAGTTTCTTCTAACCCGCATGTATTGTCCCTTTGGTATGCCCTTTTTAAGCTGATAAGGATGATAACTATTCCAGTGAAGTAAACTATTCGTTGCCGTAGACTTTCTAAACACTTCAGTCTGTAGGTAAACTGAGTCCTTGGATATCTTTAATCCAAAAAGGTGATTCCTTTAATATTGGCCTCCCAGGTGACTCGTAGGCCAATAGAATTGGCGTTTAGGGATTCAGCAAAGTGCTGGAACGTCTCCACTGGACCATCCCACAGTATAAGAATATCATCTATATATCTCCCCCAAAAGAGGATGTGGGAGGTCCAGTAGGCAAAGTCATCCCCAAACACCAATCTGTCCTCCCACAAGCCCAGAAGTAAGTTAGCATATGTGGGAGCACAAGGGCTCTCCATAGCGGTGCCCCTGAGCTTGTGGTAGAACTTGGACTCAAACAGGAAATAGTTTTGTGTAAGAATAAAGTTGAGCAATGACAGGACGAAGTTGTTATGCGGGCAATACTGAATACCCCTTGACTCCAGGAAATGTTGTGTGGCCCTAAGTCCCCACTCATGCGGTATACTGCTGTAAAGTGCCTCGACGTCGATAGACGCCAATAAAATGTGTTCCTCTACAGTGATATCTTGCAATTTCATCAGGAGGTCCGTTGTGTCCCTTATGTAGGATGGCAACGCAACTACAAAAGGACGTAACATCTTATCAACGTAGATACTGCTGTTTTGAGATAGAGACCCCTACCCCGGATACAATGGGTCTGACTTTTAGTGGGGCAGTCCCCCTGTGTATCTTGGGTAGTGCGTAAAAAGTTGGGATAACAGGATATTTAGAAGTCATAAACTGTATTTCCCTACTGGAGATTAGTTTTTGCTCAAAAGCATCTTCGAGGATGCAAGTCAGTTCCGCCATGTAGTTCTCCGTGGGGTCTGATTTAAAGGGAGTCTTTCACCTGATCTGAGCGTCATAGACTGCTCAGATCAGGCTATAGACTACCTTACACACATTCAAACAGTACCTTTGTTAACAATGTCCCACACTGTATTCTTCAGAAAAACACTTTTATATCATATGCAAATGACCCCCCGCAAGTGCCCGGAAGCCACCTTATACAAGAAGGTGCCCAAGCCCCAGGCGATTTGAAATTCAAACCCCTCCCTTTTCCATGTTCCGGCCCGCCCTCCTTCATTATAATAACCTCTTCCTCCTGCTGGTCACAAGTCAAGGGCTGGGCTGCGCCGCTCATCCAACGCACTGCGGCAGCTTCTTACTTTGGCCGGCCTGGGAACAGCGGCGCATGCGCACTAAAAGCACCTGCACCTCTGCCCACAGTAGGCAGAGCAGTGCGCAGGCGCCGGGGCCCCGAAGAGCGGTGCAGCGCTTGACTTGTGACCAGGAGGAGGTTATTATAATGAAGGAGGGTGGCCGGAGCATGGGAAAGGGAGGGGTTGCATTTCAAATTGCCTGGGGGCTTGAGCACCTTCGTGTATAAGGTGGCTTCCGGGCACTTGCGGGGGGTCATTTGCATATGTGATAAGTGTTTTTCTGAAGAATACAGTGTGGGACATTGTTAACAAAGGTACTGTTTTAATGTGTGTAAGGTAGTCTATAGCCTGATCTGAGTAGTCTATGACACTCAGATCAGGTGAAAGACTCTCTTTAAGGATATCATAGCTTTCCTGATCATCCAGTAAGGAGTGGCACATGTTAAGATACATATCATGATTCATAATTACCGTGTTACTGCCTTTATCTGAAGGCTTCATGATTATGCTAGTATCCTTCTCAAGATTATCAAAGGCCTCCCTTTCTGTGGGGGATAAGTTAAATTCTTGTGAGCTAGCATTCTTAGTTTTCTCCAACTCCTGTATAACTAACCTGGAGAATATATCAATGGCAGCTGTGTCTTGTTGTGGGGGCATTTCGTGAAAGGTCCTTGTCCCCTAATCAAATCCTCTGAGTTCAAGGATGTTAGCAACCTTGCGCCTTCCAGACAGTCGGGGGGAATGCCAAGTTTTTTGCATTCCTCCCCATCACTATGTTTGAAATATTTGTGCCATTTTAATTTACATGTAAATAGGTTAATATCCTTTACCCACAAGAATATTTCAAATCTAACTGTGGGCACAAATGAGAGGCCCTTACTTAACACCTCTAATTCTTGATCAGACAGTATTCTTGTTGAGAGATTTACTACCTGGTTTCTGTCTATTTGTGTTTGTCCCATCTATGGGATTAAGATATCTGCTCATAGGACAAGTGACAGGTACTCACTTTAGGGCTTAGCCACCGAGAGGTGGGGTGGGTGCTCTGCCTGTAGGCAGCGAGAGTCTATAGGGCTTTGTAGGGACAGAGGAGCTCCATGATCCCTACATTTTTGCTGACACAACCTCAAGCTCTCTACATATCGGGAGTAAAGGAAATGTATACTCAGCCTCAACTAATCGTGAGTAATAGAATACACACCCGCTTCATTTGATGCACCTCTCGCCCATGGTTTAGATCGAGGTTTTCTTCACATATAATTTCTTCACATATAATTTGGGGTCTTTTTGTATTATAGGTATGTAATTAAAAGTTAAGTTTTAATATTGGAAGGATATTAGTATATATATACTTCCAGTCAGAGGATATTTATGCCGAGTTTTGTTTAGGTGGTACTTCTCAGTAGGGTGTTCATAAAATAGTTGGGCTATTAGTTGGTTTTCTGTGTTAAATCCCCTAAAGGGCAGATGGGCAGATTATTGTTAGGATGATCGCTAATGACCGTTCCTATGAACCCTCATTAGCAATCATCTGGCAGTGTAATACTGCCGCCGATTACCCGATGAATGAGTAAACGCATGTTCATTGCGTAATCGGGATCTTTTAACATGTTAAAAAATCCTGGTTTGCCGGCAGCAGATCTCACCGTGTAATAGGCGCTCTGCTGCCTATGAGACAGTAAAGGGACGAGCAATGGATTAATGATCGCTCGTCAGTATACTGAGGATATCGCTCCCTTTAATAGCAATGGTCTCCTCCCGATTCCCTCCGGACAATCACCTGCTCTGTCTGTCCATATAATAGGGCCTTTAGGTGTATCTAATTGTTGTCATCCTGTAGTTTATCAACAGAAAATGGTACATTTTAAATCTCTGCCTGTTTGATGTAATCCTGTGTCCTTCAATCATGGTTTCTGGTGTACCAGATTGTGCTATCTAAACAGCGATCTGCAGCCCAGAAACAATGCAGTTGTATGAGGAGGAGCGATGGTAATAGCCAGTGAGGGCAGGCAATTGTCGGGAAGAAACACTTCCTCCCTGATAATTGTCTGCTCATAGGCACAAAGCGTACCTTAAAGCTTACCTGAATTTTCAAATAAGTGCCTGTGCTTTTTTGTACAGTCATATACAGCTGCGAAGTAACAGTTATGTTTGGGCTTCTCTAATATCTCTTTCAGCCATATTTATTCCCTGTTTCAGCTGGATGTATTTCACTCAGAAGCAGGGGGTGTCTCCCTTCTGCCAGTACTGTATGCAGTGACCTCGCTTCCCTTACTTCCCACTATGTTTGTTTTCTTCTAGGGAGTTTAGAAATCTGATGAGGAGTGACAATCACACTTACAGAAAGGCAAGGAGGCCTGTGATGTTAAGATGCAGTGTAGAAGCAGCAGCATTTACCAGTATGAGAGATGGTGTAGGATATAATACATCTGCCATTGCCTACCTTTACTACTTTTCATGGAAATCTCAAGTGTAGTACCAACACCTCAGTATAGCAGCATGTGGGCTGCTTCTGGGCTATGTTAACACTAGAGCTGGGCGATATGGGCAAAAAAAAAAATCTCGATTTTACATTTTGGACGATTCACTATTTAAATCTCGATTTTCTTATGTTAGTAAAAATATAAAAAAATAAATAAAAAAAAGCCTACTGTGGCCCCACCAGACCTCACATCAGCCCACTGTGCCCCCATCAGACCTCACATCAGCCCACTGTTCCCCCATCAGACCTCAGATCAGCCCACTGTGCCCCCATCTGACCTCAGATCAGCCCACTGTGCCCCCATCTGACCTCAGATCAGCCCACTGTGCCCCCATCAGACCTCAGATCAGCCCACTGTGCCCCCATCAGACCTCAGATCAGCCCACTGTGCCCCATCAGACTTCAGATCAGCCCACTGTGCCCTCATCAGACCTCAGATCAGCCTACGCGATCTACGCGTTTCACCCTACTCTAAGGCTCATCAGGAGCCGCAGGAACTAAGATAGACAAACACACATAAAGACGCTGTTCACCTCTTGTGGTGAGGTGATGGCACCGGCGCTGTGACGGCCGTGAGGCCACCGCTTACCTGAGCCACTTAAATCACAAAGACCCCTCCCCGGGGGCCGGGCTGCAACGGGGCCGTGCAGTCAGAGGAGAGAGGCGGAGCCCCACGCTCCCCCTCATGACATCAGCCCCTTCAATCAAAGCAGCACGGCTGGATGAAGTGTCAAAACACTGTAAATAGCAAAGGGACCCAGCGGCGGTTTGTGAAAGCAAACATCGCGATTCATCAGAGATACGAGAAGGCAGGACTAAGCACCGACTGGCCACATCATACATCCGGCTATCATGCCCTTGAACAAGAGTCTCCTGATGAACCTTGCATTGCTTTAAAGGGGAAACGCGTCGAGACCATATGAGACTGTATCTGCAAACACAGGCATACCTAGCCGTGGGATATTTTATGAGGTAGGGCGCATTTAGCGGAAAGGGTACAGCCACCGATAAGTGGGGCCGCCCCTTTCGGGGCGATTACTCCGCTTTTAGGCAGGGACCGGATAGTTCAAGTAGGGACAGTATCCCACCCGCCTGAAAGCGTGATTCCTGAACAACACTGGAGAAGCACTTTTGCAGCCTCCGGTGATTAAAGCATCTGGAAATAGACGAGCCCCCCTCCCCCCCCCCCCCCTCCTCTCTACAAGAGTGACCCTCCAAACCGTGAGTGGCCACCATTGTGGTCTAATATCATTTGCCATTTATCAAAATTGCAAAGCAGGTAGCCTGTGATTATTGCCAGCAATATCTGTATTGTTTTGTTATTTATTTTATGCGCACTTTTGTGGTGTGGGATTCTTTAATTGACTTAGTAAAAGTTATGTTTTAAAAGGGTATTGTTTTCAGTGATAAGTTCATCAGAGATACATATAAATGTGAACGAGGTATGATCCAAATGCACAGATCGTGGCAGGAGGTGCCAAAGAAAACAACATTACATCACAGTGGAGTATATAACATCCTGCCACGTAAACACGCATTTATCATTTGTCCCTATGGGGTCTTTCAACCTCTTCAATTGGGTCAAAGACCTGACACTGTTCATCAGAAAACTTAAGTGGAGAAATTTTTTTGCCACACACGACCAACAACAATGCTCTGAGCTAGGCATTAATATACACAAATTACCAGACGTCCGACTGCTAGCGGGTCTCCTAGAGGAGGGCGGGAGGGATATTGTAGAGGGACCATTCACGGACCTTAGACTCCCGTCCACAAAAAATCTGCCGATTGGGGGTGGGACGCCGATGGACATATTCCTCAAAGTAGTGACGGATCAACTATGTGACATTGAAGGGAAGAGATCTCTTTAAAGTAGAGATAGAGGCACTGCTTTCTCTAGAAAGGGATCAGTCTATTGTGATTAAACCCTCTGACAAGGGGGAAAATGTCACGATTATGGGGTGTGAACAGTACAGGACTATGTGCCTTGATATTCTTAAGGACAAAGACTGTTACAGAATTCTATCTCACAACCCCAGAAATGCCTTTCAGATCGCACTGAGGAATATATTGTCCAGAGCACGGGATGATAAGCTCATCAGTGACTCTGAGTATTCGTTTTTGTTCCCCGCAGAACCCATGCTTTTACGCATTACCCAAGGTTCATAAAGGTCTTACCCCATTGAAAGGTAGACCCAAAGTCTCAGGGACGGGGAGCCTCACGCATAACATCATTACGTACGTAGATAAGATTCTGCGTTCGTTCGTGGTGGCTCTCTCGTCCTATGTTAGAGACTCAATGAAGGTAATTAAGAAACTAGACGGTATTGCTTTGGAGGGGAATCTTCTGCTTGCCAGCCTTGATGTTGAGGCGCTCTACAGCTCCATACCTCATGACAAGGGGTGTGGGGCTGTGGGGGCCTTTTTGAGACAAAGAGGGACACATTTATGGGCACATAACGAACTTGTCCTTGAATTGCTCCAGTTCATATTGGAGCATAATGTGTTCCTCTTTGATGGCCGCGTCTACCACCAGCTCAGGGGGATGGCAATGGGGATCCCATGTGCCCCCACTTTTGCCAACCTCTACCTGGGCTGGTGGGAGCGAGAGGTAGTCTTTTCTGAGGACATCAATAAGTGGGCAGAGCATATAATTTATGGCTCCACTTTATTGATGATGTGCTCATCCTGTGGGCAGGTACCAGGGATGAGTAAAGGTGCACTGCGGCGGTAATGCAATTGACAATATATGGCTAAACCCTCACACTGATGTTAAAATGAGACTTTCGCCAATATATTCTTATATCAAGAACATACCGGAGCCCGAGCACCACGTCAAGGTATCTCAGAGTGGCTCGGGACCTAACGCTAACCTACCTTGCCGTATGGGCAATTGCGGAAGAAGCATATAGGCCGACACACAGCAACCTACTCCTAGTTACCTCCAGCATGAAATCGCACATACAATGGGAGGAGGGAGGAGACTATGAGCCCCACCTACCAATGACTCATGTGACTCAGGCTACACAGGTGCACCAGAATGTTACCATGAGATGTAAGTAATGGTACATTCAGACCTGGAGTTGCCACACCTCCAGGTGTAAATGTCCAAATACAATCAACCATCCTACACAAGGTAACAAATTGTGTGGATGTGGCGAACTATATAATCAAACAATTTGTTACCTTGTGTAGGATGGTTGATTGTATTTGGACATTTACACCTGGAGGTGTGGCAACTCCAGGTCTGAATGTACCATTACTTACATCTTATGGTAACATTCTGGTGCACCTGTGTAGCCTGAGTCACATGAGTCATTGGTAGGTGGGGCTCATAGTCTCCTCCCTCCTCCCATTGTATGTGCGATTTCATGCTGGAGGTAACTAGGAGTAGGTTGCTGTGTGTCGGCCTATATGCTTCTTCCGCAATTGCCCATACAGCAAGGTAGGTTAGCGTTAGGTCCCGAGCCACTCTGAGGTACCTTGACGCGGTGCTCGGGCTCCGGTATGTTCTTGATATAAGAATATATTGGCAAAAGTCTCATTTTAACATCAGTGTGAGGGTTTAGCCATATATTGTCAATTGCATTACCGCCGCAGTGCACCTTTACTAGTGATTGTTTGATTATATAGTTCGCCACATCCACACAATTTGTTACCTTGTGTAGGATGGCTTTGTGGTACATGTGGTCCACTGCAGGCATCCTCCATTGTATGCATTTTTGCTGGGGATTGCTGTTCGCAACGGACCACATGTGCAGGAATTGCTCCCCCGGTTTGATATGCGCAACAGCATATGGGGTCTGAGCAATGTTCTGCCATTTTAGACCACGTTTTTTCCTGTGATTGTACCAGGGATGAGTTTCAGCAATTTGTGGACAGTCTCAATCTGAATAATTTGGGGCTATTTTTCACCTCGGAGATCCAGGAGCATGAGATCATGTTCCTGGATCTAACCATCTTTAGAGACCTGTTCAGGCTGTCTGGGTACACGGTTGTATCGTAAACCCACCGCCACAAACAGTTTGCTTGAAAGGGACAGCTGCCACCCGACTCCGCTGAAAAGGGGCATTCCGAAAGGTCAGTACCTAATGGTGCGCCGGAATTGCTCCCAGTTGGCGGATTTTCAGGTGGCAGCAAGGGACCTGCAAAACCGGTTCTGAAACAGAGGTTATCCCCAAAGCGTCCTGAAACAGGCCTACCATCACTCCCTGGCGGTGAATAGGGACATTCTTTTGGAACCGAAACCCAGGAACCCGGATAGTGATCAAATCCGCATCATTGCCACATTTGATGAGGCGCATGGTGCGGTACGGGAGACATTGTCATGCTTCTGGGGGATCCTGCGATCTGACCCGGATGTAGGCATCACTTACAGACTGTGAAGTAATCTGAGGGATAAACTTGTCCACAGTTTATACCAGACTCCCTCTCGTCCTACTTGGCTCCATACCGGTCTAAGGGGCAATTATCGCTGTGGGGATTGCGTGGCGTGCGGAGCTTATTGTTATTTTAACGGTTTCAATCAGGGCTGTGGAGTCGGTAAGCCAAAGCTCCGACTCCGACTCCTCAATTTCCCCTGACTCCGACTCCCGACTCCGAATCCCTCATACATGGAGCATGTTTAAGTGATAACTTTAAACAAATTTGCATAAAATCAATAGTACAGATAAGTCATGACAAAAACAGTTTGTAACCTATCAGGCTTCTCTGGGTACAGCTCACTTAGGGCCTAATGAGAGGCGTAGCTAGAGGTTCAGCACATGGGGGGGGGCGAAACATACTTGAGTGGGCCCCCCACTATTTGGCTTCCCAAACGCACGTTTCCAGCTTCGCAGGCACATACTACTAGTTGTGGTTATAATACTGTATTAGCAAGATGACTATATAAACTGCTAGATCATCTATGCTGTTAAGTACAGTACAATAGACTTTCTACATACCCTACTCTAAATACTCTACCACATAATGCAGTAAAATATAGGATTAATAGGAGTAAAAAAGGGGACTCCTATGTTAAAGGAAATCTGTCCCCAGCTTTTACATCACTAAACTAACAGTCCCTTGCCCCCATCAGACCTCAGATCGGCTTAATGTGCCCCCATCAGACCTCAGATCAGCGTATTGTGCCCCCATCAGACCTCAGATCAGCGTATTGTGCCCCCATCAGACCTCAGATCAGCAGAATGTGTCCCCATCAGACCTCAGATCAGCAGAATGTGCCCCCATCAGACCTCAGATCAGCGTATTGTGCCCCCATCAGACCTCTGATAGGCTTAATGTGCCCCCATCAGACCTCTGATAGGCTTAATGTGCACCCATCAGACCTCAGATCGGCTTAATGTGCCCCCATCAGACCTCAGATCAGCAGAATGTACCCCATCAGACCTCAGATCAGCAGAATGTTCCCCCATCAGACCTCAGATCGGCTTAATGTGCCCCCATCAGACCTCAGATCAGCAGAATGTGCCCCCATCAGACCTCAGATCGGCTTAATGTGCCCCCATCAGACTCCATAATGGAAGCGCTCACTTGTATTCGCCTGATTGTACTAAGGCCATCCCTGCTGGGCCCCCCAGAGGTATTGGGCCCGGAGCATCGCCTCCCCTGCCCCCCCCCCCCCCCTCTCCTCCCCAGTAGCTACGCCTCTGGGCCTGATGTATGAAAACTGTCTAGGTCTAAGACTTTTTTTGTTGTCCATAGCAACCAATCAGAGCTCCCCTTTCATTTCTCCAGAGAACTATATGAAATGAAAGGGGAGCTCTGATTGGTTGCTATGGGCAACAAAGAAACTTCTACACCTAGACAGTTTTCATACATAAGGCTCTAGGTGTTTTACATCAGCAGATAGAAGCCATGAGAGCAGCTAACCTCTCCAAACATGAGCTCAGAGGAAACATAAAGCATACAGAGAGAACATGCACTGGACATAAAGGGCAGTACACAGTCACCTCAACTAAAAGCCTAAATCCTTAGATCAGGAATAGAACAGACATTTATAGGACATTTCATCATTTTCACAAATTCTTATTGCACTGAACTAAATGTACTAATTCATTATATATTTTAGGAGTCGGTGTCGGTCCATTTTATACCGACTCCACCAAAATGGTGACCGACTCCGACTCCACAGCCATGGTTTCAATAAAGTTTTGTAGATTTTAAACGTTCTATTTAGGCAGTGATTTCTATTTGAATTAAGGACGTCAACCCACTACGTTATTTGAGGATTTCTGTGATCTGTAATAATCACTTGGCCTAACCAAGATTGGCCCGAGGCTGTCGTGGTAACCAAAAAGCTTCGTCAATCTCAGCGCAGGGATGCTGTTCAGGCCCTAGGAGAGCAGAGTTCCCATTTGACTCGATACCTACCATGGCATCTGAGGAGTTAAAAGGGTTTTCTGAGATTTAATACTATTTGACCTATTCTCTGGATATGTCATCAGTATCTGATCGGTGGGGGTCTGGCATCCAGGATCCCAGCTAATTAGCTGTTGCTCCTGTGAGTGCCGCAGTCTCCTCCATGCTTACCAAGCACAGCACCGTACATTGTATAGCAGCTGTTTCTTGGTATTGTGCTCAGTCTTATTCACGTCAATGGGGCTGAGCTGTGCCTAGGCCCTGGACTGATTGAATGTGTTGTCACTGGGCGCTAGGAATATCTGCTGGGAAGGCTGTGGCACTACTGCAAACCACTGCCATCTTCTCGAACAGCGGATCGGTGGGGCTCTCCCACCGATCGGCTGTTCAAGGTTCCCCTGATAATGTCCTCAATGGAGCTAAGCTCTTTGTTACATATCTAGATGTTTTCTAGTCTCCTGGCCCCTCCTAAGCCCTACCTAAAGGTCTTCAGTTTGCAGTATGCATGTACATTACTTCATACTCCAAGAATGCAGCCAGGTTTCAGGCACCATTAACCAACTGCATTACATGGAATTTAAGGGGGAGAAACCACTAAAATACATTGAGTATCCCCGTTTTTTTTCTCCCACCTTAAACTCTTTCAGACAACCCTTTAAAATTATGTCAGTTGTAGAATAATATGTTTTTTTTTTTTTTTTTTAAATGTCATAATCTAATTATCCTGCTGTAGCTGGAGGATATTTATACCTACATGTGCTTGCTCAGCTGTAAGATTCTGCCTTGCATATATTTTATAAATTGTTGTATGGTATCACTGAGCTGTTCTGTCATTATAGCTCTTCTCAAGATGTGACCTTGACACCAGTCTCCTTCTTCTGCTAACCGCACAAAATCACTTAGTGTAAGAAATACTTTAAAACTGACACACAATCTGAGTTCTATTTTGTTAACCTCCTATCTCTAAGACCGAGTTGCTGGTACACAGACTTTCTGCTTGGTATTTGGATTTCTCATGATGATAATATGGCCCTGTTTTAGCTGGGAAATATTTAGAACATTCCATTTTGATCACTTCTGTTATTACTGAAATGTCACACTTTCTGGTTTAATACTAACTATTGGACTGGTAAGGTCATAGGCTAAGTTTTTTTTCTTTTGCATTGAATGTATTAAAGGGAAACATACTTACATTCTGCAGAAATGTAACATACTATATTTTTGTCTTATAAAACGCACCTGCCCATAAGACGCACCTAGTTTTTTGAAGAGGTAAATAAGAAAAAAAATATTTTCATCAGACTTCAGCTCAGACCCCCCAGTGTTCATAAGATCCCCAATCAGACCTCAGATCACAGCCCCAATGTTCATAAGACCCCCAATCAGATCTCAGATCAGAGCTCATTGTAAATGACTCCCCAAGCAGACCTCAGATCAGAGCCCCAATGTGAATGACCCCCTCCCCCCAAGCAGACCTCCAATCAGAGCTCAATGTAAATGACCCCCAAGCAGACCTCAGATCTGACCCCCAAGTACACCTCAGATCAGAGCCCCCAATGTGAGTGACCCCCCCCCAAGCAGACCTCAGATCAGAGCCCAAATGTGAATGACCCCCCCCTCAAGCAGACCTCCAATCAGAGCTCAATGTAAATAAACCCCAAGCAGACCTCAGATCAGAGCCCGATGTAAATGACCCCCCAAGCAGACCTGAGATCAGACCCCTCACCTAACCTTACCTATCCTGCTCTGGACGCTGCTGCTCCTCCTCACATCCATGCTCTTCTCATTCTTCCCGCCAAGTGCTGTGCTGTGACCTACTGCGCACAGCATGAGGTCACTCATGTTTCAACATCATTTAAATAGGCACTGTCATTTCAACAAACTTTGCATAAATTAACAATACAAGCAAATACAGGGTGGGCCATTTATAGTGATACACCTAAATAAAATGGGAATGGTTGGTGATATTAACTTCCTGTTTGTGGCACATTAGTATATGGGAGGGGGGAAACTTTTCAAGATGGGTGGTCACCATGATGGCCATTTTGAAGTCGGCCATTTTGGATCCAACTTTAATTTTTTCAATGGGAAGAGCGTCATGTGACACATCAAACTTATTGAGGGGTCAGATCGGGAGATCTTGGGGGCCATTCAACTGGCCCACGACGACCAATCCACTTTCCAGGAAACTGTTCATCTAGGAATGCTTGAACCTGACACCCATAATGTGGTGGTGCACCATCTCGCTGGAAAAACTCAGGGAACGTGCCAGCTTCAGTGCATAAAGAGGGAAACACATTATCATGTAGCAGTTGAATGGCCACCAAGGTCTCCCGATCTGACCCCCTTAGACTTTTATCTTTGGGGTCATCTGAAGGCAATTGTCTATGCTGTGAAGATACGAGATGTGCAGCACCTGAAACTACGGATACTGGAAGCCTGTGCTAGCATTTCTTCTGCAGTGTTGCTATCAGTGTGTGAAGAGTGGGAGAAGAGGGTTGCATTGACAATCCAACACAATGGGCAGCACATTGAACACATTTTATAAGTGGTCAGAAACTTGTAAATAACTCATGAAAGAATAAAGTTACGTTAAAACCAAGTACACCATTGTTTTTCTTGTGAAATTCTCAATAAGTTTGATGTATCACACGATCCTCTTCCCAAAAAAACTAAAGTTGGATCCAAAATGGCCGACTTCAAAATGGCCGCCATGGTCACCACCCATCTTGAAAAGTTTCCCCCCTCCCATATACTAATGTGTCACAAACAAGAAGTTAATATCACCAACTATTCCCATTTTATTTAGGTGTATCCATATAAATGGCCCACCCTGTATAATAAACTGGTAATATATAGACTAAAGTGTTGGGTCAGATTTCTGTGAATGCTAGTCAAGTTCTTGCACACCAGGCTTGCTGGACCATCCTTTATGGACCTAAGGCTACTTTCACGCTTGTGTAAGGATCCGTTTGTGAGATCCGTCACAGGCTCTTATAAACGGTCCAAAACTGATCAGTTTTGTCCTAATGCATTCTGAAAGGAAAAGGATCCGTTCAGAATGCATCAGTTTTGCTTCAGTTCAGTCTCCATTCCGCTTTGGAGGCGGACACTAAAACACTGCTTGCTGCGTTTTGGTGTCTGCATGACGAAACTGAGCCAAACGGATCCGTCATGACTCACAATCGAAGTCAATGGGGACGGCTCAGTTTTCTCAGACACAATAGAAAACGGATCCATTGACTTTCAATGGAGTTCATGACGGATCGATCTTGGCTATTTAAAAGATACAACCGAATCCGTTCAGAACGGATGCAGATGGTTGTATTATCATGACGGAAGCGTTTTTGCTGATCCATGCAAGCAAAAACGCTGGTATGAAAGTAGCCTTACTTTGTGTACTGGTGCACAGTTATGCTGAAACTGAAAAAGAACTTTCTGACACTGTTCCTACAAAGCTGGAACCATAGAACTATCCAGAATGCCTGGGTATGCGGAAGCATTGAGAATTCCCACTGGAACTATGGGGTCTAGGCCACCCGCTGAAAAACAACCTCATAGCATTATTCCTCCTCCACTAAACTTTACTGTTGGCACAGTGCAGTCAGGCAGATGTCTTTTTCCTGGCAAACTCCAAAGCCAGACTCATAAATCAGACTGCCATATAGAGAAGTGTGACTTGTCACTCCACAGAGCATGTTTCCACGGCGCCAGAGTCCAGTAGAGGTGTGTTTTACCTTGGCATTGTGCTTACTGTTGCAAGGCTTGAATGCCGCAGCTCAGCCATGGAAATCCATGCCATGATGCTCCCAGGGCACAGTTTTTGTGCTGATGTTAATGCCAGAGGAGATTTGGAACTATGTAGTTAGTCAGCAGAGATCATTGTTATCTTTTGTGTTATTATATGTGGTCTGCCACTTCATGGTTGATTTGCTGTGGTTCCTAAATGCTTCCACTTTGTAATAAGACCTCTCACAATTGTTCGTGGAATATCTAGAAGGGAAGACATTTCACAAAAGACATCCGATTACAGTACCACACTGGAATTCACTGAGCTCTTTAGAACGACCCCTTTTTTTTACAAATGTTTGTAAAGGCAGACTGAATGGCTAGGGAATGGATGTTATACTCCTGTGGCAATGAGACTGAATGAAACACTTGGATTTATTGAGTAAGAAGTGTGTCCCAATACGTTTGTATGATGTTTCTATTATTAGAGAAAAATGTCTTTCTCCACTTCTCATTCACCTTGTCTCCTGCACTGATCATTCACTCTCAAGGGAGAAAGGAGAAGAGGAAGCAAAGCAAGAAACGCTGCTGCTGTCTCTAGTCATTTTTCTATATCACCCATGTGCTTGATTCACACCTACACTGTTCAGAGGGTGTGCTGTGCTTCAGAGAGACAGGGGAGCACTTTATGTGCTGTGTATACGAGACATTATAGCAGCTAGTCTCCACTCGCTAGCTCAATAGTAACAGAGATGGAGTGTACAGAGGGCAAACCTGGCAACAAAATAGGTCATGCAATGGCCAGAAGTAATGCTATTCCTCAAGTACGTACACATGACGGCTTATTCAGAAAGTATTGAAGAAGATAGGTTTTCACGTGGTGCATGCATCCAGGGAAGGCGTCCCACTAGTGTGAAGAAGGACCAGCACTCACTATATTGATGATATGAAGAGACGTTTTAACTTGGAGTTGAAAAAGGCTTGTTTTTGAGCTGAAACTAGGCACTGATGATGCTATTATACCGTGAATAAACGTTTCTTCATATCATCAGGAAAGTGAGCGCCGGTCCTTCTTGGCCTATTCAGAAAGGTCATCTGAAGCAATAAGTAGGCTTTCAACAATATTTTTTTCCCTAGAGAGTTTTTTTGAGCTCCTACAGCAGTAATTAAGGGAGTTTTCCCGCAGTTAAATATTGATGACCTATCCTCAGGATAGGAAATACATGTTAGATTGTTTCCAGCAATCATGGAGCTCAGACAGGTTCTGCAGCTTTTTCATAGTATAGCAAGCATAGTTCTTATACATCGTATAGCAGCTATGCTTGGTAGGCCAAAGAAGGGACCACAGAGCATTCTTGAGCACCACAGCCCCCTCCAACAGTAGATCAGCAGGGTTGCCTGAAGTTGGACCCACACAGATCCTATATTAGTGACCTGAGTATAGCTCATCAGTTTTTAACTCCTGGAATAATCTTACATAACAGTCAATTAAAGGGGATGTCTCACTTGCAAATAGTATTTATCATGTACTGCACAGAAAGTTAATGAAAGGCACTTGCTAATGTATTGTGATTTTCCATATTGCCTCCTTTGTTAGCTTGATTCATTTCTCTATCACATTATACATTGCTTGTTTCCAGGGGTTAGAACCACCCTGAAATCCAGCAGTGTTGGCTGTGCTTGCACACTATAGGAGAAGGCGCAAGCCTCTCGTGGCCGAGAATCCAGCATTGCAATCCAGTTAGTGCCTTGGTTTCTTCCTATGCCCATGATGTCACGTTGATTGGTCACATGGCTTAGAAACAGCTCAGTCCCATTCAAGTGAATGGGGCTGAGCTTCAATACCAAGCATATCCACTATACGTGGACAGCACTATGTATGGTAAGCTGTGAGGAGGGTGAAGTGCTCACTGAAACACCAATGAGCTGGGATGCCGGGATTCAGACCCCAACGATCAGGTATTGACATATCCTCAGAATACAGTAGGTCATCACCCGGAAAGCCCCTTTAATATGCCATTCATGGCCTCCTAAAAGCTGTTGCTCTTCTGCATGCCTGATGCCTGCACGACTGCTTTAAAAAGTAGAACTTTACATTTAAGCTGTTTGTTCTTAGGGGACGCACTCTTTGCTAGAGAGCCTATAAACAGCATTAGATGTCACTGCTTGTTTCTCCTAATGTGAATTTATGCCTCAGATCAAACAATAGGCAATCTTCTATTCCCTTTCTCTAGCATTTACGTCACCTTCTCTCCCAAGGGGTTGTACAGATCTGCTACACAAATGATAATGGGACATTTTGAAATATTCTATGGTCCTAGACTAAATTAATGTTGCATGAAATGTTCAGCTTCCACATTTCAGCTCAATATAGAAATCCCATGAAGACACCACATTGCTCCCATTGCATACTCCTTGCGACATTCAACCTCTTGCATTACGTTTGTATTTTCTCCTAATAAATGAGTGTTGTAAGGCAGGGCGCCAATTATACAAACTAACTGCACAACAGATACCTGGTAAAAGTCCTAGCTCTTTCTCTGGCCATTAAACACCTAGGGATCCGTTGTTTTATCTATTTCATATCCGCTCTTTATAGCTTCAGTTGTAAACATATGATTAAAAGGACTCAATTTATATCAAAGTTCAGTGGTTTGGTTCCCCTCAGTGCATAAAGCTTCATATCTACCTCGAGGCATTTCATAAGTAACAATTTCATAATATACACAATTTAAATTTAGGAACCATCTAAATATCTTTAATACTTTACAATTAGTTGGCATCAACATGGTGTTGAGATTTCATTAGTGATCCCATTAGGCTAATACATAAGGATAACGATACATATTTTGGTGGTGCTTGAATTTTTGCTCTTTATAAGGATTCTTGTAGTAGATTTTGAGATGATCTGAAAAGATGATGATGAAATTGCAAGCTTTCGAGACTACTCAGGTCTCTTCCTCAGGCATGTTTTAAGACACTGTGCTATAACCTGTCTGAGGAAGAGACCTGAGTAATCAGCCAGTAAAAGGAATCTGATTTTTATATATTCTATTTACTGGCTAACACGTTACAAAAGATATTGTATCCTTGGTCTTTTATTAGGAGTGAACTCAATAAGGGATCACTTATATTTCCACACTTCCCTTAAAATTTTTTAGGTTCATAGTAATCAAATTCCGTTTGATAGAAATCCTAATCTGAATTCATGTGTGCTTTTATGGCCCTCTTTCAAATTAGGAAATAGAGCTAAAGGTTGGGCAAAACTCATCATCCAGGCAATGATCAGTTTGAAATTTGCGATTTGCCAAAGTGTATTTTGGTCTAATTTGGCTTGCGCATTGCAGAGTATGAGATAGAAGATCCCTAAAGTGTTCCTTCTGGCAGAAGATATATCCCAAAGTGGACTTTTCCTTTGTTAACTACAGACATTTTCAGTGCACTTTGATTCTCAATAGGTCCTTTCTTCCTTCCTTTACTGGCTCTGATTTGCCATTCTAGCACATGTGACCACTTAATACAGTGATTGACAACAGCGGTCAAGGGACCAAGCCACATCCAGAGTTCGGGGATCTGAAGCTGGACAGTTGTGCATGAATGGCGGGACCACGGATAGTTGAGGTGATTTTTCCATTGGCCATAGGTTGCAACCGTTTTGTTGTATTTTTTCAATAAAATATCTCCTAAATTTTAATCCTTTGAGGAGAGAAGACACAATTGTCAGCAATATTTAAAAATATATATAGCGTCAGGCTTGTGCATTAATTTTGAATGTGGAATAATCCGTCCAATGGTGGTTTTGTTCATTTGGTTGAAATAGATGCGGAAGAGATCCATGCTTAAATTTACTTACACTTTTGAATTTCTGCACAATAATTAACATAATCATATTTGTAGGATCAAAGTCATGATATATTACAGCTTTATTACTTTAGCCAGTCTGGATTTATGGTAAATAGTTTTACTGGCCACTCTATGATTGGATGTGAGATTTTTTTTTAGCAATTTTCCTATGTGCATACTGAAAGTCTAGTTTGCAGTTCTCCCAGAGATGGTGGGTGGACACTATCTGATCTGTGAGGGTCTAACTCAGGGATCTCAAACTCGTGGCCCTCCAGCTGTTGCAAAACTACAACTCCCAGCATGCCCCAATAGCTGTAGGCTCTCCTGGTATGATGGAAGTTGTAGTTTTACAACAGCTGTAGGGCCACGAGTTTGAGATCTCTGGTCTAACTCCTATTACCCTCACGATCAGCTTGTTATGTCCAGCTGCACATGGCGTATGTACAGCACAGTCCTATTTAATAATCTATTCGCAACAAAAAAGTGGTGCAATTTGGCAAGTCTAGGATATATACACAGATTTTTAGCTCAGACACATGAATAAATCTTGGGTCTAAGAGATCAAAAGATCCGCTGTGTAGTTTGCTGCAGGTCAGTGGCGAAAACCACATAATCTTCATGTGGATTTGCCAATTTCAGATGAATTTACATTGCACATTCTTCTCCTGCGTGTCTATGACATTTCTTTAAAGTCTCATCCACTTTACCGGTACAGTCAAATGCTGCTGATTTGCTGCACAAAAATCTGCGATTACAAATCCACAACATATTAGTCACTTGTGGACATGACCTCAAACTTAACATTCTGGCTGCCTTCAACCACCACTAGTGTGAGTTTAAGAGCTTTACTGCATATCTTATACATGGAAATCAGTAATATTACAGCATGCAGAAAGCTCTCCCCGGAGGCATCTATAGGCAACCAGAATGTTGTGTGTTAAAGGAGTTGTGCAGTCATGATATTGATGACTATGATATTGAATCTATTCAACATTGGAGTTTTGAAGATGTCTATCAGAATAAGGCCCCATTCACACGACCGTATGAATGGGGCCGTATGTATTCCACAAAATTGCGGAATACATGCAGCCCCATTCACCTCTATGGGAGAGCACAGCCGCGGCACGGAGACAGCTCCGTGCCGCAGCTCCGCATAAAAAGATAGAACATGTCCTATACTTGTCCGTACGCACGGACAAGTATAGGCATTTTCAATGGGGCCGCACGGCGTGTGTTCCGCAGCGCTCGGAACACACGCCGGGCGGTCCCCGTATATTTGCGGGTCCGCAATAATGCGGACCCGCAAATATACGGTCGTCTGAATGAGGCCTAAGGCTTCATTCACACGACCATATTTTGTTTCCGTGTCCGTTCCGTTTTTTTTGCGGACCATATGCGGAACCATTCATTTCAATGGGTCCGCAAAAAAAACGGAAGGTACTCCGTGTGCATTCCGTTTCCATATGTCCGTATTTCCGTTCCGCAAAAAAGATAGAACATGTCCTATTCTTGTCCGTTTTGCTGACAAGGATAGGCATTGTTACAATGGATCCGCAAAAAAAAAAACGGATGACGTTCCGTATGGCATCCGTGTTTCCGTTTTTTTTTGCGGATCCGCAATTTGCGGACCACAAAACACATACGGTCGTGTGAATGAAGCCTAATAGCACTCCATCCACTTTATACATACTTCAGAACTTTGTACCTATTATTCTAATTATAGTTATTATATGCCTTCAGGTTTCTCTTCAATCCTAGGAGTCATATGAGTGATGTTTCTTCAGAATATGTGGTTAAGAGACTTAGACTTCTTAATGGCAAGTTAATCTTTTATGTTAGCCATCTTAAAGGGGTTCTACGGAAATTACGAAAATAAAAATACTTAAAGGGGTTGGCTACCCTAAGTGGCAAAAATCCAAAGTGCCCCAGACAATAGGCCAAACTATGAAGTATTTCTATCAGGTGACATGTACTGGCTATATATCATTTTTCTAACCTGTTCACCATGACACACTTCACTGGAGGAGCTCCTCAGACAGGCTGTGTGGGAGGAGCAGCAGCAGCAAAGTGAAAGTAAATATCCCAGCATGCACTGCAGCAAGTGTGTTCAGGGGAGCAGTCACATGACACCCCCCACCCACCTGTGTTCCCATGGAGACAATAGTCCTTCAGACTTCTGTACAGACATAGTGATAGAAAGAATGCCCCAGTCGCAGCAGTAAAGAGAGGCCCCTACTCGTCCCACACAGGAATGTGATGCTAATGTATCATACAGATGTTGCTGGAGGGTTACCCTGTCCATAAATTTGTTGTGGGGCCTAGTCATTTCTAGTTGTGCCACTGGATGTAAGCCATGGGCAGAATCAATACAGAGAATACATTTCCCTTTTTTTGTGACTTTTTAACTGCACCTTTTTTTTTTTTTTTTTTAAATAAAAGAGCATGACAATGGCAGGGAGGGGGCGTGACCAGTCGCCCCAACAAATTTATGTTCATTTTTGCTAGTTTTCAGACTCAAATGAAGCCAGAAATGGGGCCACAGATCTCTATATGCAGTGTTGGGGGTCACACATCAGTATATACAGTGTACAGGGGGTCACGGATCTCTATATGCAGTGGTGGGGGTCACATATCACTGTATGGGGGGAGTGTCACATATCACTGTCTACAGTATACAGTGGTGGGGGGTCACACATCAGTATATAGGGGGTCACACATCATTATATACAGAGGATACAGAGGTGGGGGTCACATCACTGTATTGGGGGAGTGTCACATATCACTGTCTACAGTATACAGGGGGTCACACCTCTATATACAGTGTACAGTGGTAGGGTTGGTCACATCACTGTATACAGTGTGCAGGAAGGAGAGGGCACATTTTACAGATGAGTCCAGTGACTGTTGCTAATATCACTGACCTCAGCCATACTGACAGCTCAGAAGGGGTTAAAGCTCCTGAACTGTTGGTCTGGCTGTAATAAACATGTCTGTGATAGGATCACAGAACAGAGGGGCCATAACCAGGACAGACACTGGGATTGCTCACAGTTTGTGTACCTCAGCACCTTTCTGGCTCTGCTACATCCTCACATACAGGAGAGACAGAGGGGGCGGATTCTGGAGTCAGTAAACTCCAATCAGCCAACAATGCTTCTCCTCACAGTCTCCCTTCCTTTTGCAAATGTTTCTTTAGTTCCGCTTTTAAGAATCCTCCTACTAAGCCCCTGCCAGCCCTGCACAGCCAGCAGTGTCAGAAGGATCCTCTAATACAAGGAGGGTGCCTCTAGGACCCAAACAGAAGCACAGGCTTCAGGCATGGGCGAGATGGCAACTGCAATGATGGATGAGACAGACTTCTGTGAGAGCAGGACAGAGGGGGCGTGGCTTCCAATAGCAAGGAAATACTGTTTTAATATGTGCTGACAAAGTGGCCAACTCCTTTAAATAGTACATTATTATAAATATATTCCCAAATACCTTTAATTAGTTATAATGGCTTGTTGTATCTGGAGAGCAATCATCAGGAGAAATAAAATGGCCACTGTCCTATTAATACACACAAAACCTGCCCTTATCACAAAGCAGGACAAGTTACTTCACAACACTGAGCTAAAGAACTGCCTCCACCTCCTCTCCTACTTGTCAGGGGTTATGATCCTGAATAGAGCTGATAAGATCTTCAGCTGAATCTCTGTAGGAATGGAGTTCATGAGGAGACATCAAGTACAGAGAGGAGGTGGGGATGTAATAATGAGTAGCAGCACTTGTATGCAGTCTCCATTACCACAGTCTGTCCTGTCCGTCCTCTCTGTACTTCATGTTTCTTCATGAACTCCATTCCTACAGAGATTGAGTTGAGGTTCTTCTCAGCTGTATTCAGGATCATAATCCCTGACAAGTAGAGCAGAGAGGAGGATGAGGCAGCTCTTTATCTCAGTGTTGTGAAGTAACTTGTCTTTCTGTGTGATTAGGACAGGTTTTGTGTGCACTAATAGGACGGCGGCCATTTTATTTCTCCTAATGAATGCTCCCCAGACAAAGTGAGCCATTATAACTAATGAAAGGTATTTGGGAATATATTTATAATAAAGTGATATTTAAGTACTTTCATTTTCTTAATTCCTGGAGAACCCCTTTAATTGAGGACTGCAATAACATACAGCCAGAACTGGCCCTGAAAGAGTTTGTTTGTAGCCCCCAACATCTGACACCTCCATAAACAATACCCTTTTTCATTATTCAATGTAATGTTTTGCCCTGAGCGGATGTTTTGTGAAATCTACCGTAAATCAAGTGACCTTTCTATAAAAGCACAGCAGTAAAGAAATGTAGAGCAGTTGTATGCATGTGCTTTTTAGTTTTAACTTTCTTACAAAATGAAGCATGATCTGTTGGCGTAGTTACTGAATACTTGTATTTAGTACAGAGAACTTGCTTGCTTTCCAAAGTTTTCTTCCTCGATGAAAAAGACTGACATTTCACTTCCACATGCGCCGATAAAATCTTGGAAATTGTTGGTATCAAGTTGACAATTTAATAAAAGCAATTGATATGATTTGTTTCTGCTGAGTACACATTATTTCTGACTAATAGCACAGATAGTCATGAATGCTGTCTCTTTCCCAGTGAGACGGCGTTATTTTAATTCATGAGAAAATGCTATGAATGGTAGAGTGAAGGGACACCTTTTATTTGGGTACAGCCTCAAAATATCAGAGGTTTTTGTAAAATAAAAAAAAAGTGTCATGGGACAGATGCCAATTCATGTTGAAAGGGAACGTACAGTATAATCAGAAAATGACTTATTATTTAAACCAGACTTTATTATAAATATATTGTTCTACTCTTTTTGGTGTTTAGTGTTTTTAGGTGACTATCAATGTAAAAATAAGACAAATCTTTAAATATTGCCGTCTTCACTTTGGCCACTAGAGCAGTCACAGTAATCTGAAATTTGCTGTTCTTTGGTCAGCATCTCTGTATATACAGGCACAGGATAAGGAGAAGAGCAGTGTAATGACCAGGGCTGTGGAGTCGGAGTCAGTATAAAATGGGCCGACTCCACAAATATATAATACATTGGTACAGTTAGTTCAATGCAGTATGTGCTGAATATATTTTCATAAGAATTTTAGGAAATGACGAAATGTCCTATAAATGTCTGTTCTATTCCTGATCTAAGGATCTAGGCTTTTAGTTGAGATAAATGTGTGAAAGTAGGAGGGGGTGTTCCGAAGTAGAAAGAGGGATAGAGGGAGCTGCACAATCCTTTTGTTCTCGAGAGAATACCCACCACCAGAGCTGTGTGAGAACACATGAATGCTCTGCTAAGAAGCACATGTATGTCTATGGGGAGAGTCTCTGTAGGGTGTTGTAGGTGTATTGCCATTTTGCACCAAGGGATTTAAGGATTTCTACCTAGGTAAATAAGTCTAGAAGTGTCTGGGGTCATAGCTTTTAATTTGAAAGTTCTCTCCCGAGTAGTTTGGTTGAATTGGCCTTTTTCTTAGCGCCATCAATAAAGGGGTTGGACACTTTCTGGCTACATGTGACCATTGTGTAGATAAGTTAACTATATTGCACTTACCAATATAGCCTTTGTTGAAATTCTGAGCTATTTTGTATATATCATAAGGTTTTTTCCCCCTTGTTTGCCATGTCCACGCAGAAGTCTTGTTCATAAAATGGCTGCTGATGGAGGATCATGTGACCAGACCAGACAATCTGTGATGTCTCCTCCATTCAAATACACTCACCTGCCATCTCTACTTCACTGCTGGGAGTTTAGAGCAGGTGTGGTGTGTTTAAATGGAGGAGATTGACTGATGTGTCAGGTCACATGACCCTCCATCAGCGGCCATCTTATGAATAGGACCTCTATGTGAACAGCAAAGAAGATTTGTCTAACAAGGGGTCAGGACTTATGAAAAATGGCAAACACCACAGAATATCAACAAGGTAAGTGCCATATAGTCATCTTACATACACATCAGTCGCAAGTAGTCTGAGAGTGGCCAACACCTTTAAGTATGGTTTAGTACTTGTGGAAGCAACTCCAGTGTCTGCACAGTGGACATCACCTGTAGTTGTCATCGGTGTGCCATAATTATTCCTTGTGGTATTGATACCAGACTTGGACTAGATACAATGTGTTCTGCATTAGAGCTATATCCAGAGGACACTTCAAGACTAGTTTGGGTAGGACACAATAATCTTGGAGATTTACCAAAGCTTTAACGCAAGTAGCATTTGTAACATTAAAAAATCACAGATTAAGGAGCGGCATAATTTACACCTTTCTGTGCTTTTCTTCAATTTTGTAAAGTAGTAGGAAAGGGGGTGAGGCTTAAGTGGGAGGGGGAAAAGCCTCCAGCGCCTACCGGAATTACTATGTATAATTTATTTACCTGCATGCATGCGAGTTATATATTCTTTTCTGTGATCACCTGATAAATCTAGTACCTTTTATGTCCCACATAAAAATACATTTTCCTGTATATACTATAAATTTATGATATTCTTACATTTCAAATCTCCAGAAAATGTATAAAACCTGATAACATGAATTTAAAGAGCTAATAAGTAAGTGTGACATGGGCGGCACCGTGCTTGAAAGCACAATGTATTATATATACAAGGAAATTCTGCTTGGCCTATTTCCCGGTTATTGTTCTGTCGGGCTGCATATTTTTTTCTGTGATATTTACATTAAAACCTCATAGGTTTCTGTGTAATATCCCATTTTCTGTAGCCTGCAGCTGTATAATCACTCCATTCAGCCAGAACTTCTTGCATCTAATGGTATTACTTTAGATGTTCCCCCTTTCCCAACTACTACCGCCACCACCAGCCATGCATTATTTTTCCTAGCCCCTTCTTTGCTAGTGCACTGCATTAAATGTACAGCAAGACCTCCTGCAAATGAGTATAAAAGTAATGATACCAGATGTTGGTATGGATTTTCACTGTCAACTTGGGGCACAAATTAAATAAATCGCCTACTGTTGAGGCAGGTGTTTCTGCTCCTGCCCTACATCTGCAGTGCCATTATTCATGCCACATACATTTATTTCTCCTGTATTGCCTTCTTTATATCACACTTGCATTTTCACACTGCCCGATAGATAGTATAGCTTTATAGAAAATGTGTATATGTATGTACTATATGTAGGTGTATATATATATATATATATATATATATATATATATATATATATAGTATTAGAATGTGTTTTTGTTTCTCTTTCCACCTGACCTCATTTTTATGCGGCATATTATTTTGCCTTCCCACTGTGACATTATGGGTTCAGTGCACTTCGGTGGCTCCTGGAGTGTTCAATATTAGTAGTGTGAGTAATATATCTCGGAAGACTGCTGATGCATCAATTCTACGTGTGCCTTCTATTTGTGCCTTGTCTATATATAGCCAGGCATGTGGGAAAAGCCATTCGGTAAAGGAAAGCTTCAATATAGCAAACGTGTTTAGAGGAAATTAAATTGTGTTTTGAGGGTTATTCAGATGGACTTTGTCATCAATATGTAGCTTTTCTGTCCCATTCAGCTGTACAAGATAATATAACATTTCATCTCATGAAGTATGGATCACGCTGCTGTTTGCTCTACCGTACCTTCCTGTACTACTTCTTCCTCACCCAAAAATGTTAGCGAGTTAAAGGGGTTCTCCAGGAAAAGGAACCTTTTGTCATATGTGCAGGTTAGCTGCATGGTCTCCAGTCACCATTGGACTGGAAGTGTCATTTGCTATCTATACTGCTACCAGCAAATTAGTGGGGTATACCAAAAACAGAGGATAAGGGAGCTTGGCGCTGGAAGTAATGAACCCCTTTAAAGCTATCCTCCGGCTCAATGTAAATATTACAATATTACACTACACTGTAGGTGCAGAATAGTTAACATACCAATTTCCTTCCTTTTCAGTTCTGCTGCGGTCATGGTATGTCCCATTCCCAGTCCTCTCTCCACGTGAAGAAAAATGCCACCAGGTTCTCAGACTACCATATACTCGGTGTGCTCCAGTAGTCTAAGGCTACTTTCTCATCTGCGTTTTGGTTTCAGGTTTTGAGATCCAGCAGAGGATTTCAAAACGTGGCCAAAACAGTCAGGTTGCATCTTTTCCGTTAGGATGCAGTTGTGTGAAATCAAAACGGAACATCCCTCACTAAATACATTGAAAGTCAATGGGTGACAGATACGTTTTTTTTTAGGATCCTAAAAAAATGGATCCATCACCATTGACTTACATTGTTTTTAGTGACTGATCCGGTTTGTTCCGTTTAGAGGACCCGCTTTTTGCCCGGATTAGAGATCCTCTGCCGGATCTCAAAACTGGAATGCCAAAACGCATATGTGAAAGTAGCCTAAGACAATCCCCACTACTTTTGGATGGACCACCACTGATAACGTCAGCATGGTGTCCATCTTCTATGTTCACCTGCAAGATCCTTGCCCTGAGAGCACCTATTGATTTTAATGTGTTGGAAATCCTATTATCAGATATAGAAAGATGTGTTTCTCAGTTCTTGTTGAGACATTTTTGTCTCAAAATAGGTAATTGTTTGAAAGTACAATAATTTTAAACGGCAATGAATACATTGACATTACAAAATTCTATGTTCTTCTTAGGTTTCAAACCTAACATTCCAAATGTTGTACTTTATGTTTCAAGTATGTTTTCATAACCTGAGATAATGGGGCACATTTATTTTTTTAAAAAAAAGTATAAACTGGTAGTATTGCACATCGTGACTAATTAGACACCACCTCCCCTCCCGACCCCCCCCCCCCCCAAAGAAAATTCTCTGTTGATCGTTAGCCCTTAGAAAGCAAAAGCATTTTACAGCCATATTTGGCAGCTTGCATTCATCTGATTGATTTATGGGGTTGTGGCAGGAAGACTGAATTCCCCCCAGTGGTACACGTTTTTGCCAGATCACTCATATTTCACATTTAGTAGTAAGTATTGCTATGTACCAACCTGCACTTTGAAGGGGTATTCCCAAGATGTCATTGCTAGTTGTGTGTCCTCACAGTAAAATCAATAACCTTCCAACTATAATCAATTTTCACATATACAGCATTTCAGAGAACTCACCCCCAGCCCAGAAAGCAGCACCGAGTGGAGATAAGAAATGTAGGTAAATGTAGGGATACAACTAATAAGATAATTTGTTTTAGATTCTATTACTGTACTAAGATGGGGTACACCACTTTCATAATACTACCGCAGACTCGGTGGTTGGCACTGGTGCCTTGCAGTGCTGGGGTCCAGGGTTCAAATCAGACCAAGGACAACATCTGCATGGAGTTTGTATGTTCTCCCTGTGTTTGTGTGGGTTTCATCCGGGTTCTTCGGTTTCCTCCCACACCCCAAAGACATACTGATAGGGAACAAAGATTGTGAGCCCCATTGGGACAGTGTGATGCTAATGTATGTGAAGAGGTGTGGAATATAGCAGTGCTATATAAGTGCATAAAATAAATTTAAAAAATACAAATAAAAACTCCCCTTTAGTAATGTTTTCCCAAGCTACAATACAGGCTTCTGTTTCCAGCTCCATTGACTGTATAGTATCAGCGGCACAAAACAACTGATCAAGGGGAGCCTACTGCAGCCCCACGATCTGATGTTGATGACCTATCCTGAGGATAGGTCATCAGTGTCTAAGTCCCGGAAAATCCCTTTAAAGGCATCGGGAAGATAATCGCTAACAAGCTGTCGTAGGAATGTTTTTAAAGGTCCCTTAAAGTGTAATTGTCAATCATTTGTTTTTTTTTTTGTGTAGGGCCAGTGACGATGACCATTTTTGTAATATACTTTAATTACTGGAATCATACAAAATAGCTCTAAAGTGGCCCATTTTGTGCATTGGCCAAGCCGTCTTCTGTTTACTGAACTGGGGAGACTTGCTGAACACTGACTATGTTAAGTAAACCGAAGACAGAGGAGTGTTGCAAAGGCTCAAAATGGGTCACTATAGAGTTATTTTTCTAATAGAAATGTACGATTTCAGTAATTAAAGTAGCGGTATATTACAAAAATAGTCAGTAACACTGCCCCTTCACGTAAAAAAAAAAATGTCAGTTGCACTTTGTCTCACAGTAAGTGGTTTGATGAAGGTGATTTTATGTCCAAGGTTGAATGGTGTCAAATTTATAAAACTTCACTTAAGGTCTTGCTGAATTATTCACACAGAATCACTCATTTTTATAGCTCCCATAAGCTATACAATTTTACTTTTATGTTATCCTTTTATTGTACTTTCTGTATAAAAGTGGCAGTGCTGATTTTTCAGTGTATCCGAAATGTAGGTGCAATGATTCCAAGTAGATACACCTAATATGGAGATGCCCCAAACCAGTAAGATACTGGAATGATGTTATAGTTGAGGCTGGGTTCACTTGAGCACTTCAATTTCTGTTTTTCTTTGTTATAGTAGCAGAAAAACTAAAATAACCAGAGCCATCAAATGCCGCTAACGAACCATGCCTGATGGACCCCATTGACTATAATGAAACCCATTGGGTTTCTATTAGAAAACCCTGCATTTTACCAGAGACCTAGCACAGCATGCTGTGCTATTTTGTCTTGTATTTTTACTGGAATCTTGAAATTGGTTTTGATCTGAGACTTGGCATCCTGTGGGATCCTCCAAGGTTGAGGCTAGTCACTCCATCGGTGATGGCAATATTGAAAATGCTTTTTTACTGCATTTAAATTAAAAGGGTTTTTAGAGATTTTTTTTTACTAATGACCTATCCTCTTGATAGATCATCAGTATCTGATTGGTGGGGATCTGAAACCCGGGACCCCCGCCAATCAAATGTTTTGAGACGGCAGTGGTGCTACCGTCAGCGACTCTACCTTCTCACAGCTCACCAAGCACAGTACTGTACATTGTATAGCGGCTGTGCTTGGTATCACATACATGATTCACTTGAATGGGGCTGAGCTGCTCCTAGGCCATATGAACGATGAGAGAAGGCCGCAACTTTCACAGGAGCACCAATGCCTTCTGAACAGGTGATTGGCAGGGGGTTTCGTGTGTCTGACCTCTACCGATCAAATACTGATAACCTATACTGAGGATAGGTCATCAGTAAAAAAAAAAAAAAAAAAAATCGTAAAACTTCTTTGATAGTGTGGTTGTGGTTATCCAATATTAAACCTTCACTCACACTGTAGGAGAATGAGGTAACCAGACCAATATTGTCGGATCATCGTTTGTATAGGAAACTGAGGAGACTAGACAGCGTCTCTTGACTTTCTCAGTCACACCATTCATTGCAACTAGAGAAGGAAGATGCATATGTAACTCAATTATGAGATCACACATTACACTAATCAATGCAATGCTCTTCTGTGGGCATCTTTATCTTGGCCTCTTCTGTGGACATCTTTATCTGGCCTATAAAGAGAATAATAGAGCTGTCATACTATTATCCAGAGGTCACAGTTTTTTTTGGAAGAGTAAAAATACTCCTCTTACCATTTTTGGAGTATTTTTAGCCGAGGAGGAGTACGAAAGTTGCAGTAATTCAAATAAATAATAGGTAGACCTATCTAATGTTAAGGGCTTGTTCACATCTGCATTGGAGGCTCTGTTTGGGGCCTATGTTGCAGTTTCAATGGAGCATGTTCAGCTCTGTTTGGGCCTATTATGTGCTCAATCTAGCCCTTACATTATTTTTGTTGTTCCGCTCATCTAACAGAGCAGAACAACAGAAATAAATAGCACGGTGTGAATGTGCCCTAAGAGATGGGTATTTATGCAGGGGATTCATTACAAGTCTAAATTACATCTATCTCCTCTGTACAGCCCCTTTCAATGTAGTCCCATGTAAATAACCTCTATCCTTCCATCAGCTTCTCCAACATACAGTCCCATGTAAATAACCCCTCTCATTCCGTCAGCTTCTCCAACATACAGCCCTATGTAAATAACATCACTGCCGCTCCAACAGACAGTCCCATCTAAATAACATCTTTTCCCTCCCGTCAGCTTCTCCAACATACAGTCCCATGTAAATAACATCACTCCCCGCCCTCCAGCATAGGGTTAATAAGCCCCTGGGTGGGGGCACATTACTGCGCTGTCACCTTGTAGTGCATGTGAGACTGGCTGTCCCCTCTGGCTGAGTTGTAGTTATCCAGCACTCCAGAATCCACTTCAGCTCCACTGCCACCAAGTTTGCCGGAGTCCTTGGGCACAGCTCACCACTACTCCCTACTCTCCTATTACAGCAATGGCCCGGGAGCCAGCCTCGCTTTGTTATTGTTATTTCAGACATCACTGCACTGCCTGCACTCATAAATGGCAGGGAAAAGTCTAACCTAACCTGTATTGATACATGTGAGACTTTTTTGTAGGGAGTAAAATGGCCTGAACAGGCATTATTGTGATTTCTGCTGTTATCCCAATTCGACAGGGTGGGCCATTCATATGGGTACACCTAAATAAAATGGGAATGGTTGGTGATATTAACTTCCTGTTTGTGGCACATTAGTATATGGGAGGGGGGAAACTTTTCAAGATGGGTGGTGACCATGGCGGCCATTTTGAAGTCGGCTATTTTGGATCCAACTTTAGTTTTTTCAATGGGAAGAGGGTTATGTGACACATCACAATGACAATTTCACAAGAAAAACAATGGTGTGCTTGGTTTTAACGTAACTTTATTCTTTCATGAGTTATTTACGAGTTTCTGACCACTTATAAAATGTGTTCAAAATGCTGCCCATTGTGTTGGATTGTCAATGCAACCCTCTTCTCCCACTCTTCACACACTGATAGCAACACCGCAGAAGAAATGCTAGCACAGGCTTCCAGTATCCATAGTTTCAGGTGCTGCACATCTCGTATCTTCACAGCATAGACAATTGCCTTCAGATGACCCCAAAGATAAAAGTCTAAGGGGGTCAGATCGGGAGACCTTGGGGGCCATTCAACTGCTACATGATGATGTGTTTCCTCTGAAGCTGGAACGTTCCCTGAGTTTTTCTAGCAAGATGGTGCACCACCACATTATGAATGTCAGGTCCGAGCATTCCTAGATGAACAGTTTCCTGGAAAGTGGATTTGTCGTCATGGGCCAGTTAAATGGCCCCCAAGGTCTCCCGATCTGACTCTGTTAGACTTTTATCTTTGCGGTCATCTCAAGGCAATTGTCTATGCTGTGAAGATACGACTTGTGCAGCTCCTAAAACTACGGATACTGGAAGCCTGTGCTAGCATTTCTTCTGCGGTGTTGCTATCAGTGTGTAAAGAGTGGGAGAAGAGGGTTGCATTGACAATCCAACACAATGGGCAGCACTTTAAACACATTTTATAAGTGGTTAGAAACTTGTAAATAACTCATGAAAGAATAAAGTTACGTTAAAACCAAGCACACCATTGTTTTTCTTGTGAAATTCTCAATAAGTTTGATGTGTCACATGACCCTCTTCCCATTGAAAAAACTAAAGTTGGATATAAAATGGCCGACTTCAAAATGGCCACCATGGTCACATATACTAATGTGCCACAAACAGGAAGTTAATATCACCAACTATTCCCATTTTATTTAGGTGTATCCATATAAATGGCCCACCCTGTACATCTACTATTATACCAGCATAGCATCTTAACCTCACAGCAGCAGTAAACTGACAATGGGTTACTTATCTATACAGGAGTTGGATCTCTCTGTGTTGACTGCCACTGTTGAAGGACGCTAGTTTGTATTTCATTTTCAATGGTATAGCACTGCCAAAATGAAAAACAGCCAGAAATCCCTTTTCTAACAGAAGTGTCTCTTTAAATTGAATCTACTATACTGTCCCTATCAATTTTTATTTTCCTTACCTGTGGGTGGGGATAATTAGATGGGTATTTTTTTCTCTTTTTATATGATATTGGTGTATATTCAGTAAAGGAATAGAAAAAGATGTACTATGATTAAGCAATGGCATCCATGAATTTACTTCTTGAATCCATTGAAAGAATATCATATGTCTTCTTGGGGTTACAGTTTATAATTAGCTTTCCTAGGGCACTATGGATCACTGGGTATGCACCACAGGAGTTTTCTGCTCTCTTATATATGTATCACCTGCATTGTTACAGGTTCTAGCTAATTTCCTCCAGAGATATTGGTGGCCTTCCAATTATGGTTTCCCGCAAACACATTGAAAAACGCACACGGGAGTAGACTTTAGTGGCTCCCCTGTGCATTTATCTGTGTATTTGTGATGTGAAGACTAGATCCAGTATCGGCACCTGAGATAATTAGTAACCATCCTCCTATAATATGCAGCATTTAGCTTTTTATTGCTTTAGGACACTGTCCCATTAATGAGTAGCCGTGCGATTCTTTTACTCTTTCCTGAGATTGTCTCCTTAAGATATGGTTGCACTTATGTCAGATATCCAGAAAGATTACACTAACAAGCTTCACAGTGATAGTTCGGTCCTCTGCTGGAATCCCTCTGTGACAGACTATGAACATGCAGAGGTCAGCAAACTAAAATAACAAATGCAAAGTCCCAAGGAAAGAGTAAGTACCTATTAACTGCGAAATCCCATGTTCTGGGTGACCTTTAGCGACTGCAGCTCTTCATGACTCTGTGAAGAAGCATCATTTCTCATTGCTGTCAGTGCTGCAAGTCACAGTTGCTCAGAGATTACTGAAATATTTTCAGTGGAAGCGCCAGGACTTCTATCAACTCTCGTATTAAACATGAGTCTTTTTTGGGTGTCCTTTCATATCAGCTTTCTCAAGATGCTATATAGGTCCATTTTATTCAACTCCCATCTTTCAACAGTTGAAATGTAAAACTTTTATTTCAAGAAGACCATGAACTCACATTATACTTGCTTACTGATAATAATTGACCATTTTGATTTGAAAAATTGCAGCATAACCTATTGTTAAAGAATAACCTAAAGATGTATGTCTTCTGTATAACTGTTTTAGTTTGTGTACCACATATGGATCATCTTTCACCTTGGATTTCTCCTCTTCACGCTGCTCTCCCCTGCCTGTGATGAAAGGGTTTGTCCCGGTCAGCATTTACAAGCAGGGAGCAATGTGAGGCAACGTCTCACAAGATACACTGGAGATTCAGGGGAGCTATATAACCCCGCCTAATCATTGTAGGGACTCACCTAATCACTTTGCTTCTGGGTGGGATTTATTAACCTAGTTGTTGGAGTTCTCTTTGTAAAAAAATGTGCACAAGCCACATTTTGTGCAAAAATATGCAACTTTTTGCCTGTTTTCAACAAGTTGCACTTTACAAGTGGGTGGAGCTTGGGAAGGCAGGGCCTTAGATGGTGTGATAGATTTACTGTAATTTATGCCAGAAACTGTGGAAGAAACTATGGAAAACATTTACTTTTCTTTCACATGGACTGTGTCTCTTAATAGATTTTGCACTTCTTACCCCAGCACGCTTATAAGACTGGCATATGAAATGTCTTAAAACATTCCTCGTGGACACTTAATGCAAAAATTATATTTTCAGCAGCACTATGTACATAGGGGACCTACGGGGAAACAAGATGGATGGAGATGATTGGGGAGGGGTCTGAGAGCTGCCTGGAAAATTCGATAGATGCTGATATAGTCCTGTAGTGAACAGGAAGTCAGCCACACAGGGGAGGCTGACTTCCTGTCTATACAGGAGAACAGGTTCTCAACTGGTAGTCATACTGAAGTTCACATGATCCAGCTGCTAATAATGATTCAAAATGTATGGATGCCACTAAAACATTAAAAAACAAAGTAAGGCCAACACTTTACATTGCAGCCATGATAACATACACCTGAACCCCTTTTTTCATATAGTTTGGAGGTCTCGGTTTAACCCTGTTATTTCTGATATATCACTTACTATTATCTACTGAATCATGCCTGTCTCTCTCACTAAATTCCTCCTCATCTCTCCCTTCTACGTAGATTTCCATGGGATAACGTAATCTGATCCTTCAGTGAGCAGGCAGCCCATCTTGATCTCACAAAATCAATTGTTCACAATTTTCAGAAAGTAAGTTAGTTTAGGTGGAGGTGAAGAAGAAAATAGCTGATAACTGGAGAACAAGGCAATTTTCCCTTATCAGATATATTACAGTTTTTTTCTTATTTTCACACAGAGTATTATAGATGTGTGCAAAATTGTTTGAAACGACAATGACCATTTAAATGCCATAGTTCAGTTTCTAAGAACAAAAAAAAAAAAATCTTCCATGACCCCCTTGTTGGAAAGACTCATTAGGCATGTAGATAAACTTGCTTTATAAATGTATTTTGGGCTCTTGCACACATGTCAGCTCCTTTAACCTCCAGCTTATATGAAGCTGTAATTTGTCACCCAAAGCACTCTATGAGACCCTATTGTACCTTTTAAGCTGTCTTCACATGATCACGTGTGGTCCATGAAATGCGGTCTGTGTGATGCCCGCATTTCCTGGACCAACCACGAATCAAGCATTAGAGATTACTATGGGCCCAGTGAAAACAGCCTTTTTAATAATGCAGAATCATGCCTAAGCTATTTTCTGTCAGATTCCACATAAATCTTGATTTTTTTTGGGGTCAGATGCCGTATTCCAGATCTGTTCTCTATTGGAGGTAAATCATTTACAGTGCTCCTTGTAGACACCATATGACGGCCATAGTATAGAGCTGTAAGCAGTGTATGAATGTCTGTAAAGGCTCTATGGACATGGCTCTTCCATATGCATGGAGCACAACCTTTTATATTATGTTGGCACCCAACCTTATCTGCTGATTCTTGCTGTTGCCATGTAAAAAAAAAAAAAAAACATGGATTTTATAATAATGTGGACTTTAGGGTTGTCTTGCTTGAGTGCCATTATGCTATGATCCCATACAATTTATAATTGAGTTATAATGATATTCCGCATGGGGTTACAAAAGTGTTGCGTCCACGTGTCAGTGCAACACAATACTGATAGTTAAAATAATAGTACCAACGTATTCATTATTATTATTTTCTCTTTCTTAATAATTCTAAAGCCATAAATGTAATTTGTGAAGCCCACAACAAACTAATAAAGAATGAGGTCTTTCCTTACTCAATTTTCAAAAAAAAAAAAAAAGGAAAATTTTTCCGTAGGTTTTTTGTTTTTTTTTGCATGATCAGTAAAAAAACAAAAACAAAAAAAGAACACCAAGCAGCACCATTTGTTTGCCCATATACTTATAATATTTTTCATGGTGCAGGGTTTTTACTGTTACAAGAAAATATATTCTTCTTGTTCTCCTCGATGGGGATATGTAAAGCATTTCTCATTCTAACAATGTATTACTGTTTTGACAAACTGTGTAGAACATGAAATAGATTCCGCACTCTACCAAATCTGTGTAAACAACAACCAGCCGTGCCTGAAATCGCTAAAAAGAAATGTAAACTTATAGGCTGGCACTAGCATGACAATTACTCATACCACTACAGAGATAGAAGAGGTAACATTCCGGGATTTTGGTATTGATGACCTGTCAGGATAGGCCATCAATACATATCAACACTCACACCACAGCTGATCAACTGTTTCAGATTAGCTCTGGCCCCCTCTAGCGTAACTCCCTCTAGCCAGTAACTCCTGCACTGCTCCCATTAAAGTAAATGGCTATACACATGAGAAAACTGCCAGCCAAACACTTGGTCATCTGACAGCTATCTCTCCAGATCCTCCAATAAATGTGCATGCTCAGGCCAGCATGCCTATGTACACACTTCCTGGTTAACCAATCTGAGATAATTATCGCTGGCTTCTTATGAACCATTCTTTCTGTGTATTATAAGTTTTTTGTTTTGGAATCTTCTAATCAGACCATTCATGTGTTTCTCCACCTTCTCAATGTGAGGACCAAGTGACAGGATAATTGTTAATTTTGGTTACGAACCAGGGCGCCTTATTGTATCTAATCAAATCTTTCAGTGCCTTCTGCCCATCTGAGATCCCTTCTGGCTCCATCATGCCTATTAGTGTCAGGAGATGACGGTGCATAGTTTCCAATTTCCCAGAATATTTGCACCTCGTGCCGCTGATTCCGAGAGGACCTCGAAAAGTGATGATATGAGGTCATTTGCACAGTATTTGGCCTGAAGCTATAGCTTTTCATTTGATTGCTTTGGTTTTATAGATACAATTTAAAGCTTCTCTAACAAATTAAAAAATACAATAACACATTTTGACCATACCAAAGGTCAGGTTTATCCCCTCATATGGCGCTATATATATATATATATATATATATATATATATATATATATATAATATGTAAAGCTGAATGCATGTATGTGTGTATGTCCGCTAAAGGAATCTTCACCGTTGCATTTACAATCATGAAATTCGGCACACAGGTACATCAGATGTCCAGAAAGGTTTTAGACCGGGTCTTAGCTCTCTAGCACATACCATTCCTTAGATATATCACATGACCTATATTAAACAATATAATCCTGCAGGTCTTTCTCCTCATATCCCAACTGCCATACATACGGTTACATGACCCTTATGAGCCAATAGAAGCTTGTAAGCCCTTGGTCTCCACATTCACACTGTTTTACACCAGGTTTCCTTAACGACGCAGCCATTTTTCTTTACTGCTGTAGGTCAGCTTTAAAGGGGCAGGGCGCTGTGGATGAAACTGTTAAGGGAGCGGAGTGCTGTGGAGGTCACAGTTAAAGGGGCAGGCTGCTGTGGAGGTCACAGTTAAGGGGACAGTCCGCTATGGAGGTCAGTGTTATGGGGCAGATTGCTGTAGAGGTCACTGTTAATGGGGCAGGGTGTTGTGGAAATCACTGTAAGGAGATGGGGTACTGTGGAGGTCACTAATAAAGGGGCGGCCGCTGTGGAGGTCACTGTTAAAGGGACGGGCCTCTGAAGTTCACTGTTAAGGGGGTGGGATGCTGTGGAGGTCACTTTTAAAGGGGCGAGCACTGTGGAGGTTACTATTAACGGGGCAGCTGCTGTGGGGGTCACTTTTAAGGCAGCGGGGTACTGTGGCAATCACTGTTAAAGGGGCAGGTGCTGTGGAAGTCTCTGTTAAGGGGCAGGGAACAGTGGAGGTCACAGTTAAGGAGACGGCCTGCTATAGAGGTCACTGTTAAGGGGGCGGATTATTGTGGAAATCACTGTTAATGAGACGGGATACTGTGGAGGTCACAAATAAAGGGCTGGCCGCTGTAGAGGTCACTGTTAAATGGGCGGGGTACTGTGAGGTCACTGTTAAGGGAGTGGGATACAGTGGAGGTTACTGTTAAGGGAGCGGGTACTGTGACAGTCACAGTTAAAGGGGCAGTCACTGTGGAGGTCTCTGTTAAGGGGGCCAGGAATGGTGGAGGTCACAGTTAAGGGGACTGTAACCTATGGTCTGTCTTAAGGGGCGGGTGCTGTAGAGGTCACGGTTATGTGGGATACTGTCGATATCTTTTAACAACACACAAAAAACATTAAATTAAATAGATGAAATATACCCGTGCGAAACCAGGTCCTTCTGCTAGTATATAATACATTGTAATATTTATTGTAATTTATTTTGTGAAATTATTTTTTTTAAATTACTAAATAAATTAAAATTTATACTTTTGCTGTTATGCTTAAAATAAAAAACACACAATGTACTGGTATGTATAGAGATGTATCTGTAGATGCCAGTACCTTATGCATTAAAATAATACTATTGGGGTTTTTAGAGAGAATCTTTCTATTGATTACAGATAAACTTGTGGGTTAACTGCTAAATTTTTGGCCTCCTATACAACAGGTCCTAGGTTCAGGACCCACCGGAGACCATCTGGAAAAAACTGTAATAAAAGTTAAATATACATGGGTATCCTCAAGAATGCTGAAGGCCCATCCTCCTACATGTCACAGTGATGACTCGGGGACATAGAAAAGAGCAGGTGGAGTGGCCAAACCGTGACTTCATAGCGAAGAGCAGGAACACCTTACAATGCCCCTTTCTGGCAGTCCCTATAGAAACCACATGGTCTGCCCCCATTGACAGTACGCCAGTGCAGAGCAGTATTAAACTGAGTAACCAAGTGCAACCCTATTCTATGTTTTTATTATGTCCGTCTTATATTCTGGCACTCTGGTCAGAATTGGCATTTCTTCTGCCATTTTAATGAGAGAATATAAGACGTAAAAAAAAATTGGCATCCTATTTGCATATAGGGTGGGACCTTTTAATCATGCCAGGCTCGGCAGGTAGAAGCTGAAGGGAAGCCACCCAGCAGTCACTTCTCCCTGTGCCTGGCAGTTTTTAAAACTATGGGGAAGATTTATCAAAACTGGTGTAACGTAGAACTGGCTTAGTTGCCCATAGCAACCAATCAGATTCTACCTTTCATTTTTCAGAGCTCCCATGGAGATTGAAAGGTGGAATCTGATTGGTTGCTGTGGGTAACTAAGCCAGTTTTCCTTCACACCAGTTTTGATAAATCTCCCCCTATATGTTCTCTGAAAGGTCCTAATGTAAAACAGTTCATTGTAATGAGGGGTCTGTCATGCTGCCCTTTGGTTTGAGGAGCATTATCCTGCTGACAGGTTGCCTTTAAATAGAAATAAAAGTAGAATTCTTAATAAGGACCAACATTTTCTATAGCACTGTAAAATGTAAAACCAGTCCTTTCTAATTTCCCTTTGTCATTCAGTGCAGTTTCTCTTTAAGGCGTATTACCTTGAATTATATGTCTTTGAATTGTAACATTTACCTTCTGTTCAAGGTGAGTGCCTGAGCGTGATACACAGTGCGGAGAGGGATTCAAACTCTTCACCTTACCTCCAATACTAATAAGCTGCACTGTAAAGTCGTTTGTTACTGTATAACTGGGTTGTTGTCACGTCCATCCCTAGAGATCTAGTTAGACTATATACAGCTATGTCCTATGGCTTCAGTATAACTGTCTATAAAGTCATTTCTTACAGGATTTTAAGATATATCCGTGTCTTTGTAGGGATAGGTAGCAAAATTCTGAGCTATATTTAAAGGGCATCTGTCAGCAGATTTGTACCTATGAACCTGGCTGATCTGTTACATGTGCATTTGGCGGCTGAAGACATCTGTGTTGGTCCCATGTTCATATGTGCCCACATTACTGAGAAAAATGCTTAATATTTGCAAATGAGCTTCTAGAGCCTCTTACACTAGAGGCTCTGCTTTCTCTGCAACTGCCGCACCCTCTGCACTTTGATTGACAGGACCAGACAGTGAAACCATAATCATGTCTGGCCCTGTCAATCAACATGGAGAGGGTGTGGCAATTTCAGAGAGAGCCGGGCCTCTAGGTGTAATGGCAACATCCCTATTGCTCCTAGAGGCTCATTTGCATATATTAAAAAATAATTTTTCTCAGCAATGTGGGCACTTATGAAGCTGGGACCAACACAGATGCCTTCAGCTGCCAAACGCACATGTAACAGGTCAGCCATGTTCACAGGTACAAATCTGCATTCGAAAAGTCTTCAGACCCTTTCACTTTTTTCAGATTTTATGTTGCCTCATGCTAAAATCAAAACAATTCAAGTTTTCCCCAATCAATTTGCACTCAGTACCTCATAATGAGAATTTGGAAACAGGATATTATAAGTTTTTCCAAATTTATTAAAAAGGCAAAATTAAACTTTTGAATCGATAAAAGTATTCAGTTTCTTTGCTATAACTCTTGAAAATTAACTCTGGGGCCTCCCATTTCTCTTGATCATCTTTGAAATGTTTCTCCATCTTGATAGTCCACCTACTGTAAATTCAGTTGCTTGGACATGATTTAGAAAAAAAAAACAGACCTGTCTATGTCAGATCTCACAGCCCACAAAAACCAAGTCATGAGGAGGAAAGAACGGACTGTAAGGCTTGGAGACAGGATTGTGTGGAGGCACAGATCTGGAGAAGGGTACAAAAAAAAATTTCTGCTGCACTGAAAGTTCCCAAGATCACAGTGACATCCCTAATTCATAAATTGGAGGAGTTTAGAATAACCAGGATTAGAACTGGACTCCCCACCAAACTAAGTAATCGGGGGTAGAAGGGAATTGATAAGAGAGGTGACCAAGAACCCAGTGGTCACTCTGCGGCTTTGACAGGGAGACTGGTCAGAGATGAGGGAAAGCTGAATAGAGCACAGATCAGATTTTCATTAAGAAAATCTGGAGTGCTCTGGACTTCAGACTAAGCTGAAGGTTCACCTTTCAAGAAGGCAATGACCCTAAGCACACAGCCAAGACAAAAAGGATAACTCTGTGAATGTCCTTGAGTGGCCCCTAACTTGACCCCAAGTGAACATCTCTTGAGAGACCTGAAAATGGCTGTCCACTAATCATCCCCACCCAGCCTGACAGAGCTTAAAGAGGACCTTTCATGGGTCCAGACTCTGTTGACAAAGTAGCACGTTATGGAGGGCATGTGGGACTGGGGTCAGAGCACTTACAATTTCTTCAGGGCGCTGCTCTGTTCGCCTGCTGTGCCCCTCTAAAGTTCTGGTGCGCGCTATGCTAATGCATAGCATTGGAACAGGGAGAAGGAGACGCCAGGGTTTCTCAATGGGCGTCTCCTTCTCCCTGGCTGCTGCGATTGGACAGCGCTACAGCCAGGGAGAAGCAGACGCCCTGGCGTCTCCTCCTCCCTGTTCCAATGGTATGCATTAGCATAGTGCGCACCAGAACTTTAGAGGGGCACAGCAGGCGAACAGAGCGGCGCCCTGAAGAAATTGTAAGTGCTCTGACCCCAGTCCCACATGCCCTCCATAACGTGCTACTTTGTCAACAGAGTCTGGACCCATGAAAGGTCCTCTTTAAGAGAATCTGCAGAGAAAAATGATAGAAAATACCCAAATCCAGGTGTGAAAACCTTGTGGCATAGCCAAGAAGACTGGAGGCTGGAATCACTGCCACAGATGCTGAGTAAAGGGTCTGAATACATACTATATGTCAATGCAATATTTTAGTTTTTCCTTTTCAATAAATAAGCAAAGATTTCAGGGTACTGAGTGCAGAATGATGGGGGAAAAACTTTTTTTTTATTTTAGCACAAGGCTGCAACATAAGAAAATGTGTAAAAGGTCTGAAGACTTTCCAAATTCATTTATAGACACACTTAAGTGGACATTGACTAAAGATACAATTCTGAACTATTAATTTCTAATATATATATATATATATATGAGAGAGAGAATTATTATCTAGAATTCAGGATTTGTTGCACACAAGTGAAGGTGTATGCAGCAATGGAGTGGTTGTTGGATAGGACATAAGCATGATGGATTGAAAATTGCTCATTTCATCCAGTTATGAATTCCTGTAAATACTCTTAAATGATGCATACTCTTTACTATTTATATTATATACAAAGTACTGTCAAATTTGACTCCTTAAAAACATTAAGCACTCTTTAAGTACTGTATATCCCCATTAATCGTAAATGATCCTATCATTGATGCAGTGTGGTCACTTCAGGTGAGATTGGCTTTTTAGGTCTGTCAGGACAATTTGAGTTGTGTGCTTTTTGCTTTCTTTTTTTGCAGTGTTCTTCAAGATTTAATTTAAAAATTTAGTCCTCCAGGCTAAGCGAGTGAATAAGCAGGAGTTGTTTCTTCCAGGCACAAATGATTAAAACATCTCAAGCACTTCCACTGTAGGTCACACGGCCGTGCATGTGTGCCTTTATTTTCTGCTGTATATAGATGAAATCTGCACCATTCAGACTGCTTTACATTTTTTATGGGGTTGCTTATTACACAGATGTTGCCATGTTGGTACTCGTGATAGGTTTGTGTGTACGTTCTTTTTATTATTATTTATTTGTATAAGACTTTTGAGATCTTGAATTATAGATGGTCTTGTCTTGTGTTGTTGAAAACCAATTCATCAGGCAGTAACTGTATGTTTCTTTGTTACAAATATATATATAATATGAGATTGGGAGGCTTTATTAATGTGCCTTTAAGAGCATAGATTGCATGGAAGATATTTAGCATGAGATGAATGTACATTAAAGCCAATTAGCCGTTATAATTGTCCATTCTTCTTGTGTATCATCCACTATGTGCCTTCACTTTGAGGATTTAGCAGACAGTATTACATGGACACAATCTCTATAATACATCAATTTCTTACATCGGCCGTGGAGTTCTGTTATTATCCTGTAATTCATCACTTCAAGTTCAGTAGCAAGTGGGTTATTCAGAGATTACAAACATTTATTTCCACAGGGAAATCTTGATTTTAGGCTAAAAAAACAAAAAAATATATATCTTGTAACATATTTATGTATAATGAATGTAAGGTATTGGATTTAGGAGTCCTAGGGAGTGCTGTTATTCAGTTATATGCCAGATGGGACACACCAGTGCACGTGATGTTTTAAGTTGAGGGTGTTTTTCAAAATTTTGATATTGAAAGTGTTTCCTCAGGATAGGTTTATCAGTATCAGATCTGTGGGGGTCTGACTCCTGGCCATCAGCTGTTTGAAGAGACCCTGCCACTCTGATGAGTGCCACAGCCTATTCCTAGGCATGTGATGTCACATTCATCGGTCACATGGCTTAGTTGCAGCTCAGTTCCATGGAGGCACATTTCACCTTTGCTTACTAAAATTAGCTTAACTAAAATAAAGACACTACAATCTGCATTGGATAGAAATGGCCGCAATGCTTTATTATGGGTTACCGTATATTGATACAAACATTTTAATAATTGATAATAAATATTCCATAAATAAATAATTAAATAAATATTAACCACAATCCAATTACTGACAACAAATCCACCCAGACAGACTGAGTGATTTTAACCCACTAACTCAGCATGCAACTATAACGGAGTGAGGGAGGGGCGATGATCCTCTTCTTCTTAAAACTGACTCCGGATCTCTGAAAAACCTGCAATATAAAGAAGAAAACTTCCTGCCAAAACTTCTCACAACAAATCAACAAGCCGGATTTCTCCCCCAGCAACGCCCGCAACCAATCAGAAACAGCCTACAGGAATCAGCCAAAGCAGGTAAGCCGGTTCAAACCGGTTACCTCACAAAATATAATTCACTTAAGAATTACCTGACCTAAAAAGGGCGGGAAAAGGGGGAGAAATATGGCCCAACAATTGAATACCCTTACTGTGACTGTTCCCCCATGTGTCCTCCAAGCTAAACACTCTGGGGGACCGTCCATTCAAGTGAATGTGACTGAGCTGCAATACCTAGCACAGACACTAATGGACAGTGCTGGCCTTGGTAGGGGTGTCATACAGGGGAAACCACCCATAGGTGGTACTTTAGAGACAAAGCTATTTCTTCAGTAAAGTCCAAAGACTAATATATTTATTTGAATTAACAATATTCTTAAAGGGAACATGTCATCAACTTTCTGCTACCCATACTAACGGCAGAATAAAGTAGAGACAGGTGAGTTGATTTCAGCGGCCTGTCATTTATAAGATAAAAGTAAGTGGTTGCCGAGAACCAACATCACAATCATTGCAGACTGGGCCTGGAAAAGAGTCATGGCCACCTGAGAAGAGTCCTGAATATTCATGAATTCCTGCTCTCCCTGCCCACCTGCTGATGATTGACAGTCTTCTACCTAGTTTTCTCCCTTTCTCTCTAGAAGAGAACTGGCAATCATCAGTAGATGGGCGGGAGAGCAGGAGATTAGGAATAACCATGACTCTTCTCAGGTAGATTTGACTCTTTTCCAGGCCTGGGCTGCAATGATTAAGATGCTGGTTCTCAGCAACCACTCACTTTTAGCTCATGAGTGATACACCACTGAAATCAGCATTTCTGTCACTAATTTATGCTGCCCTCAGTGAGGTAAGCATAAAGTTGATGACAGGTTCCCTTTAAAAGGGTTTGGTATGAATTTGAACACTGGGTCACACTGATCACAGCAACAAAATCGCTCCAACGAGAGACACTCGGTGTCTTTTTGTTTGATGTAGGCAGACACAACACCTCTTTCATCCAATTCCCTATCTGCTCACAGATGATAATGGCGTGATGATCGTCTGTGTCTGATTAATCTTCAGTGTGCTGCAGTGATTTACTGGCCCCCTAACTCATATATGTAGGGGTCCCAAAATTTGGAACCACACTGATCACCAGGGGCGTAGCTAAAGATTCATGTGCCCTGGAGCAAGATTTCAGCTTGCCCTCCCCCCCCCCCTTCCATCAGTGCTTTGTGGCAAGGGGTATGGGAGCACATTGCCTTCCTGCTGCCTGAGACCAAAATTGAAACAGCAACCCTTCCCTCCAGCCAGAGGACTAACTTGAACATTATGGGCCCCAGTTCAAATCTATGACAGAGCCCTCCCAGCGTGCACTTTCTATAATACCCATGTCTTCTTATGTGGCACAAGGGTCTTTGGGTCCCCTTTGTATGGCGAAGTCAGGAGAAATAGCTGTTGGCTGGACTATTGAATGTATATGGCAACCTCTAGAACGAAGGGGCCACAATGCTAGTTCAGTGCATCTCCTCACTGTGGATGCTCCCAGCCACCCAGTGTTCAGGGAACTGTCCAGAGCAACTTTAGTACCTTTGCTCTGCAGATCTGATGAGATCCCAGAGGTGAGACGCCGACCTATCGCAAAATAATGGCATATCCAAGCACAATAACATTAGATGTACACTACACTGTGAACATTTATACATGCCTACATTTAAAGCCATATACAGATCTTATAGGGCCCCATAGTAAAACTTAGTATGGGCCCCCTGCACCTAGTTTCCCAGCGTATGGGCAGCAGTCACTCCCAGACAATGCAGAACATGTGCAATGTCCCAGATGAATGACGGTTACATTTTTTTTTTTTATCAAATGGAAAAAATGTAATTAAATAAAAACTGTAAAAAATAAGAAAAAGAAGTTGCCTTTGGCCTCACCCACTTTATCCAACAAAAGTAGAACAGGTGCAAATATATGGCGCTCATTCTGAACATCATATACTGGCAAAAATACATTGATAAATCTCCTGCTTCTCTTCTATTAGAAAGCTAGCCAGGGGGGGCTCAGTGAATAGGAATTAGTACAACTACCATGAAAGTTGTTGCATTGAGCTCCCCCTAGTGGTGGCTGTGTGAAAATGTAGTGTAGTGAAGAGAAGAGCAAGTCCTCCCTTCCCCCACCCCTAATCCACAGGATAGGGGATAACTATTAAATTGGTAGCGGTTCTTCCCCTGGGATCTTCTCCGATCACAAGAACAGTGTCCCTGTAGCCCTTGCACCCCCCTTGAAATGAGCAGAGCGGCCATAGAAATGTATGGAACGCATGTGCGACCGGCCGCTCAGTTCAATTCAGAGGTATGGGGTCCCCGTTCTTGAGATCGGTATAACTCGAAAGAACCAGAACACCCCTTTATTATAATAAATGACTCATCTTTACTACTTGTGTATTGTTCAATATATAGGCACTGTACTGTATGAATAAAGAGTTAAAGAGTGTGTCTTGTCATAGGGTTTCATGAGTTTTCTGGAACTAGTAATCAGCCAGAATGTGTAATTATAGTATGCTAATGTAGAAAATGTTACATTTATCAGAACAGGCAGTAAATATTGCAATGTGTATTTTAGCTGTAGGCCGCATTGACTGTGTATTCTTTATCTTTCCGCAGGTAGCCTACTTGAAGATATGAGAACCTAATCTCTAAGCCCTTGTGCTTCTTATAATTGGATACTGCTCTTCTCCCAGTAAACAACAAATGCGAATGAATATACATGACCAAGAAGACAAATGTCAGTTGTCACATAATGTGAGATACAGATGAAGGTCTGCTATCCCTGTTATAAGCATAGGGTAGAGAAGTCTGTATGTCGGCCAGTATTCAGTGGAGAGTTTGGACAACCTTTAAAAAGAAATGCCATTCCCCTGGGATCCCATTATCCAGTTCCCAAGATGTACCAGGTCCTGCTATGCTTACATCCAGCAGTGTGGTGTCTCTTTAAGATGATTCCTTTTTTTTATCTAGTGGAAAAGAACTGCTTTAATCAAATCTTGGAATAATTTATATTTGCAGTTTTCATCCCTCTTACTATCAATGATTGATCTATATGACACACGAACAAGGCTCCTCGAAAGAAAGACTATGATTGCATAATACCTATTATTGAATGTGACAATTACTTGGGTATATTTGCTTCAATTGAACAAGATCAAGGTGGCTCTTCTAATGTAGAACAGGTATTTTGCTCATTTTAACACATTCAATATAAGCCCGATTCCTGTTAAAGGGTTGTCCTGTTTCAGAAGAAAACCGAACAACAGCTGTGACCCACCTGTGGTAAAGAATAGACTATTACTTACCCTATGCTCCACTTCTCCCAGCAGGGTTCCGTTTACCTGACCACTGCAGCAGTGACCACTGCAGCCTATCACTGCAAAATTACTGAAAAATTACTGAACTAACCAGGCAGGAGTCAGTATTCCAGTATGCACATGGGCAAGAATCAACTGATTTCTCATAGAATGGCCACCTATAAAACATAACCTTTATTATACTGCTATTAAAATGAATCTCTCCTATTGTTAAAAATACTTTACACAGAACAGAACCGATCAGGGCTGAGGATGGGTTAAATTCACTCTACAATTATCCTAAGTAACTAATAGCCCTGCCTATCAAAAACAGAATGGCTGTCCCGATAAGGGCGATCCTGTATCAGGAACCTCCTATAATTCCCTAGACAGGCCCTGACTGGAAAGGAGGCCACCCCCAAAAAATGTCAGTACGCATGTACAATGTGAAGAAACCGGGCACAAATGTCACTCGTGTGCATATTATGACTTGTGTGCTGTGATTCAGTATCACCCATGCACTCCCTAATAACTGTTTGTCACTAGGATAGATACCAATACTGTAACTGAAATACTGCCTACAATGATAGGTAAACCGCACAATCACATACTGATATCCAATGATATATTCCCATATATATTCATTAAATTAGACAGATTGAAATATTGTCAAAATCAAGCGTTGTGCAATTTTTTCTTTTTGTGGGGGGTGGCCTTCTTTCCAGTCAGGGCCTGCCTAGGGAATTATAGGAGGTTCCTGATACGGGATCGCCCTTATTGGGGCAGCCATTCCGTTGTTATTAGTTACATAGGGTGACTATAGGGTGAATTTAACCCATCCCCAGCCCTGATTGGTTCTGTTGTGTTTAAATTATTTTTAACGATAGGAGACTTTAATTTTAATAGCAGTATTAAGCAAGGTTATGTTTTATAGGTGCCAATTTTGTGAGAAATCTGAGGTCAGAAATTGGCTGTTGGGAGAATTGGAATGGAAGCTGTCAGGGAAGTTATGATCTATTCTTTATTGCAAAGCGTCGTTTGGCTTCCTGAAACTGGACAATCCCTTTAAATGTTATCCCATGAAAAGCTTGGAGACAGTGAGACATTCAACACAAGAGCAAACAACACAAAATTAGAAAAGAGTCACCCAACTTTCATTGGTGCCAAGCTCCTTTCATAAGGTGTGAACTAGAGAGACACAGGAGAAGAGAATTACCCCACAAATCATACTGACCTCTCTGAAATAGGACTATTGTTCTCTCCTTATTTTCTGTGACCAGTGGATGATGCTGGGCCCTAACCTCAGGAATGGACCCATATTTTGTTATGGCAACCCTTGTATCCCATTGACTCATTCTTCTTTATAAACCAGGCGGGGAACTTCCTAGCATATCATTATCTTCGGCTATTTTGAAATTAATTTACATAACATCTGGTTGCGTGTATTGGCATGAAACGTGTCGGGACAGTTAGGTCCACCTTACACAGTTTATTTGTTCCTACCTCTATCTTGTAACGTAATGTCATATTTGGTTAAATCTATGGTTGTACCTACAAAGGAAAGCACCAACATGGTGCCAGTCATTCAACATGCAGTATATGTGATAGCATGGAGGTCTAGTGCCAAAGTAATCTGTCAAAGACAGCCAATCAGAGTGACTTATTTTTTTTTTTTAATAGATTAATGCTCCCCTCTCTATTCATATGTATGTTCAGCATGCGTGTGGATGCAGCTCTGTATGACAAAAAAAAAGTATTTTTTTTCAGTTATGTAAATGGAAATGTCTTCAGTATTCAACATCTTTTCATTCTATTCCTTCTCAATATCATATTTGTTTGCCTACATTGTTTCAAAAAATAAAGCAACACATTTTAAAAGTCGTTCCTCCGCGTTTTGGGACGTGGTTCTCTGTAATGAAGAATTTAATTACTTGACTGGCGATATGAACTGTTTTGGCTATTTCCTGTGTGGCAATGTTAATGCACATTAAGTGAACCTCATATTACACTCATCCTCAGTTCTACGTGTTCTGCACAACATTATACGATCCTTTGGAATCATACCGGAAAAATACATTTACAGCCTGCAGAGAGTGTTAAATTGACTTACTAGAAATACTTGTGACCTTATAGTGTTTTAAATTGCATCCATCCTGAATATTTCAGCATGGTGATTTCTAAATGACTTGAATGTCGACCAGAGTAATAGCAATATTTTTCCTGTAGAGCTATAAAAACTGCCAGTTTTATTTCTACGCACCGTACTTTTATTAGTTTTTGTTTCTGTATTATAATTTCAGTGTCTAACATGATGTCTATTGATAAATCATCAAGATCTGATCAGACATTTGTCAGTCTGAGGGTAAAGGAGAATAGACTGTACTTTTTAAAAAGGAATTCCACCTAAATTTGGCTTCTCCCATAAACACACGTAAGAACATTGATTACAGTCTTTGTTTTGAGACCCTTGCTAATTTATATGGACACACTAAAAATCTTCCATCTCCTGTTCCATCTTTTATTTCTAGATCCAGACAACCAGAGTTCTTGAAAGATAAAACCACAATATTGTACTTTACCAAGCACAGCGCCATACTTTATATAGCCGCTGTGATTGGTAATGCAGATCAGGCCTATTCATTTGAATAGGACTGAGCTGCGCCTAGGCCGTGTGACAATGTACGGTGACATCACTGACCTTAGAAGAGGTCTCTTAAAATAGTTGATCAGCAGCAGTGCCATGAGTCAAACCCCCGCCCATCAGATATTGATGACGTGTCCTGATGATAAGCCAGCAATACAAAAATCCTGGAGCAACCCTTTAAAAAACATGACTCATGTTAACAACAGTTACATCAGCAGTAGGGCAACTCGCATGACATCTGACTTTGAATAAATTAATAGTACAAGTGAATATAAGAATCGGTGTAATATATATCAGATAAAAAAATATTCTCCAGAACTTGAAAGTAACTTATGCTCTCCTGTATGAGGGCAGCTTAAACTGGTGACAGGCCCTGAGCAAAACGCTTGAATTGTCCCAGTCTTTTTGCAGTGCACAAGCTCTAGAGTCCTCATATTCACAAGCTCCCGTTCTCTCTGCTTCCCACCACTAACTGCTATATAAAATAGTCTGTCAATCAGTGGCGGGAGCAGCAGGGGCATTGCTAGATCAGGGGCACAAGCCTCAAGGCACATGCCTACCCCTGGGAAAAAATGATAATATACTCTGTGTGTGTGTGTGTGTATGTATGCGTGTATATATATATATATATATATATATATATACTAGCAGAAGGATCCGGCTTTGCACGGGTATATTTCATCTATTTCATTTAATGTTTGTGTGTGTCGTTAACACTGACCATAGGTTACAGTCCCCTTAACTGACCTCCACCATCCCCAGCCCCCTTAACAGAGACCTCCACAGCGACTACACCTTTTACGGTGACTGCCACAGTACCCCGCTCCCTTAACAGTGACCTCCACTGTACCTCGCTACTTTAAGAGTGACCTCACGGTACCCCGCTGCCCCTTTAATACTGACCTCCACAGCGGCCTACCCTTAACAGTAACATCCACAGTGCCATCCCCCTTAACAGTGACCTCCACAGCAGCCGCCCCTTTATTAGTGACCTCCACAGTACCCTGTCTCGTTAACAGTAATTTCCACAATAACCTGCCCCTCTAACAGTGGCCTCTACAGCAATCTTCCCCTTAACACTGACCTCCATAGCGGACCGGCCCCTTAACTGTGACCACCACAGCAGCCTGCCCCTACGGTGGCCAGAGGTCTGGTTTTAGGCCAGACATTCCGGCTTCAGACTCCCTGTCCTCAGTCCAGCGCAGGGCCTGGACGGACACAGGGATGTCCTTTTGAACAGCTCACTCTCAGACAGCAGCACTGTGCAGTCTGAACATGAGCTGCAGGAAAAAAAGTCAAATTCTCTCCCACCCCTGCAGCTGACCGAAGTTGATTTTATCTTCATTTTTTCAATCCCCGTTGGCTGCACAGTGGGAGGGGTGAGGCTTACAGGGTCAGGGCCGTAGCTTAGCTGGACCTGGAGACGGGGTTTTTAAGTCTGTCTTTGAGGGTGAATGGCCACCCTACCTGCCACTTTAACTGTGACCTCAACAGCACTCCACTCCCTTAACAGGGTCATCCACAGCGCCCTGCCCCTTTAAAGCTGACCTACAGCAGTGAAAAAAAAAACACTGGGTTGTTATGGAAACCTGGTGTAAAACTGTGTGTATGTGGAGAGTAAGGGCCTGCAAGCTTCTATTGGCTAATAAGGGTCATGTGACCAGGCTTCTATTGGCTAATGCATTTTTTTTGGAATATCTCAGGAACGTTACATCCTAGAGAGCTGAGACCCGGGCTAAAACCTTCCTGGACACCTGATGTACCTGTGTGCCAAATTTTGTGATTGTAAATGCGATGGTGCAGATTCCTTTAACGGACATACATACATACACACATACACTCAGCTTTATATATTAGATATATAATCTTCAAGCGCCAAGACCTCAGCAAAGCACTAACACCACCACTACCACTCGCCACAATGAAGCACAGATTAGACCACTATAGCCACATAAACATCAACCAGATTATTCCCATGAATGCCAGGCACACCGCCTCAATAAGTGCAAACTACACACACATTTCCCCTTTAATACACAAAGTACATATGAAGCTCTTTCACAGTATATACTGCATGCACAGCTCCTCCGCTCACAGTACCTTATATACACAGCATCTCCTCTGCTCACAGCATATACACAGCATCTCCTCCGCTCACAGTATATACACAGCATCTCCTCCTCTCACAATATATACTACATGCACAGCTCCATACATACACAGCATTTCCTCCGCTCACAGTACAAGTTATATGCTGCATGCACAGCTCCTCCGATCATAGTACATACACAGCATCTCCTCTGCTCATATACACAGCATGTCCTCTGCTCCACAGTATATACTGCATGCACAGCTCTTCCGCTCACAGTATACACACATCATCTCCTCTGCTCACAGTATATACACAGCATCTCCTCCGCTCACAGTATATACACAGCATCTCCTCCTCTTACAGTATATACTGCATGCACAGCTCCGTATATACACAGCATCTCCTCTGCTCACAGTATATACTGCATGCACAGCTCCTCCACTCACAGTATAAACTGCATGCACAGCTCCTCCGCTCACAGTATATACTGCATGCACACTCCGCTCAAAGTATGCAACCAGCCTCCACTAGCAGTATATACACAGTTTTTTTTTTTATGAGATATATACTATTTAACAAAGAAACAGGTCCCATAAGCATACTGTCCTATACAAGTATGGTGGTGAACTCACATTAAGCTGCATTGGTAACACACCTCTCTGCTGTTCCATGGAACCACATGGCAGTGGCCATTTTCATATGGCCTGTCACACTCCAGCACTGGTGACCTGGACAGCTGGAGCAGGACAGGTTGTAGCTCAGCAATCTGCTTGCCCTGTCTGAATCTCCTGCAGGACTGGGTCTGGTCCTCAGCTGCCAGGTCTGAGTGAGGGGTGGGGCTGAGCACAAGCCCTGCTTCCTGCTCTGATACTGAGTCACCAGTGCAGGGCTGCTAGCCGGTCTCACTGTAAGGAGCCACTTCTTACAGGTTTAATGTGCCCCTGGCTGATGTCATTTGGAGCCGCATTGCAGCTCTGCATTGGTGGCTCAATATAACCATGAAAAATACAGCTACCGCCAGAGGTTAGGGGCAATGTGCTTGTAGTCCGAGGGCCCAGGCCGCGAATGTACATGCCTAGCGATGCCCCTGGGGAGCAGGGAGAGAAAGGAGCTTATGAATATCAAGACTCCTGAGTTTGTGCTCTGTATTGAGTGGACTTCCTTGCTCAGCTCGCGCTGGAGCTGTTCAGTGGAGATTTTCGCAAATCGACTTGGTCACTTAACCCTTTCACGCCCAGCACCGTATATGTACGGCGCTGGGGAACGTGACTTGCCGCCCAACGCTGTAGTACTACGGAGCGCTGATCGGGCGTGTACAGCAGCTGTGCCCGCCCAATCAGATGCATGGGACTGGCTGTTCCTGTTAGTCGGACCCCTGCTGTATGTGCTGGCATCGGTGAAAACACCGATGCCGGCGCATGCGATCTGTGGAGCGTGAAGGGTAGTCCATTGGGTCCCCGCGCTGCTGTGACGGGGACCCGATGGCTTGCATGGCAGCCTGATGCCTCCTGGATCTCACAGAAGGCAGGCTGTAAGTGTATTACTGTGCGTAATACACTTACAGCCAATGCATTACAATACAGAAGTATTGGAAAGGAGACAAAAAATAAAGTGAAAAAAGAAGTTAAAAAAATAAAGTTTAAAAAAAAAGCGCCCTTTTCCCAAAATAAAGTTGGGAAAAAAAGAAAAGTAGACATATTCGGTATCGCCGCGTCCGTATCGACCGGCTCTATAAAAATATCACATGATCCACCCGGCTAGGTGAATGCAGTAAAAAAAAAAAAAAAAAAAACAGTGCCAAAACTGCCACTTTTTGGTCACCTTCCCTCACAAAAAGTGTAATAGGCGATCAAAAAGGCATATTCACCCTAAAATTGTACCAATCAAACCGTCATCTCATCCCGCAAAAAATGAGACCCTACCTAAGACCCAAAAAATAAAAAAAAATATGGCTCTCAGAAAATGGTAACAAAAAAAAGATTTTATTCTGTTCAAAAATGTTTTTACAATGTAAAAATTTAAAAACATAAAAATAATAGTCATATTGGGTATCGCCACGTCCAAAACATCCTGCTCTTTAAAATTATTACATGAGATGGCCCCCCAGGTGAATGCTGTAAAAAGAAATTTAAAAAATAACTATGCCAAAACAGCCATTTTTTTCACCTTGCCTTGCAAAAAGTGTAATACCATGCAATCAAAAAGGCTTATTTACTCCAAAATGGTACCAATCAAACCTCCATCTCATCCCGCAAAAAATGAGACCCTACCTAAGACAATTGCCCCAAAAATAAAAAAAATATGGCTCTCAGAAAATGGCAGCACAAAAACATGATTTTATTCTGTTCAAAAATGCATCTAATGTGTAAATCTGAACAAAAGTAAAAATGTTAGACATATTGGGTATCGCCACGTCCGTAACAAATTGCTCTATAAAAATGTCACATTATATGCCCCCTCGGGTGAATGCTGTAAATAAAATTATGGAAAAAAAACTATGCCAAAACAGTCATTTTTTTGTCACCTTGCCTCACAAAAAGTGCAACACCAAGTGATCAAAAAGTCTTATGTACCCCAAAATGGTACCAATCAAACCGCCATCTCATCCTGCGAAAATTGAGACCCTACCAATGCAATCGCCAGAAAAATTAAAAAAATAGGGCACTTAGAAAATGGCAACACAAAAACAAGATTTAATTCTGTTCAAAATTCATTTACTGTGTAAAACTTAATAAAAATAATAGACATATAGGGTATTGCCGCATCCGTAACAACCTGCTCTATAAAAATATCACATAATTTGCCCCTTCCAGTGAATACTGTAAAAAAAAAAAAACTATGCCAAAACAGCCATTTTTTTTGTCACCTTGCCTCACAAAAAGTGTAATACCAAGCAATCAAAAAGTCTTTTGTACCCCAAAATGGTACCAATGAAAACGTCACGGGCACGGTGGTCATACGGTTATCTGAATGGGGCCTTATGCTGCTTCAGATAGGGCACTGGTGACAGATTCCCTTTAAAGGGGTTCTGAAAACAATGCTAGAAGATATTAACCCATTTCTGACATTTCCTTACATGGTGGATGTTGGGTCTTTAAAGATGGCGACCACTCCAGAACGCAGCAAGTGCCATAGCTACAGGGTGCCTGCTGTTTCATACAGCAGAAACTTGCAGCTAATGTCCGTGATCGGCGGTAATGCCAGTCCCAGACATTTAACCTCTCAGATGCCATGGTCAAATATGACCACCGCATCTGAGAGGTTGGAGACCCAGAAGAGGCCAGGCAGAGATTGGGGAAGGCATTCCATGCAAGTAATGAGCCTGTAGTAGGCTTCCAGACTTGTTACTTGTATATTACAATTCAGGCCAGGAGGTAGCAGCACTGAATTATAATATAGCTATTTCTGTGTAGGATAATGGCGAAAATTCAATTACAAATTGCAATCTTTTGTTTGCATGTTGTGGTCCACTTGAGGACCTAAAAAAAAAGTTTTACATATTTTTTTTTAAATATAAAAAAAAATAAAAATGCAAATGATCTCCCTTTCCCCAGAATAAAAAAAATCATGGATATTGCTTTGTGCAAAAATGCCCATACTATTAAAATATTATTTTAATAGTTAATTTATTAATTTAAAAAAAAAAAAAACAATTAGCCATTTTTTCATCACTTTACCTCCCACAAAAATTGAATAAAAAGTAATTAAAAAGTCATACACACCCCAAATGAGCTCTCACACATCTCTGTAGACATAACTATAAAATAAAAATAAAAAAAAGTTACGGGGGATCAAAATATGGCAATGAAAAGAAAAAAAAAACATTTTTTCAAAAGTTTTACATTTTTTCAGTATTAAAATACAAGAAAAACTACATATGTGATATCACTATAATCGTACTGACCTGGAGAATAAAGAGCACAAGTCAGTTTAACCGAATAGTGAATGCTGTAAAAACAAAACCCATAAATCTGTGGCAGAATTGCGTTTTTTCCATTAATGTTTGATCGGTGGCGGTCTTACCTCTAGATCTCTTTGCACTTAAAACAATGAAGGGGACATAATGCTCCTGTGAGTATTGCTTTTATACAGGCACAGTGCCTTGTCCTTGTGGGTGGCTATGCATGGTAAAGCAGCTCAGTATTGAAGTGAATGGGGTAGCTGCAGACACAGGAACCCCTGCGGACGAGCCTGTGTAAAACAAAGAGCCGATAATGTAGCGACCAAAAATGATTCACTTTGTTTTTCCTATTAGAAGCTATGTGGAAATGATTAAAACACTCAAATGAACATAAAAACTGTAGGTTACTCTTATACCATGTTGGGACCACCAAATAGATTCAAATCCATCGATGGACTGATGCTGCATATGCCGCCGCTGTTGTATATTACTAGAAATATGCCCTGGGCTGCAACATATTACAGTATTTCTAAGCTAACTATCTGCAATGTAGACTTCTGTACCCTTAGGTTACAGCTGAATGATCACCAGATCGGAACTTGATGGCAGAGTGCGAAAAAAAATTGAAAAATTCTTTGAAATGGATAACTAGGAATTCGTTTTGATTAAAGGGGTTGTGCCAGTGTTATTTTAATATAATCCAACATGAGAAAGTAGTTTTGTTATTTATTTTCTGTTACAGAAATGGCGGAAGTACTTGGGCAAGTGCCGGGGCCCACTACTCCTGGATGGGCCCACTACCACTGGCATAGCTATAGGGGTCACAGTGGTTGCAGTTGCGACTGGGCCCCTAAGCTAGAGAAGCTCACAGTGCCCCCCCCCCCTTACCAGTGGTGCTGTATTTTTCATTTTATAAGATGCAGTGCCTCTGATACTTGGGGAAGGGGGGAGGTCTAAAGGGGGACTGATATGAGGAGTGGGTCTGACAGGGGGGTCTCACATGAAGAGGGTATTTTTTGTTCTGGCGAACATGCTCTGTCTATTGTATTTGGCAACAGCTATAATACAGTTCATGCAGTTTCATTGCTGTATGCGTAGTGCAAAATGCCACAAGGGGCCCACTTAGACTTTATCTCTCAAGGGCCCATATGAACCTGGAGCCAGCCCTGGTTGCACATGTTCAGTTCCATCCTTCAACTGCCACCAACCATAGCAGTTACAGGGAGAGAGACACCCCTGAGCTGTGATAGGGAGAGAGAAGGACATGCTGATAAAGGACATGCTCCATGAGCTGCCAGTCTGAAGAGAATCTAGCAGAGCAGGTGGAGCAATGAATGAGGCAAGCACTAGATCTATGTGAGGGACAGGGCTGGTTCTAGCTTTTTTAAAGGGGTTTTCGGGGTTCAGAGCTGAACCCAGACATAACCCCTTCTTTACTCATTCAGCATTAATGAGTGGAGCATCAGAGCATTTCATGCTCCAATGCTCCCCCTTGCCCCGTGCTGCATAGCGCAGGGCAAGGGCTTTTTCTTTACCTCCAGTAATGTTCCAGGCTTTTCATGGGTATGCTAGGTGGGGGCTTCTGCCTAGCAGTGAACAGGGTGACATCTTAGGCACCAATGGGCGGTCTTTAGCCCTCCCTCTAGCCTATAAAACAGGCTAGGGCAGCGCTATAGACCACCCATTAGTACCAGGAACACTGCTAGGCAGAAGCCTCCTTCTAGCAGTGTAAGAATGTAAACAAAACAGCTCTGTGCAGGGCAAGGGGGTTAAGACTCCGGCGCACCACTCATTCATGCTGAATGAGCCAAGAAGGACTTATGTCTTTAAACCCCTTTAAAGATTGTCATGTCCTATCTTTTGTCTGATTTCCAATCATAGCATAACCCTTTTAGTTTCTGTTAAACTTGACAGATGTCTTTTTTCGGCCTTATAAACTATGTAAAAATCATCTATAAAACAGGTTATAAAGATCTGTACGAACTACATTTTCTTAAAGCGGTTTTCTGGGAGTTGACTACTCATGACGTATCCTCAGGATAGGTCATCAGTATCTGATCAGTGGGGGTGCCGATCAACTGTTTGAGAAGGTACCGGTGCTCCCGTGAGCGCTGAGGCATTCTCTCATCTCACCAAGCACAGCGCCGTACATTGTACAGCGGCTGTGCTTGGTATCACGCTCAGCCCTATTCACTTGAATGGGGCTGAGCCGCTCCTAGGCCACGTAACCAATGACCGTGACGTCACTGGCCTAGGAAAAGCTGAAAGAAGCCCACGGCACTCACGGGAGCACCGGTGACTTCTTAAACAGCTGATCGGCGGGGGTCCCGGGTGTCAGACCCCTACCGATCAGATGCTGATGACCTATCCTGAGGATAGGTCATCAGCAGTTAACTCCCGGAAAACCCCTTTAAAGATATTAAATGGGGAGGAAAACTGACTTAATTGCCCATAGCAACAAATCAGATTACACCTCATATTTTTAAGAGCACCCGTAGAAAATGAAAGGTGGAATCTGTTTGGTTGTTGTGGAGAACTATGCCTGTTTTCCATTGCAACAGTTTTGATAAATTGCCCTCATTGTCTTATAGGGATGTTGTAAAGGAGAGATTTTTGAACTTGGAGAAAACTTTAAATTAGACCGCTACAGATCTTTTGTATTTCTATAACACTAGGAAACTACAGATGAGTGATAGGAATCCAATCACAGGCTTATCACCTGCAGTGTCACCATGTTTTAAACTAGAGGAGCGGACACTGCTTGCTAATTCATGGCATATCTTTTCTCCTAGCAGACGTGTGCCCACTGTCACAGCAGGGTAGTTAATATGTGCAGTGACATAAACAATGCTTCCTCTGTGTGGTTAGTAGGATCTGCGTTTGCTGATTAGCAGAGTTGCCCTTTAACAGGTCATGATTTGTGTGGTGCTGGATGGGACTGTGTGTTGTCTATGTGTAAAGACAATCTCAGAAATAATTTATAGTGTCTGTTTTACCACTATAGATAAAAGGTGATTATCTTGCTCAAACAAACCCACAGAAACAGATGGCAGAGATTAAAGCTTCCGGTTAAAGGGCTTTTATTTGCCTTGATTTTGTTGTGTCTCTTACCAAGTTCCAAATCATAAGTGAAGTTGCAGTGACAGAGATACAAATTACAAGTTCAGACGGAGCATCATCAGCTATTGAGCAGTCTTATCTGAAATTAAATAGTAGCTCTTGGTACAATCGGGGAAACACAGCTGTAACAAATGTAATGCCAGTAATTTCCTCTGACTTTTCATGCCCACAGATAAGTGGCAAGGACAACCACCTTACAGAAAGTCAGCCCGCTAATGTAACACTGTGTCTATTAGGCCTCTTTCACACTAGCGTTAGCACGGATCCGGCACCTAAAGGGTGCCAACGGATCCGTGCTAACGCTGATACATGTGTGGAGCCGGAGCAGCGCTCCGGCCCCCACACATGTTAACACAGACACACAGACATACATACATACTCACATACTCCAGGGACGCCGGCAAAACGTCTTCACGCGCCTCCTGCGCGCAGTGATGACGATTCCCCACAGCGCCCTCTGCTGGGCGCAGTGGGGAAACGTCATAGCTGCGCGCAGGAGGCGCGTGAAGACATGCTGCCGGCGTCCCTGGAGTATTTGAGTATGTATGTGTGTATGTATGTGTGTATGTATGTATGTATGTCTGTATGTATGTAGCCGGATCCGGAATGACCCCCCATTGCAAATCAATGGAGGACAGATCCGAATTACTGGTGTGTCCACACCAAACGGATCCGTCCCCATTGACTTGCATTGGGGGTCATTCCGGATCCGTCTTGGTGCGGATGCCTGGACCGGAGAGCAAACCGCAGCATGCTGCGGTTTGTTCTCCGGTCTGAAGACGGAACGGAATGCTTTCAGGAGCATTCTGTTGTCTTCAGTTCCGTTTTGTCCCCATTGACAATGAATGGGGACAAAACTGAAGCGTTTTTTTCCGGTATTGAGCCCCTATGACGGAACTCAATACAGGAATTTAAAAACGCTAGTGTGAAAGTAGCCTTAGATGGCTCATTTGCGACATTGTGTGAATTACCACACTGTGTGATAACCCTCTGCAACCACTTAATTTCTGGATTATTCGCCAGACTACTACATGTTCAATGCAGATATGGGTTCTTTGAAATAGTTTCAAAAGATTCTCTCAGCTCAAAGGTTTATTTTCATGAAACTCCTACACTTCCATATTTATAAGTATGGCTCCTATACTTTCATGAAACTCCTACACCTCTGTATTCGTAAGTCTGCTCCTATACTTTCATGAAACTCCTACACCTCCGTATTTGTAAGTCTGCTCCTATACGTTCATGAAACTCCTACACCTCTGTATTCGTAAGTCTGCTCCTATACGTTCATGAAACTCCTACACCTCCGTATTCGTAAGTCTGCTCCTATACTTTCGTGAAACTCCTACACCTCCGTATTTGTAAGTCTGCTCCTATACTTTCGTGAAACTCCTACACCTCCGTATTTGTAAGTCTGGTCCTATACTTTCGTGAAACTCCTACACCTCTGTATTCGTAAGTCTGCTCCTATACTTTCATGAAACTCCTACACCTCCGTATTGTAAGTCTGGTCCTATACTTTCGTGAAACTCCTACACCTCTGTATTCGTAAGTCTGCTCCTATACTTTCATGAAACTCCTACACCTCCGTATTTGTAAGTCTGGTCCTATACTTTCGTGAAACTCCTACACCTCTGTATTCGTAAGTCTGCTCCTATACTTTCATGAAACTCCTATACCTCCGTATTTGTAAGTCTGCTCCTATACTTTCATGAAACTCCTACACCTCCGTATTTGTAAGTCTGCTCCTATACTTTCATGAAACTCCTACACCTCCGTATTTGTAAGTCTGCTCCTATACTTTCATGAAACTCCTACACCTCCGTATTTGTAAGTCTGCTCCTATACTTTCATGAAACTCCTACACCTCCGTATTTGTAAGTCTGCTCCTATACTTTCATGAAACTCCTATACTTCCATATTTATAAGTATGGCTCCTATACTTTCATGAAACTCCTACACCTCTGTATTCGTAAGTCTGCTCCTATACTTTCATGAAACTCCTACACCTCCGTATTTGTAAGTCTGCTCCTATACTTTCGTGAAACTCCTACACCTCTGTATTCGTAAGTCTGCTCCTATACTTTCATGAAACTCCTACACCTCCGTATTCGTAAGTCTGCTCCTATACTTTCATGAAACTCCTACACCTCCGTATTCGTAAGTCTGCTCCTATACTTTCATGAAACTCCTACACCTCCGTATTCGTAAGTCTGCTCCTATACTTTCATGAAACTCCTACACCTCCGTATTCCTAAGTCTGCTCCTATACTTTCATGAAACTCCTACACCTCCGTATTCCTAAGTCTGCTCCTATACTTTCGTGAAACTCCTACACCTCCGTATTCGTAAGTCTGCTCCTATACTTTCATGAAACTCCTACACCTCCATATTCATAAGTACAAGTGGTCTCTCAAGTTGCAATATTAATTGGTTCTAGGACGACCATTGTATGTTGAAACCACTGTAACTTGAGTAATCGGTTCCAAAACCCCAAAATGCCATCCAAGATAAGAGAAAATGAAGATTTAAAGGGAGTTTGTCACCTGTTACTCACCAATATAACTAAGAGCACTGCCCCACAGAAGATTGTGTATTCATCCCAGGCATAACTGTGTGCACTTTGTGTCTGTATTCCGTGTCCAGGAAAAGCACTTTTAGGCCCCATTCACACGACCGTATGAATGGGGCCGTATGTATTCCGCAAAATTGCGGAATACATGCAGCCCCATTCACCTCTATGGGAGCGCACAGCCGTGGCACGGAGACAGCTCCGTGCCGCGGCTCCGCATAGAAAGATAGAACATGTCCTATACTTGTCCGTACGCACAGACAAGTATAGGCATTTTCAATGGAGCCGCACGGCGTGTGTTCCGAGCGCTGCAGAAAACACGCCAGGCGGCCCCTGTATATTTGCAGGTCCGCAATAATGCAGGCCCGCAAATATACGGTCGTGTGAATGGGGCCTTATTCTGCTGGAAAACAGCTCCCGAGTGCCAGCTCTGCTGCTGCAAGTGCCCAAACCAAACTAGACTGAAGGGGGGGGGGCTGCTTTAGCTGCTCATATTTTGGGATTGGTACCAGCTAAATATGAACCTGACCTTGTTTGAAAGCTGGCATTCTAACCTTTCAGAATTATACCAGAATTATAAGAATTATAGCATTATATCCACTATATCAGAAGATACAGCCGTTAGAAATCAAGTCAGGAGTGAAAGCTGTGCACTTGGGATCTGTTTTCCAGCAGAATACAAGTGTTTTTCCTGTGCTCTTAGTTATATCAAGTCTTTACATATAACAGTCCAGAATAGCTTCTAATTATCAACTAATACAGCTGTAGCCTAATACAGCTGTTTTACCAGAAAAGTGGCCTTGATTGGTTGGATCTGAGTTTGAGGCATTGCTGAGAAAAATGAAGTTTTAATACATACAAATGAGCCTCTAGGAAGGTAAACGTTACTTCTAGAGGCTCTGCTCTCTCCAACTGCCACGCCCTCTGCACTTTGACAGGGCCAGGCAGTGAAAGCATCACACCTGGCCTTGTCAAAGTGTAGAGGGCACAGCAGTTGCGGAGAGAGCTGCAACTGCATTTCAGTTCATGTGCGGTGTCCTACTGAACACAATTAATTTCTCATTGCAAATAATGGCAGAGATATACAACTAAATGGACATATATGTTGGCAGGTTTTTCCAACATATGCATCAAATGTGGTGTGAACAGAGCCTTAAGGTTTGTTCACATCTCGTTGTTTTGGTTATTTTTAACATGTATGCCAGTAGAGCTTTCCATTGCCAAATGGTGTCTAAAAGAGTGTCCTTTTGGGCTCTGCCTTGGCTATAGAGTATGGACAGTTAACACTGGAATTTCTCCACGAGAGCCTCCACCCACCAGACTCCAATGATTGAGCTGGGCCCCTGGACAACTGTGGAAACAGTTAGTAGAGTCCCTCCCAGAAGATGAGCAGAGGGATGCAAAGGGGGAGCTCCAAGTGTTGACCCAAGCTGCTGCTGCAGGCTTCCAGCCAAGAGAAAGCTGTTTTGTGGGTGCTGCTGTCCTACCAGGTATTTGGAGCTACCCAGGGAAGCTATGTTGTCTATATTTGATCAAAGAAGACACTACAGCTTCCTGGGGAAGCTCCTGTTATGTAATTGCCTATATATGGACAGTTACATCATTGGAGCTTGTATGGGCAGTGCAGCCTCATCATTGTGGTGCCGAAATTCTCTTGAGTTTTTCAGGCCTCCAAGGTGACTGCAGCTGCCTCTGGCCCCATGAATGGTGCTCCTTATTGCCCTGCTCCCCCATTCTCCAGCTCTATTTCTTCCTGGGTCTGTATAGGTGACATAGCCCACTGTATGCCTATACATTTGGATATGCTGAAACCTTTTGCCGGATGTGTATGTCAAGTTAAGTGATATGAGCTGAGCCTTAGTCTCATCCTCCTACTGGTAAATGCTCAGAGTCAAGCACATCAGTAAAGACTTAAATCTTTATGTAAAGAGTACCAATTTTGTCTGCAGTAAGTATAAGTCAAGCTTATATAAAGATCCTCTACTAGAATTTACCTATATCTATATATTGTTTCTGAAGGTCCTTAGAACCTGAGATATATAACCTAAAGCGGGCAATTTGGGGCGGGCATCCCTGGGGAGTGGAACACTAAAGGCAATATATGAAATGCAGCTTCATAATTAGTAGATGCTATAAATTTAAGACAGTAGTAAGACAACCGTTCTGAACGCTTAGCCCCATTGGTAACCATTTTGGGTGTTGCTGAAGAATCCTGCAGAATTCTTTACTTTAGTCTGCAGCTATAAAACCCACACTGTAGGAGGACATAAGAAGGCAGTGAACTGCTTGTCACAGTCGTGCCTACAACAAACATTGTACAGTAAAGCATTTACTGTATGTCAACATTGATGTGGATGGTGATTTCAATCCACAAAACGTCTGTATGAGAAGGTTAGAAGAAGTGTTTATAAATGCACATTGGAGAACTACAGCTTCAAACGATGGACTTGTACCTTCAAGCAATGATAACTGGAATATCAACTTTAAAAAAAAAAAAAAAACCTTTTGCATGTACTCTTATCACCCTCTAACATTTCTTATAGCTCTCCAAAGACAAGTCAACTACTACCAGAATGCTGATTACACGCCCATTAATTACAAGCATTGTTCTAACCTATTTTGTTTATGACTGTGATCCTAGTGAAAAGACATGTAATGCCAGATCTATTAACCCACTGAAGCTAGAAGAATGGCAAGAGCATTAGAACAGTAGTCCGTTTCTCTAAGCTTCCTCCAGAGACCTCAGATATTTGCATACTGCTTAGCTAAGTCTGTTAACAGAAGTTAGACAGATGCAATATGACTGGATGTTTCTGCTCTGTGCAATGGTGGCTTTGAGAGATTTGTAATAACAAGATATAATATGTTTACTAAAGGTTTTGGCCCTTCCAACAGAGTCTACCTTGTCGTGGTGGCTGGCTCCAAAAAAATCTTTTGGCGATGTAGGATATAGAACAGTTGCATCCTTGTCCATAACCTGGACAATAATAGTACATGTTCTATTTTTTTGCAGAATGGCTATGTGGCCGTATGGACACGGAATGCACACAGAGTTATTTCAGGTTTTTGTGGCCCCATTGAAGTGAATATGGAATATGAAGCGCATATGGGCCACAAAAAAAAAACAAAACAACTGAACGGACATGGAAAACAAATAAGTTTGTGTGCATGAGCCCTTATACAGATATATGTTGTCCATAGACTGCCATAGTACATCTCCATGTGCCTCCAATTTTATACAGAACCTTTTTTTCTCTGGCATTTTTCTACATAGACTTCAATCGGCTTTTGATAAACTTTTAATATCACATAGCTGGAGTCATCAGAATAAGGGCAAGCACCCAGGGCAGCATTTTTTCTCTGGGAGCCGTCATCAGTAGTTGAATCTAATATTGTTTCAATTCAAAAATGTTTCTGATTATAAAAATTGATCATAATAATAATCATAATCTATTCTTTCTTCATACAGTATTAAAATGTATTGCCTCTGTTGAGGCAAAATTAGTTTCAGCTGAAGTTGTGCGAGACTTCGGTGAATGAGTTCAGTATTTCACTTCTACATCTTGAACAACATTTAAAATTCAGAATCCAAAGTCAGGTTTGATACTGTCTGTTACCACGGTACCAAAACTGACTTCGGACTGCTATTTTAAAATATTTTTAAAGATGCAGTAGTGATTAGCGAATTCATTCACCGAAGTCTTGCCTCCACGGTGGCAATACATTTAATGCTGTACATGGAGACAGGTCTCCGTATAGAATTAAAAAAAGTGTTTGAATGAATCGACTTCGGATCTATGATCCGAAGCTCAATTTGCTCAACACTTATTGTATACATAACTAATTGTAGATGTGGAGGATGAACATCATCTGTACAACCATAATAGACAATCACAATACTCTTACCTTATGTGCTGTAAGGACAGGAACAGACACAGCTACTTTTTTGGTCCTCCTCTGCAAATGTCCATTAAATAGACCTTGTGGTCAAATTGTCCACCAGCCAAGGGGATGCTGGAATGAAAAATATATTAACGTGAGACATATCTCCCAGGTGCCGTGACCTCTGGTTTAAATGCCCATATGGTAATGACACAAACCAAGAGGATCATGCCAACAAAATGAATCAAAACAACACGCACTTATCTGTACCAGGCCTGAGCGTTACATCAAAGCTGCTAAACATGGGTCGGTGATCAGAGATCTTTAAAAGAAGGTAGAAGTTGTATTTCAGGACTCGCATATCTCCATGATATTGGCTGTTAAAGAGCACCCTGTCCTGTAGAGATAATATAAATAATAGACATGATCGGTTAATGTCAGTAGAATTATATTAAAATTTATTTTTCAAGGCCAAAATTCTGCCATGCCTCCTATTGGCCTATGAGAGATTTTGGTCTCTGGCCAGGATGGCTCAATGGTTAGTACTGGTGCCTTCCAGCACTGTGGTGCTAGGTTCGAATCTGACCAAGGAAAGCATCTGCATGGAGTTTGTATGTTCTACCCGTGTTTGCGTAGGTTTCCTCCAGGTACTTCGGTTTCTCCCCACAAGACATACTGATAGGGACATTAGATTGTGAGACCCATTGGGGAAAGCTTGATGCTAATGTCTGTAAAGCGCTGTGGAATAAGTGCATAAAATAGATAAATTTAATAATATTGGAGGCATACAGACCATCTCTCTTGCCATAATTGATGGAAATCTCTGCTTTGCAGATGTGTTATAGGTATGAGTGCCAGTGTCGAACTTATAGGTTGGAGGGAGTCCAATGGTGTGCTACTCAAACCCTAGAAATATTGACCCTTAAGTGGAAAGAGAAAATGATTAGTATAAAAAAAAGTAGCAAAAATGTTAGAATTAAAACATTGCAACTGATCACTGTAAGGACATAAGAACGTGGTGAATATATTAACCATCATGTCAGTGATTTGTATTCATCTGATGATGTATGTGATGAGTGATAGAGAACACTATACTAGTGGATGTACCTTTGCTCTTGGCTTCATTCAGCTGGTCATGCCTGAGGAGATTGGACATACCTCTTCCTCTGATGTTCTGCAGTAGAGTTTCCACGTTTTTTTGGGTCCTCTTTAAGTTGAAAATTGAGGTCCCCAAACTAAACACCTGATCAAAACGACTGGTAACATCAAATAAACAGGTCACACAATTAGACTACACGAAAGCATTAGACTCACATCAATGGAGACAAATTGAGAATTGAAGGAAACCATAGGAAGCAGACACATGCTCACAGGCGGGAGTTATCTCTGTACGAAAGAGTTTGATGCAAAGTTCCTCGGTGATTGTTTTATAATCCTGGATCCTTTTGTTTAGTGCCCCAACTGCCAGCAAAAATATACATATTAGTAAATGTATCCTCCTGGGATCTATGAGCACCGTCATATTTTAGTTTTCTCTGATAATGTAGGTTCCTTTACCATTTTTAATTTAAGTTTTGTTTCCCTTTTGGGTTATGTGGTCTAGATAGTACCAAAAATGTAGTTTATATGCATAGTATTTATTTAAATGAGAAATCTGTCTAAATTCATCCTTATATCAGTAAAGACTTCTGCATCTTCATAACTAGTAGATGCTGTAATTTAGGACAGTGGTAACACAAGAGTTCTGAACAATTAGATTCTTATTGCTGAAGAATCCTGCAGAATTTATTACTTCAGTCTGCAGCCATAAAAGCCACACTGTAGGTAAGCACTGTAATGCTTTCATGTAGTCTAATTGTGTGACCTGATTATTTAGTACCAAAAATTTAGTTTATATACATAGTATTTAGTTAATCTCTTTATATTATTTGAAGATAAGAAAAAGCAGCAGCACAGTAAATACAGATGTGGGTACAATCCCTCAGGAATCCTTGGCAACGGGTCTGTTTAGATCTCCAAGTGAGAAAGATGAGGCAGCACTTCGGAATATGGTGGAAAAGAGTGGTAAACCCGGTTTATTCCCCTGCTTTTGATAAACTTTTAATATCCCATAGCTGGAGTCATCAGAATGAGTGAAAGCACCCAAGGCGCATTTTTTCTCTGGGAGCATTCATCAGTAGTTGAATCCAATATTGTTTCTATTCAAAAATGTTTCTGATTATAAGAATTGATCATAACAATAATCATAATCTATTCTTTCTCCATACAGTATTAAAATGTATTGCCTCTATTGAGGCAAAATTCGTTTCAGCTGAAGTCGTTCAAGACTTCGGTGAATGAATTCAGTATTCACTTCTGCATCTTTAACAACATTTAAAATTCAGAATCCAAAGTCAGGTTTGGTACTGGCAGTTACCTCGGTACCAAAACTGACTTCGGACTGCTATTTTAAAATGTTTTTAAAGATGTAGTAGTGATTACCGAATTCATTCACCCAAGTCTCGCACTACTTCGGCTGAAATTAATTTTGCCTCCACGGTGGCAATACATTTTAATGCTGTACATGGAGACAGGTCTCCGTATAAAATTGAAACAAAGTGTTTGAATGAATCGACTTCGGATCTATGATCCGAAGCTCAATTTGCTCAAACCTTATTGTATACATAACTAATTGTAGATGTGGAGGATGAACATCATCTGTACAACCATAATAGACAATCACAATACTCTTACCTTGTGTGCTGTAAGGACAGGAACAGACACAGCTACTTTTTTCGTCCTCCTCTGCAAATGTCCATTAAGTAGACCTTGTGGTCAAATTGCTTACAGTGCTTACTTACAGTGAGAAAGATGAGGCAGCACTCTGGAATATGGTGAAAAAGGGTGGTGGACCTGGTTTATTCCACTGCTGAAGAATAAACCGGGTCCCCTACCCTATTCCACTATATTCCGTAGAGCTGTCTCATCTTTCTCACTTTTATATAATTTGATCAATTTCGGTTCATCATGAAACAGCATAGCTTTGGTGCACTGTAAAACTGTATATAGTGATATATTAACACCAAACACTTATATTTCAGATGTGAATTAATAAAAAGGAAAGATGTTCCAAAGATGGTGAAGGCAACCCCCAAGACTCCTTTAGTTTTGACATGATGGAATAGCCTTGTTGTTACATGGGCATATTCGACCTCTGTAGAAAGAAAAAATGTCAGTGGTTTGGAGGACTACAATATATAGCACAATGAAATACGTGATTTCCCCTTACAGTCGGAGATTTTAATATTATGTAATTTCACGTGAGTCAACCCTCAGTTTCCCCTTTACTCCATATAAACAAGAATCTGAGAGGAAAGATCTCAGGACGAGCAATTCTACTGACTAGAAGATCCAGCCCATAAGCTTTACAATGGACAAATGAGATGTTCCAACTAACAACTCAAAGTCAATGAAAGAAAGGTATCATACCTGAAAAAAACCAGATCAGCTCCCGTCGAACAAAGATACAACACTTCGTGTCCGGATGAGTGGTAAAACACGTAATGTGGACCAATGGTCTCCTGTAATTTTATCTCCCATTCTCGTCTACAAGAAGACACACATTCAAATATGTATGTTAAGAAGAATGATATCAAATTAAAATCATTTGTCCAAAAATCTCTGATGTTAAATTGGAAATTGCACCACAAGTTATCCTACTGTGTCCTGCTGTCAAGGAACAGATATAGATTTACAATCTTAGAAGACTTACCTGTTTGACAATAACATAGATGTCTTTGACATCATCTGATAGCAAGAGCAGATCCTTCAGGTTTTGTGGAAACTCCTGTTCAGAATAGATAGATATTAATAATATATACACAGAGCACCAACCAACCTGGCATCTTCTGTGTATCAAACAAATTTGTATATGTACTTAGTTTAGATTTTAATCTTTGTTTATATAAAAAAAAAGGGAGAAATTGATTATATGTAATAGGTACAGTACTCAGGTAGACTATGGCCAGGGCTGAAGCTCAGGAGCAGTGGCACCTCAATTTCATAGGTTGATAGTTTGGACTGAAAATTTTGTCCCAGGTTTGGGACAGGTGGCAACATAGAGTTTTAACTGTCCATCTGGGAAATGTTCGTCTAATCCTCCAGCTTCAGTCATAGCGCTGCTGCCCAAGCTCCTGTGAAGACAGATAGAGGAGTAAAGATCTAGTAGCTATTATACACAATATATCCATAAGTATTTTTTTTTTAAATGTTACATACCTTTCATTAATATCTTTGGAGCGCAGATGGGACAGCAGGCTGAATTTGCTCTTCTTGGTGTCATTTGAGCTGAAGTCACAAGATTTGCTGTGACTTGGTCATTGGGTTGGTCTGCTGCCATATCTTTGACGACAGAATATTTGAGGAGTGAGATGTTGGACTTCTCCATAGTTGGTATGTCTGCCATCAGATTTTCTTTATCAGGAATCTGAGAGATGTGATATTTTTAATTTTTTTTTCCCAAAAGGGCATGGTTGTTAAATGCCCTGGGTGCAAGATTGCACTGGTGTCCTTTGTAGAAAACCAGGAGCTCGTCGAGATGAGATTTGACTAATCACCTAGTTCCTAATAAGGACAAAATGCTGACCACAAAAGCAACACAGCAACGCCATGTCAATCCAAGAGCAAGACCTAGAATGACCACAAAAAACAATGGCTGAAGAAAACTATATAAGGGAACATTTGCTTATGATGAAACTAGCTTGTGAAATGAATTATCAAAGAGTTATTCCTAAAAGAGATCAGAAGTGTCAGAAGATCACACTGGCGGGGGAATTAGTTCTTGGATCCCCAGTTAATTACATAGTTTAGGGAATGGGAGTAGGAACAATTTATTGATGCTACATTGACAATATGACATTTTAAAGGGTTTTATATATGGATGGGTGTGTATTAATTGAAAATCAAAATTCAGAATTTCATTATATAGAGGATATACATATGTTTGGTGACCCTACACTAATATAAGGAATTGCAGCCATGTAATTAGCGAATTAGAATTGCTCCTTTATAAGTGGAAGGGGTATAATGAGAATACATTTTTAGAGTTACAGGGAACAAAAATTCAGTGATTCTGCCCTTCAGATCTATTAGAAGAATGGAAGCTGCCATTTTTGACAACCAGCACAGTCTGCTATACCGATAATTAAATCACTCCATTATGTATTAATAATAATAGCATATTACTACTACAAACCATTTCATGAAGATATTGAAAAATTCATGGTGCTTAATGTGAGGGATTGATCAGGTAGCATCATAATGATGGAGTACTTACTGCTCACATCCAACTGATGAGTGAGAGCTCTGTACCTGGAAGTGTTTATCTGGGGTACTCACTGTTCTAGCCCAGCTTGATGACGACCCAGTGGCTATATTCAGTGTTCCTTATTCATTATAAGTTGGTGTCAGTATGGCGTTACCAACATTTTTAATGGTGTTTATATATATATATATATATATATATATATATGAAGTTTATCTATGGACAGACCTTAGTTTTAGTGTTTATAATGTCAGAATGAAACAGGGCCTATTTCCATTGTTACGTTGTGGCAGTCCATTAGGTTATGTTGTATAACATGCCAATTTTATTATGGATAACATGATAATGCATCATTGGAATATTTATATCATGAAAGGAATAAAATGAGTAAAAGGGTTGACATCACCATTATATAAGGAACAATTAAAAAAAATAAGTTGAGAGTTTTACTGTGTGCTGGCTTTGGTAAATGAGGCCTGGTGTGTTTTGGAATTGTGCTAGAATTCAGGATTATTGGACAGTGGTAATAGAGGACGTGAGAAATATTTCTAAATGCCATGTTATGAATGGCTATTCAGAAGCTATATTACTAGACTAAGAACTTAGTCATCTACTCTAAAGGAATGAGTCCTACATACAAGTAAAATGTTGCAATTTGAACAGTGCTCCTATAAGAAAAGAGGTGTTATACATAAACCTAAAGGTGAATGGGAAGCCTGGATTGCTAATACCTCAGAATTTGTGAAATAAATATTAACAGATGAAGATTTTTACACGTGGGAAGCGGGTCATAATGATTATATGTTCTCAGAATTACTGGGAACACAAATTATGTGCTGCTGCCCTGCAGATCTGTCATAAGAATGGAGCCTATCATTTTTGACAGCCTGTGTTCTTTCTATGGAGAAGGCAGCACAGGCTGCTAGGCTGATAATTAAGCCACTCCATTTTTTATTTAATAGCATCTATCAGCAAACTGGTTGACCTGTTGCATGTGCACCTGGCAGCCAAAGGCATCTGTGTTGGTCCCATTTACATATGTGTCCGTATTGCTGAGAAAAATGATGTTTTATTATATGCAAATGAGCCACTAGGAGCAATGAGGGTGTTGTTGTTACACCTAAATTTGATCGCCAAATTTTAAATACATCTAATTATAATAAAAAAGACTTGGAGGAGAATACAGCACCACATACCTCTTACATCCAGGGACATCTCCTGTCACGTAGACCTTCTCTTTCCTCTTCTCCTCCGTTTGACCCAGACTGCCATGACAAATTCTTCCAGCTGCATCTCGTGTCTACAGAGTTTGTAACACAGACACATTAGATTTCTCAATTTTTCCATCAACCTCTCCATCCTGGTGTCCCCACAGTGTTATCCTGCTGCCACTCCCAATACTGTGCCTGTTGTGCTCCCCAATGCCCCAGTTACTATACTGCTGAAAAAATAGGGACCATAATAGACATAATTGGGGTAATTTATCAAACTGGTGTAAAGTAGAACTGGATTTCCAAAAGAGCTGTCAAAAATGAAATCAGTGGAATCTGATTGGCTGCTATGTGCGACTAAGCCAGTTGTACTTTACATCAGTTTGATAAATTACCCCAAATGTCCCTATAGTGTTCACAGCAGTTATAATGTCCCCTAGGGTGCCCCCAGTACTAATGACACCCTATATTGTTCTCTAGTAATTTCCCCTACACTGCCCCCACATAGTAATCCCCCTATAGTAATTTTTCCCCACACAGTAATTTTTCCCACACTGCCCCATATAGTAGTTTACCCCACAGTAATTTTCCCCACATAGTAATTTGCCCCACACAGTAGTTGCCCCCACACTGCCTCACATAGTAATTTCCCCCACATAGTAATCTCTCCCATAATAATTTGCCCCCACATAGTAATCCCCCCATAATAATTTTGATCAACATAATAATTTGCCCCCATACAGCCAGCCCCAACATAGTAATTTCCCCAGAGGTACTATCTCTTCATTAATATGTCCTCCTGTGTGCCCCCCCATGTCCTTCAAAGTAGGCACATAAAATTAAAAAAAAAACCCTAAAAGCTAAATACAGTGAAGGAAGTATTTGATCCCTTGCTGATTTTGTAAGTTTGCCCACTGTCAAAGACATGAACAGTCTATAATTTTAAGGTAGGTTAATTTTAACAGTGAGAGATAAAATATCCAAAAAAAAATCCAGAAAATCACGTTGTCTAAATTATATATATTTATTTGCATTTTGCACAGAGAAATAAGTATTTGATCCCTCTGGCAAACAAGACTTTAATACTTGGTGGCAAAACCCTTGTTGGCAAGCAGTCAGACGTTTTTTGTAGTTGATGATGAGGTTTGCACACATGTCAAAAAGGAACTTGGTCCACTCCTTTGCAGATCATCTCTAAATCATTAAGATTTTGAGGCTGTCACTTGGCAACTCTGATCTTCATCTCCCTCCATAAGTTTTCTATGGGATGTAGACTGGCTAATCCACTCCATGACCTTAATGTGCTTCTTTTTGAGCCACTCCTTTGTTGCCTTGGCTGTATGTTTTGGGTCATACCCAGCCACGACCCATTTTTAATGTCATGTGCCCTTAGCACAGAAACACAAACAAAACATAATGTTTCCACCTCCAGGCTTGACAGTGGGGACGGTGTTCTTTGGGTCATAGGCAGCATTTCTCTTCCTCCAAACACAGCGAGTTGAGTTAATGCCAAAGAGCTCAATTTTTGTCTCATCTGACCACAGCACCTTCTCCCAGTCACTCTCAGAATCATCCAGGTGTTCATTTGCAAACTTCAGACGGGCTTGCACACGTGCCTTCTTGAGCAGGGGGACCTTGCAGGCACTGCAGGATTTTAATCCATTACAGTGTAATGTGTATCAATGGCTTTCTTGGTGAGTGTGGTCCCAGCTGCCTTGAGATCATTAACAAGTTCCCCCCGTGTAGTTTTAGGCTGATCTCTCACCTTCCTCATGATCAAGGATACCACACGAGGTGAGATTTTACATGGAGCCCCAGATCGATGTCGATTGACAGTCATTTTGTATGTCTTCCATTTTCTTACTATTGCACCAACAGTTGTCTCCTTCTCACCCAGCGTCTTACTTATGGTTTTGTACCCATTTCCAGCCTTGTGTAGGTCTATGAGCTTCTCCCTGACATCCTTAGAAAGCTCTTTGGTCTTGCCCATGTTATAGAGGTTAGAGTCTGACTGATTAATTGAGCATGTGGACAGGAGTCTTTTATACAGGTGACCATTTAAGACAGCTGTCTTTAATGCAGGTAACAAGTTGATTAGGAGCGTCTACCCGGTCTGGAGGAGCCTGAACTCTTAATGGTTGGTAGGGGGTCAAATACTTATTTCTCTGTGCAAAATGCAAATAAATATATATAATTTAGACAATGTGATTTTCTGGATTTTTTGGGATATTCTATCTCTCACTGTTAAAATTAACCTACCCTAAAATTATAGACTGTTCATGTCTTTGACAATGGGCAAACTTACAAAATCAGCAAGGGATCAAATACTTATTTCCTTCACTGTACTCCCCTATATCCAGGGCCAGGCAGGTGCACACACATCACTGTGCTTCGTCCAGGCACAGGAGCATGATGACATCATCACGACTGCCTGTGGTAGGATTTCACTACCGCGTAGGCCTCGTGCCTAGTAGGCCTGAGGCCTATGTCAGTGATTTGCGGCGGGGCAGGGAACTGTGCGCTCCCTGCCGCAGTATTTGGGCATTGGGCCCCCCAGTGATGCTGGGCCCGGGGCTGCCGACCCAAACACCCCTATTGTAATCCGCCATTGCTTCCTCATCATTTGAAACGTTTTTTAACATATGGACTAGTAATGCATCCCAATGCTTATGTAAGGAAAGGATGGAACTTACTGGACTTTGTCATAGTCAGTGTAGAGAAAACATGTTTTTACTTCCATGAGCTTAAAATATATCCAACACACAGAATGAAGATGAACCTACAGACTGTAATGTTCAGGTACTGGAAAATGTATTACGTTTGGATTTGTTGTGGATTTTGCTGCAGATTTCTACTTACAGTATGCATTGCAAAAGGTGAAATCCAAACTGGAATTCTGCAGCACAAATTGACATACTGCAGATTTAAAATCCACACTGTATGTCAATTTCCATGTTGAGTTCCATGTGGATTTTAATGCAGCTTGTAGATTAGATTTGTTTAATGGGGTTGTACCATTTCATTGTTTTCACAGCAAGGGACAAAGTGCCGATTCCGAAACCGCCTGCCCTCTGTTGTTTTTGTTACTCCCATTGCAGTGAATGGGAGTTATACAAACAACGTAGCACAAAAAACTCACTACAGCTGTCACTCAAAGGGGATGGGTTGTGAAGCAGCCCATTCCGGGGAGCAGAGAACACTTCACAGTGAAGCTGTGCCTCCATTACAATTAAGGAGGACCTATGACCTCTCCTGACATGGCTGTTTTAGCATCTCCCTTGTAATAACAATTCTGGAACATCTATTCTTATGGCTCTATATTGTGTCATTCCTATATTATGCATCCTAGAAGTTATAAATGAATTACTATTTACAGCAATTTACAGTGCAGGTCCAGATGGGTGTTACCAGTTTGGGGTATGTGTAGTTGCACAGCCTGACACTACCCAATCAGTGCTGCCAGTATCTAGCAGAAATAATAAAGAAATGTTAAAACATAGACTGATAAGAATAGATGCTCCAGAATTATTATTACATGGCGAATGCAAGTAGTTACTACAACAGATATGTCATATGACATGTCCTCTTTAACCACTTGCCTGCATACATTAGGATGGTCAGCACATATCTCTGCATGGAGGTTTCAAATGTGACAGCAGGGCTCCCCATAGAGAAGACAGGGATGGTTTTTCACCATCCCTGCCTTCCCCATCACTCTATACACAGAGCTCAATTAACTCTGTGTATAGACATCATGAAGTGGCAATGCCTCTTCCTTCCCTGGTCCCAGCAGTTATGTGATTGCCAAGTTCCACAAGTCTGCGAGAGCTGCTGAGTCTTATCAGATCCAGATCAGCCTTGAAGTGAGGGTGTACTGCCTTGTACATCATCTGTGGGGACTATATTCTCCTATTAGCTATGTCCTATGTCAGTCCCAGTAACAGAAGAAATCAGCTATACATTTTAAACATTTTAAAAAATGTAATGCTAAATTACTTCCATGGTGCTGCACAGCAAGAGGGGAGTTACATGTCCCCAATAGGTTTTGTAAGACCTTATTGGGAGGCACAAAGTATAAATTGAAAAAAAGTGCTATTGACAAAAACCTTTTGGTTATGAAAAATAAAAGCAAAAAAAATACTAAAATAAAAATGATAAAAATAAAGCCATATGTATCACCAAAAAAGTGCAAAAAATGTTTACATAACCAAAGTGAAAAAGTTATGGCTTTCAAAGTCCCATGTACTAAAAAAAAAACAAGAAAAAAAAAACGGAAAATACAAACGGAACGGAAACGGAAAACAGGACATCAGTCTCATTCCTACTGTAATTCAACATTAATTGAAACAATTCAAATTAAAATTTCATTACATCCAACCTCAAGGTGAGATGAGCTTTATGAAGTTATCACATTACTGCTGAGTAGCCTTGAAAATACCATAGACATTAAACAGTCTTCATTCAATCATTTCAGCAGTGAACCTCCATACCATCCTATTGAGGAGCATATTAGAAGATCCTTATTTACACTGCATACTGTATTTTCTTCCAACTGTGCAACGTTATGGCATCCACTGCTTCCATTTTTTAACACAATAAATACATGGCACTGAATTTATCAATATACAAGGGGTTATGCATTTAGTTTTTAGTAATGGTTCACTTACCTGGGTCTGTAATAAGGTAATGAAGGTCTGAACAGGTTACCAACAGTAAAGATTTTGTTTTATATGTTTCACAAAATTCAGATCCTTAAACTCATTCAGACCCCATTCCACATCTCCAAGCTCTGTAAGACACCAGACCGCTAAACTCAGCTAGAGAGACCAGCCTCTAAATTCATTCAGAACCCAAATCAGATACTAAACATATTCAGACCTAAAATTAACCACACCACAGACTAGATGCTTAAAATGTATCATACCCCTCACTACAACCCTGAAATGAATCATACCTCCATACTAGATGCCTACCTCAGACCAGACAAGAAAGAAAAAAAAGTCACATCAAGTCCCACTGTTGACATTTTATGGAATCATGTTAGTAGTTCACTGTGACCACTCTACATGGTCCTAGTGGTGAGAGGTGATGCTGATGTCTTCAGAAATGTTTAGTTTGATTATACAAAACACCTGTTTGAAAAATACAAGTTGAAAAAAGGCCACTACATAAATATGAAGTTTAGAAAACCATAGGTGTTTTACACTGTTTTCATGGGACCAAACCATCCATAATGCCCATACGGTAAGTAGTCCGCTGTGCTAAAAGAAAAGACCACAAATGAGCAAATCGATTGTAAACTAATTGGATTTGTTACAAATTTCAAAAACATTCATCTACCAAACAAATCCAGTTTTTGCAATTTTCTTTGTACAAATCAATAAAAATTGACACCCAGGATTTTTATTAATATTCAGGTTATGCCTTTAGTCCAATGAGGGTGTCAACATTGCGCTTGTTGCACCCAAGCTCCGCCCCTTTTTGTGGCCAACCTGTCCCTTGCTGCTTTGCAACTGCCTGACTCTGTCAATCAAAGCAGCCAAAGAGGGGCATAAGGTATAGGGTCCATGAGTCTGTAGCTATGTCTCTGGTTGCAATCTATAAGTAGTCACGGCCGCTATACATCAGCAGCAAGAAATCCAAACTTGTTGGTTTTCTTGCTACTGTTTTGCAGTGGTCTTTTTGCAGGTTGCAACAATGACCCCACTAACTCTGATTAGATACATTGCACTCTATGGCAGTGTGACCTGTTGCCTTCTAGCCTAACTCATACTAAGTATGTCTAAAAGTGCCTAATAATTAGCCATGTAAACCTATATGTTACACACACATTCATTATGGTCAGACTTATAGACTTTTGCCAGACCATTTTTTAGTCCTTTTTATTGCCCTGTATGAGTAAGGATTTTTTAATAATTTCATCAAACATTATTATAGAGTTTCATTAAGATTCAACAGCATTTATTAGGAACATAATAATGACACTTTCAATGACACATTCCTTTAAGTTTCATCTACATTATAAATATGATTTTCTGTATCTTATTTTTAATTGCAGCCTATTTTAAGGAACTTCACCATTTTCAGCTAATATTCCACATATGAAAACTTATTGGGACATTTTGAAGGCGGCTCATTAATCTGTCTAATTTAATTGCAGAATTGTGAAATGGTCGGCATCTTTGTTCTCCAGTTGAGATTCACGAAAGGCTATTAACCTGGGGATAATACCATATTGGCCCATAAAAATGTGCTTTAATGAGATAAACCAGGCAATTACAGTATTAATTGCCTGCCTTTGTTAGCAAACTCGTAATAATGTCCTCCCTTATATATTTTTTCCTATTTAGAATCCAGTGACATTAAAGAATGGATACAGCACAACATTAGAGGTATGATTACCATCTGTATAAAATACACAATCTGGAAAAAGGTTTTTAACACTAGATTTACAATTTAGGTGGTGGTTATAAAATATTTTCAGATCAGTGCCTTACCAAAAATTGTTAGTGGCCAGCAACAGCACTTTGTCCAAAGGTCTGGATACCCACAAGGTTTCTATCATGTTTATATTGGGTAGATTAGCAATGAAAGAGGTTTTCCATGTTATATATGTTGAGGACCTGTCTCATTCAAGTGAATTTGAACTGAGTAACCTTGCACTGAGACTACACAGGGAATAGAGTTATACTTCTGGTTCAATTCTTTGCTAGTTCCATTGCCGACAGGTGCTGTGAGTAGCTAATCGGTGAGGATATTGTCGGAACCCATCAATCTGATATTGATAATGTATCCTAAAGCTAGGTCATCATTATTTATAGCCTAGAAAACCTCTTTAACCCTTTCATGACCGGACCTATAAAAGGCCTGAATGTCCAGGCAACTTTTTGTGATTTGGGCACATGGTGGCTTAGTGACCTTAATTTTTTTTTTTCGTTTGAATACGAAAATAATTTTTGCAATTTTTTTTACTTGACACTTAGGACTTATTATTAGAATGTTTTTTTTTTAAAAGATATTTTATATTTTTTAGGTTTAATTTAGACAAAAACCGCTAATTCTTATTAAAAAAAAGTATTTTTTTTTAATTATAGATTTTTATTTTTTAAATATTAAAACTGACGCACAAATTAATTATTGCATTGGGTTCCCTATTTGATGACGATCGTTTTGATATATAGCATGTATAGATTTTTTTTGACGGGGCGACTATGGTGACTGTTTCCATTGGCGACTGCGTGTTTAATTATTTTTTTTTTACACTTTTTTTTGTTTGTTTTTTATTTATTTTTTTACTTATATATTAATTTATTTTTGACAAATAATATGTCCCCCAGGAGGTCATTAAAAGACCTCTGGAGGACTGACTTTTTTTTTTTTTTCTTTTTTTAACACTTTTTTTTCCCACTGTTTCCACTGTAACTGGGGCATCCACAGGAGCCCCAGTTACAGGGGAAAACAGCCCCCTGGGGGCTCATTACACACAGGCAGAGCTGATCAGGGTCTCCTTAGACCCTGCAGCACTGCTCTGGCCCCGAGACACCCGGCGGTCACGTGACCGCCGGGACTAACACAGGAAGCAGCGCTGCCGCTTCTTTCCTGCTGCGCCAGCTGAGGAGGTAAGGCTGTCCTCCGGCTGAGGAGAAGACAGAAGCGGTAATAAACCGCTCCTGTCTTCTCCTCGGGGTCCCCGCTCTGTCTGTGAGCCGGGACCCGACCTGCTCCTGTTAGATTGCAGGAGCTTTAATCCCAGCGCTGATCAGCGCTGGGATTAAAGGGCCGCCTGCACGTGTATATACGTGCTATCTGCACGGGGCATGTGCAGATAGGACGTATATAGCCGTATGGTGGTCGTCAAGGGGTTAACCTAATAAAGTCAGTTTTATCACTTACTAATAACTTGACTTAAAATACAATAACCATGTGCTTTACTTGGGTCAGAGCTCAAGAGCAAGGTCTTTAAACTTCCCAGACCTATGGAAATATAGTGCCTTGAAAGTATTCATACCCATTGAACTTTTTCACATTTGTTCACATTATACCCACAAAATTAAATGTATTTTATTGGGATTTTATGTGATAGACCCACACAGTAGCAAGTATGTGTGAAGTGAAAAGAAAATGATACATGGTTTTCAAAATGGTTAATGGATAAAAATCTGAAAAGTGTGGCGTGCATTTGTAATTCAGCCTTCTGTACTCTGATACCTCTACATAAAATCCAGAGTCACTAATTGCCTTCAGAAGTCACCTAATTAGTAAATAGAGTCAGGGTCGGACTGGAGTACCTAGGGCCCACCAGAGGAAATAATTTTGGGGCCCACCATAAAGAAATATCTGTGTTTGTTATCCCTGTACTGTGACATCATTGTGTGTATTATCTCTGTACTGTGACATCACTGTGTTTGTTATCCCTGTACTGTGACATCACTGTGTTTATTATCCCTGTACAGTGACATCACTGTGTTTATTATGTCTGTACAGTGACATCGCTGTGTTTATTATCCCTGTACAGTGACATCACTGTGTTTATTATCCCTGTACAGTGACATCGCTGTGTGTATTATCCCAGTGCAGGAAGAGGTAAGTGGTCTGTGTTTGTTTTCTATTTTTCTGGGTCGTGAATGCAGAGGACTACGTCGGATTCGGTGGACTACGTCGTCGACCAGCTTTTTTTTTTTTTTTTTTTTTTTTTTTAATAAAATGGTCAAACAGGGTCTGGGGGAGTGTTTATTTCAGTAAAATGTTTTATACTTGTGTGTGTGTATTTTTTTTTACAATACTACAGTTTTAGTAATTATGGCTATCTACAGACGGCCCTGTTTACTAATACTGGGCTTAGTGCTTGCCGGTATGGCAGGCCAGCACTAACCCCAACATCTATTACCTCGGCACCCACCGCCACCAGGGGTTCCGGGAAGAGCCGGGTACCCGCAGGACCGGACCTTCTAAATTGAGGGTCTGGCTCTGGGGCGGCTGCAGGCTGGTACCATTAGGCTGGGAAGGGCCAATAACCGTGTCCCTTCCCACCCTGGTAGTGCCAGGCTGCCGCTGCTGGTTATATCTGGCTGGCGAAGGAAAAAAGGGGGGGACCCCACGCCATTTTTTTACAAAAAATAATTAAATAATTTTTAAAAAAATGGCGTGGGGTCCCCCCCTTTTTTCCTTCGCCAGCCAGATACAACCAGCAGCGGCAGCCTGGTACTACCAGGGTGGGAAGGGACACGGTTATTGGCCCTTCCCAGCCTAATGGTCAGTCCGACACTGAATAGAGTCCACCTGTGTATAATTTATTCTCAGTATAACTACAAGTGTTCTGTGAAGGCCTCAGAGGTTTGTTAGAGAACATACATGTAAGTGATCAAACAGCATCATTAAAACCAAGGAACATATTAGACAGACCAGGGATAAAGTTGTGGAGAAGTGTAAAGCAGAATTAGGTTATAAAAAAAAAATATTTCAAGCTCTGAACATCTCATGGAGCACTGTTCAATCCATCATCCAAAAATAGGAGGAGTATGGCACAACTGAAAACCTACTGTCGACCTAATCTGACAGCCCAGGCAAGGAGACCACTAATTAGAGGAGCAACCAAGAGGCCCATGGTCACTCTGGTGGATTTGCAGAGATCCACAGCTCAGGTGGGAGAATCTGTCCACAGGACAACTATTAGTTGTGTACTCCACAAATTTGTCATTTATGGAAGAGTGGAAAAAAGAAAACCATTTTTGAAAGCAAACCATAAGAAGTGCCATTTGTAGTTTGCCACAAGCCATGTAGGGGGCACAGCAGCCAGAGTTACCCTTAAACCTGCAGCCAGAGTTACAATGGAATAGTTTAGATCAAAGCATATTCATGTGTTAGAATGGCCCAGTCAAAGTCCTGACCTAAATGCCATTGAGAATCTGTGGCTAGACTTGATAATTGCTGTTCACAGACACTCTCCATCCAATCTGACTGAGCTTGAGCTATTTTGCAAAAACTGGCAAACATTTCAGCCTGTAGATGTGCAAATCTAGTAGCAAAAGACTTGCAGCAGTAATTGCAGCGAAAGGTGGTCCTAAAAACTACTGACTCAGGGGGGCTAAATACAAATGCATGCCAAATTTTCCAGATTTTTATTTCATTAAAATTTTGAAAACAATGCATAATTTTCTTTTCACTTCGCACATTCTTGCTACTTTGTGTTGGTCTATCAATAATCACAAACCCAATAAAATGCATTTAAGATTATGTTCCGTGAAAAAATGTGGAAAAGTTCAAGGGGTATGAATACTTTTTCATGGCACAGTAGCAGATTAGCCAGGTTTTTATAATTTATAGAATACTGCTTGTGAATCAAAAAGAGGGGAAATACAGTGCAAACAGTCTAAGGCCCCATTCACACGACCGTATGAATGGGGCCGTATGTATTCCGCAAAATTGCGGAATACATGCAGCCCCTTTCACCTCTATGGGAGCGCACAGCCGTGGCATGGAGACAGCTCCGTGCCGCGGCTCCGCATAAAAAGATAGAACATGTCCTATACTTGTCCGTACGCACGGACAAGTATAGGCATTTTCAATGGGGCCGCCCGGCGTGTGTTCCGAGTGCTGTGGAACACACGCCGGGCGGCCCCCGTATATTTGCGGTTCCGCAATAGTGCGGACCCGCAAATATACGTTCGTGTAAATGGGGCCTAAAGCTCATCCACATTTCTAAGTTAGATGAGAATAAAAAAAAGTCTGAGAAAGCTGATGTTAGACTGGGATGTGGTAATTGTTTGGAGCCTGTTTTATTTAAGGAATAGTTGAAAGGAATACTGGATCCTTTGTCAGACTGTCCCACCAGAGAATCAGAGGATCCTCCGGGTAGGCCCTGGCTCTGATATTATGGTTCCTTAAAAAAAAAGCTTTCAGAGCTGCTTTTGGAGACAATAAATTGCCACTAGGGTCTTTTCTTTTAATCAAAACCAATTAGACTTTATTGATGATATAGGGGCTGGGCCCTGAGAATAATTTCCTCTGCTGGGCCCCAAAAAAACTGTTTGACTCTGTATCTATCTATCTAAAAGTGAAAGTTTGTATGTTTCTTCTTCATAGGCCCCTGGTACATATGCTCTTCATGATCCAATTTAAAATACTAAGGGGTTGTCAAGTCCACCAGACAGGGTTCTAAAAGGTTCTAATACAGTAATGAGTTTTTGATGCAGCGTGTATGTAACTGTAGCTGCTGAGGCCCTGCTTATCACTGCCTCTCCTCCCATAGCAACCAATCACATCACAATTTTCATTTTTACCCATAGCAACCAATCACAGCACAGCTTTCATTTTACTACATCACTTCTTACAATACTGTAGAGTAGACCTATATTTACAAACCTGTAGATCTCCAGCTGTTGCAGAACTACAACTCGAATCATACCCTGATGGTTGCTGGCTGTCGGGCATGATGGGAGTTATAGTTTTGCAACAGCTGGAGAGCCACAGGTTGGTAAACATAGGTCTACAGTATTATAAGAAGCGCTGTAGCATACCTCCCTGGTTTTGAAAAAGTCAAAGAGGGACAATAGCAGTGCCTCCCCCTATTGTGACCCCTACAGTATCTATACCACCATATAATACTGTCCCCTACACAGTATTTATGTCCGATAGTGCCAACACACAGTGGTTATGCACTCATACTGCTCTCACACAGTATTTATACATACATAGAGCCCTGTAAATAGTATTGAGGCATCCATAGTGCCCCAAACAATTTGTATGCCCCCACACTGCCCCCTGCACAGTATTTATGGCCCCATAGTGTCCCCTACACAGTCTTTATGCCCCCCTAGTGCCCTTACCTAGTAATTATATCCTCATAGTGCCCCCTCAATGGTATTTAATCCCCTCAGTGTCCGTACACAGTGGTCACGCTCCCATAGTACTCCTACACAATAGTCATGTCCCTCTAGTGCCCCCATACAGTGATATGCCATCATGAGCGAGGAATTTGACAGGAACACTCACCAATATGTAGCATATACAAGTTCTGGAGTGTAGTGTGTAGTGAGCCCCCGCCCAGAAAATTACAATTAATGACAACATAATGTAGGTATATGGTGAATGTTAATTAATAACTATTTTATGAGGTATCACTAGCTATCTTAAAAGCAGAGAAATTTAGAAAACTGTAAATGTTTTCAAATTTTCTGTAAATTGTGGATTTTTTAAATAAAATAAATAAATAAAGTTAAAACATATTGACCCAAGTTTACCACTACGTAACATGAAGTACGATGTGTCACAAAAAAACATTCTCAGAATCATTTTGAAGTAAAAGCATTACAACGTTATTAACAGATAAAGTGACATGTCAGATTAGCAAACATAGGCTGGCAGGAAGGTGAAAATTAACCATGTCGGAAAGGGGTTGAAATACACAGAAATTATATGTAATATTAATGTGATAGAAATGGTTTATAATCATCTTTATTTGGCAAAATTGATAGTAATAGGTAGTAGTAGTTAATAGTAATAAGAATTAGTAAAAGGATTTCTATGTGGCACAGCAGATATTACTATACATTGTACAGTGATAGTATCAGTTATTAGAAGCACATTGCAAAGATATGTTTGAATTTCAGGTCAATCAATCAAATAAAATCAGATTAAAGTGAGAGCAAAAAGAATAGGTTTTGTCAGTTTTCTAGGACATATTTATCAAAGTGAAGGAAAGAAAAGGAATTCATACAATACATGCTGACAAAGAAAGACATTCAATAGAAAAATAAATGCTGACTAGAGGCTATTGTGGTAATTATACTATAAATAATGACTTAAATAGTTTGGAGTAATGACACAGTTGCAAGAAAAAGTAAGTGAACTCTTTGGAAATAACTGTATTTGTGCATGGATTGCAGTGGCTGCAGACCAACTACTATGGGGCCAGTGAGGGAAAGGCCCCAACTGTGGATGAAAGGCATGGCCCCCTAATTACAATTAACAACAGCTCCTGTCCTGAGTCCCTTCCAAATGCTTTGGCCTCATCTTTACCCAGCACATCAGTGGCAAAATAGATTGAGTCCTGATGAGAGCTCTGTGTGTGGAGCTTTTGGGGCTGGTGGTGGGAGTGCCCAATTCATTTTCTTGCTATGGAGCCCAATAATTTCTATGTATGCCCCTGATTGATTACTAATAAAATCTGGTCTGATTGTTATCAGTCACAATTATAGACAAACACCATCTAACTATACTTCATTGAGTAAACAAATGCAGTGGAGGGAGACAAAATAAGTGAATCTCTTAATCTAATAACTTTCAGTTCCCCTTTTAGCAAAAGTCATCTCCACCAAACGTTTCCTATATCTGCAAATAAGATTTTTCTGACATTGAGAAGGAATTTTGGACTATTACTCCCTGCAAATGTGTTCCAGTAGGTCACTATTTATTGGAAGCCTTGTGTATACAGCCCTCTTCAGGTCATGCCATAGTATCTAAATAGGTTTAATGTCTGAACTCCAAAACAAAAAGGTTCTTTTTCAACAATTCTTTAGTTGAGTTAATCTACATGTATGCTTTGGGTCATTGTCTTGATTCATCATCCAACATCACTTCAGGTTGAGGTCAGGAACTGCTGCCCTTATGTTCTCCATCCATCAGATAATTATATGTAATAGTTAATAGTTTGCATTCGTGAAAGTTGCCTTTCATCCATGATCTGGTCAATGGTTGACAATCTCACATCTCCCCCATCATAATATAGTCCGGATTGGGCACCAAGAGGTTTGTTCTGCCACTTTGTTAACACAGATAGAAGCTACTGGCAGCTATTATTTTTACCCGGTCTGACAACCAGATAGATGATATTGATCATTGCTTCAACTAAATAAGTGCAAAAGTGGTAACCATTGGAATGAAATTAAATCCCCCTTGTCTTGTCTGCTTATCTATACTAGCTTGCACATGCACAAACAATCGACTAGCTTTTATTCACATGTGAAAATGTAATGATGTTATTTACAAAGAAGGAATTAGACCATTAAAGCGGTTATCCTGGAAAAGATAATGATGACTTACCTCAGGATTGGTCATCATTATCATATCAGCGGGGTCCAAGTCCCACCATCTCTGCTGATGATCAGCTGTTTCAGGGAGCCTCTGTGCTAACTAGGGCTCTGGTGAGCGATGTAGGCTCCCGACAGCTTACCAATCACAGTGCCATACATCGTATAGTGGCTGTGCTTGGTATTGCAGCTCACCCCATGGACTTGAATGGGTCTGAGCTGCAACTAGACCATGTGACCCATGTATAGTGATGTCATGGGCCTAAGAAGAGGCTGCAGCACTCAAGACCTCTTCTAACAGCTGATTGGCAGGGGTCCTACGTGTCACACCCCCGCAGATCTGATACTGATGACCTTTTCTTAGGATAAGTCAGAAATATTGTTTTCTTTCTCCAGTTTCAGAAGAATTTTTAATTTTGCAAAATATGCCCATGGCCTCTGTAGCTATATTGCAGCAATTTAGAGAATGCTGTAACTACCGTGTTTAACAGGACAACTTTAAATGGATTCATAAAGAAATTTTTTATCTGCCCAAACTACCCCAAATGCTGCATATTTTGCCCTCCTATGTAATGTTTCACATGGCTTGCTCCACCTAACTAAAATGGACAGCAGAGGGGTATGGGGTGTGGCTACGGAAGAGGGAACTGCGTGGCAGGTGACGCAAACCCTGTGAAGCAGCTTTCGGATTATCCCAGGGAAAGGATCTGACAGAGTAATCCAATCAGTTCAATCACAGTTTTACCCCACAGAAGACATGAAATGACACTCAAATTGTCCCCATTGCCCTGAAATTTCCAAGAAATCCTATACAATTGACCCGTGTCTTGGATGTTTATTCACTAGATCATACGATTTTTTTTTCTCTATGTAGTCATACAGTTAGATGTACATATATTTATATTACTGTTTTACAATCAAATTCACCCATGGTGTTCTTCACTTCCATTTAATTTTCCTATATTTACCTAAATGAGTCAATTTTTCAAATGAACTGTGGAGTTTACTAATTTAGTCCAAATGAGAAGGTGGGAGCTGTTCATGAGTGAGTAAATAATTAATCAATGCGGTGATAGAAGTAATTAATCTTTCGCTGTGTGATTTCCTGGTATAACCCACCTTGGCAACAGCTATAGTCCAGCTTCTCTGTGATATTTCACTACTAAATTCTAAACAATTTACTGAGTTATGTAAAGTCTTGCCAAAAGAACATACCGGCCATTGACTGTGAACTATATTTATTGTAACTTGAAATCTAATCTAATTATTTTACACAGAGTTAAAATGTAAGAGTAGAAAATTCTATGCTCAAACTAACCTGGCCGATGATTGGGTGAATGAGTGTCCTATGATCACTGTCGCGTCCGAACACTCATTTATCACCAATCACATCTTCTATGTGGGTATGAAAGTCATTGTCTTTCAGCAGCACATCTCCACATATAAACAGGGCATGGTCTAACCACAAATGGAAACTGAAAGGAAACGAATGATCATATTTATAACCTTTCATCTCCATACATTTTGCATGCTATGATAATTGCTCTGTTTAAATGGAGTTTAAAGGCTATGAACACCTTCAGGGCGATATTTTATCATTGTATTTTAGTGATTTTGGGCTAAAAATATTTTTTTCATTTGCTCTTTATAAAAAAAAAACATTCAGACATTTTTGAGCTACAAAGGGTAAAAAAAATCAGTTTATTTGCAGACTGGCGCTCCTGAGTTCAGTCAGTTGACAGCTCATGTGAAGCCTTATCTCCTGACCTCATAAACACAGATAACAATATGACTTAGATGAGTGTTTATGAGGTCAGGAGATCAGAGATAAGGCTTTACATGAGCCATCAGCTGACGTGTCTGACCTTTTGACCTCATAAACACTGATAATAATATGACTTAGATGGGTGTTTATGAGGTCAGGAGAACAGAGATAAGGCTTCACATGAGCCATCAGCTGACTGGGACTGAGAAGTGATACTCTGCAGACTGATTTTTTAAATCTTGTATATCAAAAACGGCTTAACATTTTTAATATAGACCAATTTAAAAAAATTATTTTTAGCCGAAAATGAGTAAAACTCAATCATTAAAAAAAATTGCCCTAGTGTCAATAGACTTTAAATAAGTGCTGATCGACATGCATTTATCATTGATCAGCACTTAGCATAGACAGGGAATCTAGAGTAAGAACCCTTAGATTTCATGTGCTTCATTATCTCAATATACAACATTCTCTGCATTTTATGTTTATTCTGCTTATCAAGGGCTTAGCTATAGGTAGAGATGAGCGAATCTATTCGCCGCTTCGTAGATTCGTTACAAATCTTTGTTATTTCCTACTCCGAAACAAATCCGGATCTTTTCAGATTCGCTCCATACGAATCTTAAATGTTCTTAAATCTTTGTACGCTAACGCTACGCACACGTCTGATTATTTGTACGCTAATGCTACTCATCTGATAATTTGTACGCTAATACGTACAAATTCATTTTTGTAGCGTACTTTTACTGTATGTTCGTTATTTGTGCGGAAATGTTCGCAGTGGATGGTTTAGAGCAGCAAAAATCCCGGGAAAAACCCGGTCACCTGACCTAGGGGAAGGGCTTGCTCTGATTGGGCCATAGGCCGAGTAAACCAGTTACATCACTTGTGCTGCGCCTGCTGAGACAAGCAGGAGCTTGTGAAAGACAGAGAACTGTGTTCTGTTGTTGTTCTGGGCACCATTACAGATATCAGGACTAGTGCAGGGCTAGTAATGTTAATCTGGCAGGGAGAGTGAGGGAGGAGACAGGGAGAGAGACAAGGACCTGATTGCCTGCCACAGTCAAGTGAAAATGTCTGGCACTGGAAAGCAGAAGGGTTCCACTTCCAGCCAGACCTCGAGCTCCAAAAAAAAAGAAGGTGGCACAGGCCAGTAGCAGTGCCAAAGGACATGTAGGCACAGCTGCCTAGTATATATAATACAATCCAGTACACTAAATCTTTAACATGTTTTTGCTTTTCAAATATTTTGTTACTCACCCTGTCGTATCTCTGCGCAGATCTCAGTAACTGCACTTGAACTTTAAATCGGATCATTTCCACCGGATCTGGCACAGTGGTCCGCATAGTGTCAAAGCAATGGTGCAAGCCTCAGATCACCTGCTGCACATCTCCTTCTTGTGCTGGTTTGGGTGTCGGTGTGTGCCATCGTAATCCTGGCGGTCCATCACCTTGACCACATATTTAAGCTTTCCAGAGCTAAATGCTGATGAACGCCTGGATGCCATATTGAAAACTTCACTCTGCCTCTGAGGACTGTATGCAGCGGCCTAGCATGCGACACAATAGTACGCTAAGGATTCGTACGCACTTTGTATGCTCATGCGTACGTATTCAGTTAAGTAGCGTACCTTTAACAAAGCTATGTTCGTTATTTGTGCGGGAATGTTCGCAGAACACGACCAGAATAACGAATATTTTTTTTACGCAACTTTGACCGAATAAATTAGTATTAAGAACAAATCTTTTTATAAATTGGTTGAATATTCGCCGTAGCGAATTTTTGAAGATTCGCTCATCTCAAGCTGTAGGGGATGTAGAGGTAGTAGTTATACCCAGGTCTCTACCACCTAAGAAAGTACCAGTATTATACATGCTACCTGGCAGGAAGTTGGTGAACTGTTACAGAATTTGAATTGTACCTCAGGAGTTGCGAGTTACTCCTCTTGTACTTATTTTCATACTTGACACACACTAAAATCAATGGATTTAAGTTTTGAAACCATCTATTAAAGCTGCTATTGGAAGAATCTGTAATAATGCTATTATACACCGTGTATACCTATTACGGTTTAGATGCTTTACTGTTTTTTACAACTAAAACTGTTTCAGCAAAAGACATTTTTTGTAAGTGTATTCCCACATGCGCTGATGAAGTTACAACATTTGGCAGGACCAGCGGGGAGTTCTAGACGCTGCCATGAAAAATGGGTTCCGTCAAAGAAAACTGATTTGTAATCATAAAAATGCACACCAAGCTGAGTGTTGTGCAGTCTGTTAGTTGTCCATTTGCAGATATACCTGGCATCCCAAAGGAGAGGCTTCTGATGAAATAAATCTAGGAACTTTCATCTGTCAGGTCTTACTCAGTGGCAATTCACTTTGGAGCATTTTCTGTCAAGACCGATATGCGTTGATACTCGTTGATAGTAGGTCTCCTTGGAAGAAAAGCAGGTCACAGACCACTTTTTTCGCTGCTTGTTTTATTCTAATCTGTTGTTCAATGGAGTATTTGTATTAATATAATATTTTTCTCTAGGTTCTCTTGACTTGAAATTCATTTGTATATTACAAGAGTTTGCATCACATGTCAATGGCTACTCCATACTTTACCTCTGTCATTTCTGCTGTATCATAAAACATGCTCTCATTATAAGGTGTCTGAGGGAGAATACATTCTGCACTGCTCATCTGCCCATATTAACCCTTGATTAAATCGATGTTGAGTTGAAATCAGAATATTCTGCTATATGTTTAGATTTTCCTTATGCAAACAAGAAGGTGCAGAGCAAGGGAGAGCATGGAACATGAAATGCCCCCATGCTCATATCAGAGGGGCTGCCTGGGTGAAAAAGGGGATATGTTCGGGTTCTGCCCTAAACCCGGAAAAACCCCTTTAACAGTATTTCGTAGGAATGACAAGAGATTTCCCCTTTAAATAAACTATCCATTGCAAAATCCAATTGTGTTAATTATTGCTAGTAGTATGTATTAATGTAATTATTCAATTACTTATTAATTCTGATTTACCATAGTAGAATGCAAATGTTGCTAGTCCTTAATCCTACTAGCTTTTGATAGTATAAACTATCCTAATTTCTAAGTCCAGTTCTCCTGGGAATTTATTAATAATTGTTTTGAACACTATGCCTTAAGAAACTAATAAAATTGAGAAGCAGCATTGGACTTTGATTTAATTTACTGGATGCATAATCCCAAAGCAGCAATTAACTTTCATTTCTATGTGTACATAATTTCACATGTGTCATCTGTGAATAAGAGTTTGCTATGAGATAATGATGCATAATTCCATATAACAGGACATAATTGTGATTTATCTAATTTAGAATAACATAATGCTCAAAATCTAAGCAAAAATAGCAAGTGACACATTTTTCTACAGTTTCAATATCCCCATATATTTTACACATACATAGTTAATAAAGGTGCCAAAAAATTAGTTGATTCTCTCTGAGAAATTGTGTTAATAAATGCCTGCATCCTCTCTGCAGCTCTTATAAAATGCCTGTTTAGTGAGTTGATACTATAAAAATCTTAGCTTTTAATTAGTTTGAGGGTCCTTACATGAATTTGGCTCTGTCATTTAACCAGTAAAACTATGCAAGAATAAGTGCAGTTTATTTTGCCACCTACGGTTTTGGCACATTTTTTGTCTTGATTTAACTGATATTTTTACAGCTAGTGTATTCATCCTGGCTTTTTTTTTTGCCTATAAAGAAGGTGATGTGGAAAACCCCCAAAAAAGCCTAGAACCACAGCATGCTATGTTTTTGAAAAGAAACCAGAAACACTTCCTAATTAAGAAAAACCCCAATACCAAAAAAGCGCTTGTGTGTCGTATATTTCATATGTCTCATAGACCCTCATGTAACATCTGGAGCTAGGGTTTCCATTGCAAAAAAGTGGCAAAAAGCACTGGTGCAAAAAAAACAAACAACAACAACAAAAAAACAGCAGAAAATGCAAAAGTGCCTAAAAAAAAGCCACGTGAAAACGCCCTGAGGCCTCGTCCACATTACCGTTTTTCACTGACGTGTGCTGTCCGCATTTTTCACGGACAGCACATGTACCCATTGATTTAAATGTATTCGTTCACATTTAAAGGGGTTGTCTCATCTTGCCTAATGGGGGCATATCGCTAGGATATGCCCCCATTGTGTTATAGGTGCGGGTCCCACCGCTGGGACCCGCATCTATATCGAGAACGGGGCCCCGAAAGCGAACGGGGGCGCACTGCGCATGCGCAGCCGCCTCCATTCATTTTCAATGTGGCCGGCGAAGATAGCCGAGCGCTGGCTCGGCTATTTCCGTCGGCTTCATAGAAATGAATAGGAGCGGTGGCCGCGCAAGTGCGGTGCGCTCCCATTCATTTCTATGGGGAGCCGGCTTGGTGGTGGCCGGACCGGAGTCCTCCAGCCACCACCTTGCGGGGCCCCGTTCTCGATATAGGTGCGGGTCCCAACGGTGGGACCCGCACCTAGAAGACAATGGGGGCATATCCTAGCGATATGCCCCCATTAGGCAAGATGAGACAACCCCTTTAAGCATTTTTCTACTGACCGTGGGTCAGTAAAAAAAATCACGGGGACATGCACTACTTTGATCCGTGATGCGGACCAAGCACGCCCATTGAAGTCTATGGGTCCGTGAAAATCACTGACACACATCCGTTTTGTGTCCGTGATGCGTCCGTTTTTCACTGATGACTAATAGGAGCTTCTTTGGAAATTATTTTTCAGCTGAGCAACGTCAGTGAATTACGGATGCCACACAGATGGTAAAAACGGACACACGGACCAACCATGGATCCTTCACGGACAGCTTCACAGATGAAATACGTACGCTTTTTTTCACGGATGTGTCACTGACACAGAAATGTGGACGAGGCCTGAGAGGTCTGATCCACTCATCTTAAAAAGCATTTAAAACGTACTTGTCAATGCAAAACATATTATATGTAGTGCAGCCATTCTCGTTCCTAACCTGCAGATTTGATGAGTTTTTTCTCCTTTTTTTATGTTTTCATTTTCTCTATAACTGTGCTGAGTGAGTGGGCTCTTTCCGGTGTCATGTAAGGTCTCCCTGCTGTTCCTCCTCGTCTCTCACTCTCGACTGTTTCACCAAAACACCAAGGGAAAGACAACAGCTACATCCCCCACCTCACCCTCCTACCTGTTTTCTAGTTTCTGTTTTATACTATATTCATTTTCTAGTGACTGAAAAGGTTACTAAACATTTATAGAGTGCCTACAGGCATTGAAAGAGACACTAGAGACTTACCTCTTGCTCAAAATTGTATCTGTATGTACTTGGCTGGCAGCCAAGAGGAGGGCTTGGAGACCCTCTGGGTATCAGCCCACTGTCAGTCTATGGTTAGTCTGCCCCTGCTTCATTGCCTATAGTAATAGCTTTTCATAGATCCTGAATCCATATATCATGGGTGTAACTTTACATTATTCCAATGGAGATAAATGAGATTTTACATAAAAGGACAACTTTATTACCTATATTTAAAATAATTTAGTAAATATTGGGGCTAATGCTCTAATATGGGAGATCATCAAATATAATATGTGTATATGATGGCTATCCAAGAGAATTTATAGAGAATAAATGTTTTCTTTACATTTGACAGTTTATGAAATATGGCATACTTTCTATACTTCATTCTCTCTCTAGAAATGCTTACTTGTCTCCATAATAATTTACAGAATACAATCAGTATTAAACTATGAACCGTTATTACTATGCATGATAGAAATCTATACATCCACTTCAATAATTTGGCAGCAATTGACCTAAGCACCTAATCACAAATAATGTTTTTTTTTAGAAATTATACATTGAGCTTACTTCAGGCTCCAGAGGAAATCCATTAAAATAATTTCTTTCACTAAACAACTCATTGTTGATCAAGTCCACACAAGCAAATATTAAATGATTAATGAGCTGTTTCCTTGGTACATACCCCATATTAACTAGCCTTCATTCCTGTGTGCCGCTGTAAATGTGAATATGGGGAGTGCTAGAATGCTAGGGGAAAATGTAGGACTTGATGAATGTTGCTGTTAATTGGGAGACATATTAAAAATGACATTTATTATTACTGTTTCAAATTGCTTTGTCATCACAAGTCAGGATTAGGACACTAATCTAATATTCCAGAACAGAAACTCAAAGTAAATCACATGATTATTTATTATTCTGTTATTGCCTGCAGCCTGTCTTATCAATTGGCATTTGTGTATTTAATACCATATTTGAAGCCAGAGGACACAATAAGGCAAAATGGACTTTGGGGCTTCCGTGAGCCCTGCTTAGTCAGTATACCTTTTATAGATTGTTTGTGCTTATGCCTCTTTTGTATCTACTTAGTATTAGGGCTCATGCACATGACCGTATGTATTTTGCGTTCTGCAAAACTCTGATCCGCAAAAAATAAGGTTGATGTTGTGTGCATTCCATATTTTGCGGAACTGAACAGCTGGCTCCTAATAGAACAGTACTATCCTTGTCTGTAATGTGGACAATAATAGGACATGTTCTATTTTCTTTCAGAACGGACATAAGAACAAAAGGAAACAGAATGCACATGGAGTAACTTCCGTTTTTTTTTGCGGACTCATTAAAATGATTATACTGTTGGGCCTCATACGTACATCCCTTGCCAGCCATGGCCCATATTGCGGCCAGCAAACTTGGATAGGTCCGCAATCCGGCGGTCCGGAGCAGAGGCACAGAACGCCACAGAAGTATTACAGAGTGCTTCCGTGGAGTTCCTCTCCGTGCCTCCACACCGCAACAAAATAAAACTTGTTCTATTTTTATTCAGTGCAAATGGATCACAGACCCATTCAAGTTGTATGTGTCTGGATCCATTGAGGCAGCTGCACGGATAGGGCCCGTGCATTGGGGACCGCAAATTGCAGGCCCCAATGCAGGGAACAGCTGAGCAACGGCTGTGTGCATGAGGCCTTACCCTGAGATTGAGGTTGGTGTACATTTTGTGTCATGCATGATATACTGGATGATTCAGAAAGGATGGAGCAGAAGGCCTGTAAAGAAAGTTATCCCCTATCCACAGGATACCGCTGGGACCCCCACTGATCATGAGAACGGGGGTCCTGTACCCAGAGGAGCCCTCCTAAATGGACAGAGCGACTGGATGGAAATGTGCACTGCTGCTCCATTCATTTCTATGGGAGCGCCATTGCTAGGTGGGAACAGTGCCCATTTAGGGGGGACTCCATGGGGTATGGGACCCGGTTCTCATGATCCCAGCAGTAGGACCCCCACCGATACATTTATTTAATTAGAGTACAACTTTTAAGTTAACAAATTCTGCTCTTGAAAAATGAAAGCTGTGCTGTGATTGGTTGAATGGGCAACAAAGTAAGTTTTCTTCTAGACAGTTTTCAAGAATCTGCCCCTTTGTGTTCATGTTGAAATTTGCAAGAACGGGGTCTATTGTGACAGTATAATGAAATTTTCAGAATAAATTTCACATTGGGTGAAGCAATTCCAAACCACTGGCTGTTTGTCATGGGAAAAGTCCAGACTGCCCAAGGACTTCAGAAGAGACAGTGAAGAGGATTCGAGCCATGTTACTATGATGGTTTGAGAAAGTTTACCAGGCTGACTAGTATAGAACTTCAAGAGCTTCAGCTATTCCTGACTAGTATATGTAAGGACTTGTTTTATCTCTCTTAGTTATCTGCTTATTTTTTTAAGTCTTCATTTTCTCTTATCGTGGATGATATTTTGGGGCTTTGGAACTGATTACTTAAGTTGCAATGGTTTCAACATACAATGGTTGTCCTGGAACCAATTAATATTGTATCTTGAGGGAACACTGTATGTGTATTATATGTTATTAACTTGAGATAAGTTATGTATGTAATAAAAATTAGATGGATTTTGATACAATTTTGTGTGCTGTGTTGGCTATCTTGTTCGGAGATACTGACATGCTTGAAGCTTGTCATACTAAAGGGGTTTTCCGGGAGTAGAATATTGATGACCTATCCCTAATATCTGATTGTTGTCACGTTCATCAGTCATATCACCTATGTGCAGCTCAGTCCCATTCAAGTGAATAGACCTGAGGTGCAAAACCAAACACTACCACAATAGAACATACATCACTGTACTTGGAATGTTGTGAGGATTCCATGGCTTCTTCAAACAGCTGATCAGTGGGGGTGTCAGAATTCAGACTTCCACCGACCAGATCTTGATGACCTACCCTGAGTATAGGTCACCAATATTCTACTCACAGAAAACTCATGTAAAGTTTTGTTTGAATTTCAACACCATTTTACAGTTTCTGTAATTAGAGATTAACTTTGGTCTTTGGTGAAACAAGACCAATCTTCAATTCTCCTGCTGTGCCATCACAAGGGAAATGAAACAATACAGTGTGACCAATAGATCAATGAGCTGTCTGTGTAATGCATAATCCATAGTGAGAGATGCTCCTTGTGGCCACTCTCTGCTTTGGCTAATTGATGGAGATTGTGAACAAGAGACTTACCTCTTTTAAATAAAAAGTTATTCGAAATTGGATTTTCCAAAGTATACAACCCTTTTAATACTGCAGAATTGAGAATGCGGCTCTGGGGTATAGTAGAGGATGTCAATAATGCACTTCCAAAGTGCACTGTTGACAATATCACCAGGGTCTATTAAGTTGTAAAAGCATCTGTGTCTAGCGCCTCATGCACGCATTTAAGGCCTGTGATATGGCAAGCAAAACAAAACTGCCTTATGTACTGTATTGTGATCTTTTCTTTCTAGGGGAGGTTCTGTTTCATGAATGGAGTTTTCCACTAGAAGCACTGAATTCAGATCTACCAGTATAGAACTTGGTCTGGGGTTAAATGGTTGGGATAAGCAGAATAAGGCCCCTTAGTAACCACCACAAAAAGACCGGTGGTCATTAAGGGGCTAAAGGGAACCTGTCATCAGTGACTTCCCAATCCAACTGTTTGCATAGGCACATAGCTGTGGGTCACCTGTTTAAAACTCTGTTTTCCTTTTGTTGGTATGAGGCTCTGTTTCAGAGTTATGACACTTTGTCTTGATATGCAAATTAGTCCTTTGGTGAAATAGAGCATCAACAATGTTCTTGTTGCACCCAAGCTCCACTCCTTTCTGTGTCCAGCCCCTCCTTCCCTGCTTGGATTGTGTCGCTGCAGTAACAAACCTTGCAGGTCTGATATAGCTCCTCTTCGCCAGCTTCCGGTAGTACTTAAAAGTACCAGCGTGCGGAGACTAACAAGCCCCCCGGTCTTCACCAGAGCCCGCTGCAAGGCAGGATGGATTTGGCTGCCGGGGGCTTGCAGGTCGCTTAACCTTACCGGGAAGCGGTTAGCTGGGATAGGTGCAAGGCAAGTAGTGCAGAATCAAGCCGAAGTCAGGATACACAGGAATCAAGGCAGATGAAGACAAAACGCTGGAGTACTTGGAAAGGACCTGATACTCTGGCACCAGTTGAAGCTCAGAAAGAGGCTTATATAGGCCATCCCATTAGATCATGTCATGTGACCTCTGGGGGAAGTTCCAGCAATTACCTGTTATGCTATTGACTGGACACCAGAGGGAGTTGCAGTGTGCAACCTGCATTCTGACCACTGGAGGCCACCAGAGTGCCGGAAATGTTGGTGCTGGCAGACACGCTCTCACTGCTGGGATCGACATGAGGGCTGCTGTGGAGATTGCCGGGGGCAACGGCTTGGGGCTCGAGGCGAGTATAACGGCGCTTTGCGCTGAATCGGGACAGTACCCCCCTTTTTAGGGGTGGACTCCGAACACCCCAAATTCACTTTCTGAGGAAATTTTTTAAAAAACCTTCTTAGAAGTTGGGGAGCGTGTAAGTCCTCCTTCTTCACCCAAGTGCGCTCCTCTGGACCATACCCCTTCCAGTTGACGAGAAAGTAGAGAGTTCCCCTAGACGTTTTGGAGTCCAGAATTTCATCTACCTCGTATTCTTCTTGATGCTCCACCAGAACTGGGTTGGGAGGCGTGGCGGATGAGGAGAACCTATTGAGGACAACTGGCTTCAAGAGTGATGCATGGAAAACGTTGGAGATACGCAAGGATGGTGGCAGGGAAAGTCGATACGTCACTGGATTGATGACTTGGGATATGGAGTAAGGACCGATGAAACGGGGAGCAAACTTCATCCTCGGCACTCGGAGCCTGATGAAGCGGGTAGACAACCAGACCTTATCCCCAGGAGACCATGAGGGAACCGTGCGTCTCTTTTTATCTCCACGAGCCTTGTACTGGGCTGACGTTTTCTGCAAACTGGCTTGGACCTCAGACCAGATAGTGGTGAATTTCTGAACCTCAGCATTAGCGGCGGGCACATCAGAGGAAGGCAAGATCGGTAGAGCTGGTAACCCAGGATGTTTGCCATAGTTAATAAAGAATGGAGATTTAGCGGAAGACTCATGGAACAGATTGTTGTGTGCGAACTCGGCCCACGGCAGCAATTCTATCCAATTATCCTGTGTGTGGGAAAGATACAACCTGAGGAACTTCTCCAGATCTTGGTTGACTCTCTCGGTTTGTCCATTGGACTGCGGATGATGGGCCAAGGAGAAGTTCAGTTTGATTTTCATCAACTTACTTAGGGCTCGCCAGAATCGAGATGTGAATTGTGTTCCTCTGTCAGATACAATCTCCTTTGGACACCCATGTAAACGGAATATATCTCGGATGAAGATGGAGGCTAACGTAGCCGCTGAGGGCAATCCTTTCAACGGAGTAAAGTGTGCCATCTTGGAGAATCGGTCCACCACGACCCAGATGGTGTTATAACCCTTAGACGGTGGAAGATCCGTAATAAAGTCCATGGAAATATGAGTCCATGGACTTTCCGGAATGGGAAGTGGATGAAGAAGACCGATTGGACGACCAGGTGACGTTTTGTGTTGAGCACACTGGCGACAGGCAGCTACGTATTCTCGCACGTCTAGAGCAATTGTGGGCCACCAGTAACTCCTGGATAGGAATTCTAGCGTCTTCTTGACTCCCGCGTGCCCTGAGAAGCGGGAGGAGTGGGCCCATGCCATCAATTTTGTCCGTATTTCCGATGGAACAAATGTTTTCCCAGGTGGAGGAGTCGGAGTTCCTTGGGAGGTGGTTGCTAGCAGTATGCTCCTGGGGTCAATAATGTGCCCTGGGTTGGTTTGCGACTCCTTGTCCGCTGCGTCAAATGATCTAGAAAGTGCGTCGGCCTTGACGTTTTTTGAGCCAGGATGATAGGTGACCCGTAGATCAAACCGGGAGAAGAAGAGAGCCCATCGGGCTTGGCGAGGGTTCAGGCGTCGGGCTGAGTGAAGATAAAGGAGGTTTTTATGGTCGGTGTACACCGTTACCGGGTGTATAGCTCCTTCCAAAAGATGTCTCCACTCATCCAATGCTAGTTTAATAGCGAGAAGCTCTTTATCTCCGATGCCGTAGTTTTTCTCTGCCGTAGAGAATTTTTTGGAAAAATATCCGCAAGGATGTGTTTTCCCAGAAGGCCCCTGTTGAGAGAGCATGGCCCCCACAGCAAAAGAGGATGCGTCCACCTCCAAGAAGAAGGGTAGGGCCATATTAGGCTGGCTGAGAATAGGAGCCGAAAGAAAGGCCTGTTTAAGCCGCATGAAGGCTTCATTAGCCTCTGGAGACCACTGTCGGGGGTCACCCGATTTTTGGGTAAGAGCAGTGATGGGGGAAATGATGGATGAGAATCCCTTAATGAATCGCCGGTAGTAGTTAGCGAAACCGACGAACCTCTGAATCGCCTTTAATCCCGTGGGTTGCGGCCAGTTCAGGATAGCTTGGACTTTGCTTGGGTCCATCTTGAGGCCTGTGCCCGATAGAATGTACCCCAGGAAAGGCACAGAGGGTTGCTCGAAGATACATTTTTCCAACTTGCAGTAGAGCCGGTTATTTCTCAATCGAGTCAGAACTTGGCGAACATGACTGCGATGCTCAGACAGAGAGCGAGAGAAGATCAAAATGTCATCTAGATAGACAACCACGTATGAGTAGAGTACGTCCCGGAAGATTTCGTTAATGAAACTCTGGAAGACTGCAGGTGCATTACTGAGGCCAAACGGCATGACCAAATACTCGTAATGACCGTCGCGGGTGTTGAAGGCAGTCTTCCATTCGTCCCCTGGTTTAATACGAATGAGATTGTAGGCACCTCGTAAATCCAGTTTAGTAAAAACGGTAGCACCGCGGATTCTATCAAATAGCTCAGAAATCAGAGGTAACGGGTATTTCTTTTTTATGGTGATCTCATTCATCCCACGATAGTCTATGCAAGGTCGGAGACCTCCATCCTTCTTTTCCACAAAGAAGAATCCTGCGCCCGCCGGGGAGGAAGATGGTCGGATGAACCCCCGCTGGAGATTGTCCTCTATGTATTCGGACATGACAGGGGATAGGTCCTTCCCCGTGGAGGTGTTTTTCCCGGAAGCAAATCGATGGCACAATCCCAGGGACGATGGGGTGGTAGCTTCTCCGCCTGCGACTTGCTGAACACATCCGTGTAGGAGCGATAGGGTTGAGGAATAACTCCTCCTTTTTCGGAGAAGCAGAGAGTGGCCGGTCTAGGTGGTGTCACCTTTTTCAGACATGATGACAAACATCGAGGACTCCAAGAGAGTATTTCTCCCGTGGACCAGTTGAGGTGGGGCGCATGCTTTTGTAACCATGGTAACCCCAGAATGAGTGGACTAATCGTCTTGGGGACCACTAGAAATTCGATATGCTCCTGGTGCAGTGCCCCAACTCGCATTACCAGGGGTTTGGTTTGGTACCGGATGGACCCTTCTGGTACCCGATTCCCGTCAATGCCCACCAAAGATACAGGACAAGCGAGAGGAATAAGATACATTCCCCATCTGGCTGCGAGAGAGCTGGAGATGAAATTCCCGGATGCTCCAGAATCTAAGAAGGCACGGGTAGATAGTGTCCCTAAAGGAGTAATCAGGGACACCCGGATGGTGGGCCGAATTGTTTCAGATTTCTTCATAGGAGAGAAACACAACGGACCTAGGACAACCTCTCCCGACTTGCCTAGGTTCTGGCGTTTCCCGGTTTGTTAGGGCAGGATCCCACTCGGTGACCGGAACCTGCACAATACAGACACAAGCGGTTCTTCATGCGGTTCTCTCTTTCCTCTGGCGAGAGTCTGGCCCGTCCCAATTGCATGGGTTCTTCCAGAGACACCACAGGAGCCTGGAATTTGGGAGCCAGCTTGAAGGGAGACCGCTTGGACCCCCGTTTCTCAATGGCACGCTCTCGGAACCTAATGTCCACTTTGTTACAGAGGGAGATGAGGTCATCCAGAGAAGATGGAAGTTCCCGGGAGCATAATTCATCCTTGATTGGGTCGGACAACCCCTCCCAGAACACGGACACAAGAGCCTCCTCGTTCCACCTGAGTTCGGAGGCCAAGGTCCGAAATTGGACCACGTATTGAGCCACGGTTTGAGATTCCTGGCGAAGGCGTAGCAAGACGTTGCTGCTGAAGACACCCGACCTGGTTCATCGAAGATCCTCCGGAAGGTCTCCAGGAACGCCTGACAGTTATGTAGGATTGGGGCATTTTGTTCCCATAGCGGGGAGGCCCATGCCAGAGCCTGTCCCGTCAGTAAAGAAATAATAAAAGCTACCTTAGCCTTTTCTGAAGCGAAGTTTCCTGGGAGTAGTTCAAAATGAATAGAACACTGGTTCAGGAACCCGCGACAGTTCTTGGGGTCCCCGTCGTACTTTGAGGGGAGCGGAACCCGGAGTTGATGAGGGGTGACCGCCACACTTACGGAAGGTGTCGGGCGGAGCTTGGGTTACCGAGGGTAACTGAAGTGAGTCCAGGCGTGCAGAAAGGGATTGTAAGCACTGGAGCAGCTGCTGTTGGTTTGACTCCTGCTTATTAACCCGTTCCACCACTTGCTGCAGGAGGTCAGAAGTAGTCGGCGCACGAGCGGACTCCATGGTTTGTAGGCCAGAGTATTCTGTCGCTGCAGTAACAAACCTTGCAGGTTTGATATAGCTCCTCTTCGCCAGCTTCCGGTAGTACTTAAAAGTACCAGCGTGCGGAGACTAACAAGCCCCCCGGTCTTCACCAGAGCCCGCTGCAAGGCAGGATGGATTTGGCTGCCGGGGGCTTGCAGGTCGCTTAACCTTACCGGGAAGCGGTTAGCTGGGATAGGTGCAAGGCAAGTAGTGCAGAATCAAGCCGAAGTCAGGATACACAGGAGTCAAGGCAGATGAAGACAAAACGCTGGAGTACTTGGAAAGGACCTGATACTCTGGCACCAGTTGAAGCTCAGAAAGAGGCTTATATAGGCCATCCCATTAGATCATGTCATGTGACCTCTGGGGGAAGTTCCAGCAATTACCTGTTATGCTATTGACTGGACACCAGAGGGAGTTGCAGTGTGCAACCTGCATTCTGACCACTGGAGGCCACCAGAGTGCCGGAAATGTTGGTGCTGGCAGACACGCTCTCACTGCTGGGATCGACATGAGGGCTGCTGTGGAGATTGCCGGGGGCAACGGCTTGGGGCTCGAGGCGAGTATAACGGCGCTTTGCGCTGAATCGGGACAGATTGACAGGACCAGGCAGTGACAAAGCAGTGAGGGAGTGGCTGGCTGCAGAAAGGAGCAAAACTTGGGAGCAACAAGAGCAATGGTAATGCCCTTGTTGCACCAATGACCTAATTTGCATATTAAGAAAAAGTGTCATAACTGAGGAACAGAGCCTTGGATAAACAAATGAAAAACAGCATTTTAATCGGGTGAACTATAGCTACCGTATGTGTCTATTTAAACAGTTTGATAGGGAGGTTGCTGGTGACAGATTCCCTTTAATTGCTACATTTTATAAATATTTGTTTAGATTTTTTTCTTGTCATTTATGTTGGCATATTCTGTCTATATATAGATATGTTTTATGGTACAATGGCCAAATTGGAAACAATATGCCGTAATTCTTCTTATAAATAATATCGTATTTTATGGAGCACATGGAAAGCTGGTCCCTATTATTTCCGTTTACTTCTGTTAGCCATATGTAGGGTATTCTGTGATTTGATGGAAGCACAGTCTAGTGAATAGAATGGGAAGGCATAGCTGATGATTGATGATTATGTCATTCACAAGCATTACAATATAAAGTAGTGACTGAAAAATAAAAGTTAGTATTCATTTTATAACCCTTCATAATGGGGATCGATGGGTTGCCTAATTGACTGACCAAGACAGTTAAGACTTAAAGAGGTGCCCAAAACACTGCATATGTTTACCCCATATTCCTGTTTTTCATGTCAGCACTTTTTCTTCTCTGTTTCTCAGCATCACTGCATCCTGGCAGGATGTTTATATGCAGAATGTCCTGTTTTCATCAGCTTCCTGCTGAAGTTTTGAACCAAATCCTGCATTCTTAACCCAGTAAAGTGTCACCGAGCTTGCTCTACTGGCCACACTCTTCCCTCTGCAGAAGTCACTCCCCTACATTTTCCCTCTCCATATTAGCTAGGTGGCTGAAACATTACATGCTGGATTTGCTCAGAAAACCCAACAGGAAGGTTATGAAAACAGGAAGTTCTGCTTGTAAACATCCTGCCAGGATGCAGTGATGCCGAGAACAGGGGAAGGAAAGTGCTGGTATGCATTGTTTGAGGTACTCTGGGTAGATTAAAAAAAACAAAAAAACATTCATTATGAAACTGGAAAACTTCTTGAATGTAGCTAATTTTGTTGTATAAGCTGGGATTTACAGATATTTTCTACATAAAGGGCATTATTTTATTTCATACAGACAACTGCAGATGAAAATTTCTTTATTCAAGGGTTTTTCTTGTACAGTGCAACCTTTGAAGAGAGACTGTAAGCTATAAACAGCAACCGTAGAAAGATCAGATTTTATAATTAGGTCTGTTAATTACCTGGTAAAATGAAAGCGTATCAAATGGAAAAGTCACCACATTACCATCAGGCTTATAACCCAGAAGGCTGACTGCTTGCCATAGCTCCCAGAAGAGGCTTTAAATGTACCACCGAACAGCGACAAACAGTGATTAATTACTGGGTTGAAAACCAATTTACTTTAAATAGTGCTAACACTTTGAATTCCATTTCTTTCACATTTGCTCTTTTGGAAGGCAGGCCTTATCTACTAATATAGCAAATATTTTTTCCCCAAGCTATGCATTTGACTGTTGATATACTACACTTCGGTATATTTTATCTTTGTCCTCAGAAAAATAAATTGGGAATGTCATATATTTCTAATGTACAGTTTATCCAAGGTTCTTCTGAAACTACATAATAAAATATGAAGACAGCTGAGAGTAAATGAATTTGATACAAGACTGACCTTAAAGGGGTTGTCTCATCTTGACTAATGGGGGCATATCGCTAGGATATGCCCCCATTGTCTTATAGGTGCGGGTCCCACCGTTGGGACCCGCACCTATATCGAGAACGGGGCCCCGCAAGGTGGTGGCTGGAGGACTCCGGTCCGGCCACCACCAAGCCGGCTCCCCATAGAAATGAATGGGAGCGCACCGCGCTTGCGCGGCCACCGCTCCTATTCATTTCTATGGAGCCGACGGAAATAGCCGAGCCAGCGCTCGGCTATCTTCGCCGGCCACATTGAAAATGAATGGAGGCGGCTGCGCATGCGCAGTGCGCCCCCGTTCGCTTCGGGGCCCCGTTCTCGATATAGGTGCGGGTCCCAGCGGTGGGACCCGCACCTATAAGACAATGGGGGCATATCCTAGCGATATGCCCCCATTAGGCAAGATGAGACAACCCCTTTAAGCAAGTAATTGTGGACTCGGAAAGTTTACAAGAGATCTGCCGTTCTCTCTACATCTTCATACTGCAGGAGCCCACAATCCATTAAGAAATGATCTGTTTATCATGCAGTCCTCGATACTAGCAAATAATTGGTGCACATGAACCCATTATACTATGATTAAAGAGGTTGTTTACTTTACACCAAGCAATGGAAGGGGACAACCTTCTTTTCATCCCCTTCTATTAGTTAAACATTAAGACTGACACAAAGCATCATTAAGGAAAAGAACAGGTGAAGAACACCTTTAGGTATGTGAATATCATTTATTCTAAGGCCTCGTGCACACAAATGCGTGCCGGCCGTTCTGTGCATCGGGGACCGCAATTTGCGGTCCACAATGCACGGGCACCATCTGTGCAGTTGCTGCAGATGGATGCAGACCCATTCAACTTGAATGGGTCCGTGATCCGTCTGCAATGCGAAAAAATAGAACTTTTTAAGTGAGTGGGTGATACGGGCACAGCCGAGCAACGGCCGTGTGCATGAGGCCTAAGAGGCATATTTTGATGTCAGTCCCTGATAGGAACGCCCACATGACTGCTAACCATAGAAGGAATGGAGATTTAAATGAATAAATTACAAGTTTTACTGAATCTTTTCCCATGAATCTACTTCTCAATCTGCTCAGCTCCTCCTGCTCTATAACATACTGCCTGCAGATCACACTGCATTATCTTGATGAAAGGTTCCTTTACATAGGCCAAATTAAGATATTAGGGTCATTTATTATGACATCCTACAACATAAACTGGCATAAAAAGTTTCAAGCCTATGATCTACAACCTTTTGAACGCCACTGTGCCTAAATTTAGGTGCACATGATGTTTGTATGGTGCCCTCTCCACCTTCTGTAAAGGAGGAGTGGGGGGAGGGGATCAGGGTATGCAGTGGGCAGGACCATCTTACCCAACACATTCAGTTTAATGGTGTAAACAATGGCGCTAATCTACACCAGCAATTTAAAGAGAACCTGTCACTTCTCCTGACATGTCTGATTTATTAACTACTTACATCCCCAACGTAATTACAATTCTGGAGCACCTATTCTTAAGGCCCCTTGCAGACGGGCGTGACACACGCACGTCTCCCGCATCGCGGGCCGTGTCCTGAACTCCCGGCACTGAACGGGGTCACATAGCATTATACTGATTTATGATGCTATGTAACCCTTACAGTTCTGGAATGTGTTGGATAACACTAACAGCATTATGTCAGAATAGCTTCCCTTGATATTTTTTGTATGGTCCATTTATATATTTGTACAGGTTAATCATGTACCCCCTTAGACGTCTTTTTTTTTAAGGCTAAACAAATTCAGTTCATTTAATCTTTGCTCATAACTAAGATCTTCCAGGCCCTTTATTAGTTTAGTGGCTCTCCTCTGTACTTTTTCCAACTCCAGGGCATCCTTTTTATGGACTGGTGCCCAGAACTGAATTGGATATTCCAGTTGAGGCCACACCAACGCTTTGTATAGTGGCAATTTTACATCCCTGTCCCGTGAGTCCATACCTCTTTTAATGCAACACAAAATTCTGTTGGCCTTAGAGGCAGCTGACTGGCATTGCATGCTGTTATTTAGTCTATGATCTACTAATACACCCAGATCCTTCTCAACAAGTGACTCTTCCAGTTTTACTTCCCCTAAGACATATGCTGCATGCAGATTATTCGCCCCAAGTGCATAACTTTACATTTATCTATATTGAACCTCATTTGCCAAGTGGAAGCCCAAACAGTAAGTTTGTCCAAGTCAGCTTGTAACTTATGAACATCTTCCATAGACTGGACTGTATTACAAAGCTTTCATGTCATTTGCAAAAATAGACACAGCACTATTAATCCCATCTTCTATGTCATTAATGAATAAGTTAAATAATAGCGGACCCAGCACAGAACCTTGGGGAACACCACTTATAACCGGGGACCATTGAGAGTAGGAATCATTGACCACAACTCTTTGGATACGATCATGAAACCAATTTTCAATCCAATTACAAATTATTATTTTGTAAACCATTAGACCTCACTGTACCCATTAGTCATCCATGAGGGACAGTATCAAACGCCTTTGCAAAGTCCAAAAACACAATGTCGCCAGCCTTTCCTCTGTCCAGGCCTCTACTCACCTCCTCATAAAACCAAATCAAGTTAGTTTGACAGCTTCTGTTCTTAGTAAAACCATGTTGGATACCATGAGATGCCCTTTCTTCTTTTGTATATACAGAGCTGAAAAAAACATTTAGGAGCTCTGCCTTCTCTCGATCCGCAGTGACCAACACCCCGTTACCATCATTTAGGGACCCTACATGTTCTGACCTTGGTATTTTTGCATTTATGTATTTGAAGAATGTTTTGGGGTTGTTCTTACTTTTATGGCCACCTGTATTTCATTGTGTATTTTTGCTGATTTTATTACCCCCTTACATAATTTATTTAGTTCATAAATATTGAAGGCTACAGCTGTCCCCTCCGATTTGTATTTCTTAAAGGCCCTTTTTTTTGTCATTTATTGCACTTTTTACACTCTTTGTAAGGCTACTTTCACACTAGCGTTTCTTTATTCCGGTATTGAGCTCCGTCATAGGAGCTCAATACCGGAAAAAAACGCTTCAGTTTTGTCCCAATTCATTGTCAATGGGGTCAAAACTGAACTGAAGACAACGGAATGCTCCTGAAAGCATTCCGTTCCGTCTTCAGACCGGAGAACAAACCGCAGCATGCTGCGGTTTTCTCTCCGGTCCAGGCATCCGCATCAAGACTGATGCAAGTCAAGAATGACCCCCAATGCAAGTCAATGGGGACAGATCCGTTTGGTGTGACCACAATGGTAACCGGATCTGTCCTCCATTGACTTGCAATGGGGGGTCATTCCGGATACGGCTACACATATACAGAAATACATACAGACATACTTACATACATACACACACATACACACAAACACATACATACTCACATACTCCAGCCAGGGACGCTGGCAGCATGTCTTCACACGCCTCCTGCGCACAGGTATGACGTTTCCCCACTGCGCCCAGCAGAAGACGCTGTGGAGAATCGTCATCACTGCGCGCAGGAGGCGCATGAAGACGTTCTGCCGGCGTCCCTGGCTGGAGTATGTAAGTATGTATGTGTTTGTGTGTATGTGTGTATGTATGTTTGTCTGTGTCTTGTCCCAATGTCTATGTCAACATGTGTGGGGCCGGAGCGCTGCTCCGGCTCCACACATGTATCAGCGGCAGTACGGATCCGTCGGCACCCTTTAGGTGCCGGATCCGTGCTGCCGCTAGTGTGAAAGAAGCCTAAGCCATTTGGAGTTTAATTTTATTCGCTTGTACTTGTTAACTCTAGGAACGTATTTAACAATATACTTATCCAAAGTAGATTTAAAGCACTCCCATTTAGCATTAGTGTCATTATGTGACAATAGTTGCTCCCAGTCTATGTCCTGAAGTGCAGCGCTCAACCCTGGGAAATTTGCCTTTTCAAAATTAAGTGTTTTTGCCTACCGACCTGAGTTTGTTTTTTACAGTTAAGTTGGAATATAATTATATTGTGGTCACTGTTACCAAGGTTTTCATGGACAGTGACATTTCTCACAAGCTCTGCATTGTTAGAAATTACGAGATCCAATAGAGCATCGCCCCTAGTAGGATCTTCTACCAACTAGCCCATAAAATTATCCTGCAAAAAGCAGAGGCAGAACCATGTTCCCAATCTATGTTTGGATAGTTAAAATCTCCCATTATCACTACTGTGCCAGCCTGCGCCGCCTGCTCCATTTGCACATACAGTTGATCTTCTACCTCCTCAGTGATATTGGGGGGTCTATAGATCACACCAAGAATTATTTTTTCATATTTTTTTTCCCTCTGAATTTCCACCCACAAGGTTTCAACATCCTTACAACCTTCATCCACAATTGTTTCTTTCACACTTACTTTCATATCACTCCTAGCATACAGACATACACCACCACCTTTATGTTTATCCCTATTGTTTCTAAAGAGTATAAAACCCTGAAGATTTACAGCCCAATCGTGAGAAGAGTCGTTGTTATTACATGGGGGATGCAAGTAGTTACTACAACAGAAATGTCAGGAGTGGTGACAAGTCCTCTATAAGTCTAGGCACACTGACTACCAAAGGATGCGCATATGCGCCTACTTTATTATGACCCTATACCTGGTCATAAATAATCGGTCTTGGACATCCCCAGGGGCCGCCAGAGGATGTACATAACAAAGACCAGAGTTTTACATCAGTCTTTGTTATCCCCCATGCAGCAGAAGGATATGCTTATTTTATGATGAGGCGCAGGCCTTGTCATAAATTAGGCACATCCCCCAGCAGTCCATGCATCTAGACCAAAATCTACACCAGTAAAATGGCCTAAATGATAGCGACTGTGCCCACCCACACCTAACACGCCCTCATTTCAGAAAGTGGCGAGGGCAGCGTACAAATACCATGTGCACCTAAATTTAGGGGCAGTGGCGTTCAAAAAGTTGCAAACTGCATGCTTGCAACTTTTTTAAGCCAGTTTCTAGAGCAGCGGATCATAATAAATGACCCCCATTGACTGCAAATAAACAGCGATGTTTGGATCAATGATTTGCCCCAGAACATGGCGGCGATTGCTGGTACGGTTCATGACATCACAACAGCAAGTCTCACCAAGTCGGTTAACAGACTAGGAGGTGGATACATTACACAGTACAAGTAACTTGGCATAACCGAGGCAGCTTGACTTTGCCCATCAAATGAAATTCTTGTGTTCAGAAGTAAAATATGTAATACTTGATGACAGCACAGCAAAATGCTTTTGCGTAAAATGAAGTTATATATAATAGCAATCTGTGTGAACAGCTGTAGCTTAATTACATTGTGCAGTTTGTTCTGTAGTACATCTAATTAAATGGTGACAAGGATATTGGGTTTAATAGTAATACACTGTGTTCTTCACATGATATCCTGCATAAAATTGTATCCTTTCTCAGGGACATACAGTATTGTACACTGTGTTAGCCATCTAACTTCTCAATTGTGACACCGTTAGACCCTATAAAATGTATATTCTTCACAGCATGCATGGTTTCTGAATGGGTGGAATGATTCCATAAGGGGTAAGACAAGGTTCACATTGTGTATTTGTGTTTCTGTTTCAGGACCTACATTCGACTTTTTGCATTTAACTTGTTTGTTATCTTAGAAACCACAACAATACAGATGTTTTATACATATTTTATGCATACGTGTTACAAAATTCAATGGTGCTTGAACTGCAAAAGACCTCCTAAGGCCAGTTGTACACACACCCATTTTGCTCAATTTCTGGGCTATACTGTGTCTGCGCCGGGTAATAAAGCGCATGGCAAAGGCACGAGACCAGGAGAAGTTAGGACCAGGCAGGATGATGTTTATACTGCCTAGCCCTGGGCCAGTGCAGGGGGTGGCAGCAGCGGGGAGAAAGGAGCCTCTAGGAGTAATGGCAATGCCCCCGTTGCTTCTAGAGGCTCATTTCCATATATTAAAAGTTCAGTTTCTCAGAAATAAAGCCACATATGGGGAATGGGACAAAGACTACTAGCTTCTGCTGAATTCCGCACATGTCGTAGGTCAGCCTGTTTCACTACAATGATCCTGGTGACAGAAACCCATTAGGGCTCTTGCAGACGAGCATGAGACTCGGACGTCTCTCGCATCGTGTGCCTTGTACTGAACTCCCAGCACTGAACGGGCTTACATAGCATTATACTGATTTATGATGCTATGTAACCCTTACAGTTCTGGAATGTGTTGGATAACACTGACAGCATTATGTTAGTGTTATCCAACACATTCCAGAACTGTAAGGGTTACATAGCATCATAGCATCCAGAACTGTAAGAGGCGTCTCCCTTCCCTGTTCCTCTGACAGGCTACAGGCATTAGGCCTTCAGCCTATCAGAGGCCAGCTCAAGCGGTGCGATGCGGTCATCGCGCCGCCTGAGCCGTACAATGCAGACAAAGATGGGAAGAGGCCTGCATTGCTGCCAGCCTGATGGAGGTAAGTATAAGTGTTTATTTATTTTTTTGTACAATACAGGAGATGAGCACTGTGGGGCACTTCTTACTGGCACATGATATGGGGCCACTTTTTACTGGCACATTATTGGGGGGCACTGTGGGGGCATCTATGGGCAAACCCACTTCTTATTGGTACATTATAGGGGACATCTATGGGGGCACTTCTTATTGGTACATTGTTGGGGGGCACTGTGGGGGCATCTATGGGGGCGCTTCTTACTGGCACATTATTGGGGGCACTGTGAGGGCACTTCTTATTGGTACATTATTGGGGGGCACTATGGGGGAACTTCTTACTGGCACATTATTGGGAGCACTGGGGAGAGACTTCTTACTGGTACATTATTGGGGGCACTATGGAGGCATCTATGGGGGAACTTCTTATTGGCACATTATTGGGGGCACTTCTTATTGGTACATTATTGGGAGGCACTATGGGGGCACCTCTTACTGGTACATTATTGGGGGGCACTGTGGGGGCATTTATGGGGGCACTTCTTACTGGCACATTATTGGGTGGCACTATGGGGGCATCTACTGAGGCCACAAAGAAAGGGTATTTATATGGGGGCTCTGTATAGGGGTATTTTATGTAATATTTATATATTTTAATATGCACCTTGCTTGAATCAGTCAGCGCTTGTCTTGCGAGAAACCAGTCCTTGGTGCAATTTAAGGAGCTGAGCAGATTGATAAATAGTTTAGTGGACAGTCCTCCACAGAGACTGACAGCTATCTGTGTATGTAAACTCACATAGAGAAGACACTGAGTAGGATCACGCACATAACTCCTTAGCTCAGAATGAGCGGAGATTTGGATGAATAAACTACAAATTTTACTAACTCTATGCCCAGAAAATTATTTATTAATCTGCTCAGCTTCTCCTGCTCTATAACATTATGGATGTCTAAATTGCTTTTCTTCTACATGTAAAGAATGGAAAAATGGTTCTTTAGTAAAGGCATTGGAAATAATAAACGCCATGCCAGTGCCTTGTATTAATCACACTTATATTCATACATCTACATCAGATCACCTCTAAGGTTTCTTGCCTCCAAGCTAAACAACATCTTTGTGGAGTTTGTATCTTCGCCCTGTTTTTGCATGGGTTTTCCCCAAGTACTCCGCTTTCCACCCACATTAGGGAATTTAGATTGTGAGCCCCATTGTGTACAGTGAATGATGGCAATATCTGTAAAGCACTGCACAATACTTATACATATTATGATTATGTATACTATATAAGCAAGAGAAATAAAGAGAAGTCAGGCTAATACAGATTCTTTGGGTACCCCACGACTGACATTAACCCATTTTGAGTACCATTTACAACAACTCTTTGTTTTCTACGTTTACATATGCATAGCATTCCCCTAGTCCTTACATCAGAAGCTTCAAACAGTGTCGGACTGGTTTGCCTAGGTCCCACCAGTAACATTTATTTTGGGGGCCCACCGTATGGATGCATTCAATATTTCCTGCTCACACAGCTGCAGACGGCAGCAAGGCGCTACAAGATGATTGATTATGGGGGTCCCTGCTGCGACTTTGAGATGGTGCGTCACTGGGAAAAGAGGATATGCCCCCATTGTCAGATGTGTGGGCCCGTACCAATATCAAGAATGGAGGCCTGAAAGTTCTGGAGGGTGCACTGTGCATGTGCATCATAGGCAAAACACGATTATAAGGCATATAAATGCAACAGGTAGGTGCTGCTTGTGATGTAAGGTCCTCAACCCAAGGGGTGGACAACATCCCAGATGTTGGATGATAAAATATTTCTTTATTAATAACTTTTGTGACAACACATTTTAGAGTTTAAAACTCCTTCATCAAGTCTCTGAGTTGAACACGAAGGGATCAAGTAGGAGCTCACCTGGAGTGCTATGTGTTTTTCACTGAAGCCCCATTCTCTTCTATGAAACCAGGGTTGCATGAAAAATGTAGAATATAGAACATCCTGTGATTCTCACGCAACGCAGAACTGATGCGTGAAAAAAAAAAATGTGCACAAACCCGTTGAAATGAATGGGCCAAGATTCAGTGTGAGTGCTATTCATTCACTTCACGTATCGCACCCGCATGGAAAATTCGCTCGTGTGAAGAGGGCCTTAATATTTAAGAAAAAAAAACCCACAACAATCTTTTGTTATAAAAAAAAAACGCACAAAAAACTTTATTATAAAATGGTCTTTGATATCTGTGGCTCTGGACCTTTAAGAGAGATGGCGGCTCCTTCTTCACTTTCTCCTGGGATTCTTCCATTAGAGGAGGTTGAGTGTTGCACCTCAGGCAGATGTTTGGGTGCCACTGAGGGTAACACACAGCTTTCACATTGTATTGAAAAGAAAGAAAATAAAGATCAGTAAAACAATTTCCAAACACATGATGAGATAAGAGGTCAAACCAACGTGAACTGGTGTTGTCAGGCTTGTCGAGGCCCCTTATGGTGAGAGCCAGTCCTGGAGACTAAGGCTGGGGTCAGTGCGTCACCTGATATCTACATTACCTGTACTCAGAGAGTTATCACTGTGTTATCTGGGGTGTTACATAGGACTGCAGATGACGTCTACTCCATTATCTGTACTCAGAGAGTTATCACTGTGTTATCTGTGGTGTTACATAGGACTGCAGGTGACATCTACATTACCTGTACTCAGAGAGTTGTCACCTGCAGTCCTATGCCACCCTAACAGAGCCAAATAACACAGTCCACCACAAAATTCTGCCAGCAGCACAAAATATATATCTAAAAACTTTCACTGGCTAGCCCCCTGGGCATCAGCCCACTGGGATATTTCCCTGTAAGGTCTATGGCCAATCCACCCCTGAGAGAAGGAGAGAAAGAATTTAGAATCTGCATGGCCAAGCACAGGAGTCAGCAAGGTAATCTTTGACTACTCAGCCACCTGATCACATCTATAGTAATAAACTGGGAAGTATCTTAAAACTGGGTAGTTCTATCTATCTACTTATGTAGTAGCAGCATAAATCATTTAGGCCGGTGTCACATAGCTCTTTTTGGTCATTTTTTATATTTTTAGTGTCTAGCCCCCCCCCCCCCCCCATAGCCAGATATTTTTTTAAAGGTTCACACTATAGTGAATCATAAAATTCACTAAAGGCAAAGCATTTTTTGTGGTATTCCATGGTATTTTTCTTTGTATTGTGTTTGCATGTTTTAACATTTTTTTTTTAAATCAAAATGTAGTATCCTATAAAAAGCCCACCATAGCTGTAAGTGTCATCCTCAGTGTAAGATGGGATGCAAAATTTGATGAGAGTTGGAGTTGCTTAGTTAAGATCATCAACTGGCTGCGTAGAAGAGACAAGATGGACTGTCCCTGTGTTCCCTATGAGCTAGAGCAGAGAGCCACTAACAAGCATCTAAATGGCCACCAGGTATTACAACATTTTCCGTGTAGTGGCCGCTGCAAGGGAAATGATCAGCCGATTTTCTTCAACTCAGGAACTGGATCCATGGCAATCAACTTATCACCGCAGTGACTCTCGTATGAATGGAATTGTGTGTGAAAAGACAACTTCTTGATGAAAACATAAAGTATTGTACTTTAAAGGTACAATTACATGAAAAATAAAAAAGAAGAAAAAGAGGGTTATTGCTAGGGAGACAAGCTACCTTTCTTTAAGCCCTCTTACAGAAATAAATATTAGGAAAGCCTCTTCCAGTTAACATTGTATTAACAGACTGTTAAAGCGCACAGTGTGGAGTGATGAATGATGCCATTAAGTGTAGCTAGACGCAAGAAGCTTAGAATTTCTTAATTACTGGTATATTAGTAGTAATAAATGCCATACAGAGATTGCATTTTCACTCTACTAAACAAGATCTATCCCTTCACAGTGTTTATTTAAACAACTTCAGCATATATTCACATTTATCTCATACTTCCATATTGTCTGTAATAAGGCTGACAGGAAGCGATGGTCTAAGCTTGCAAACCTCAGTTGTTATTCAGGAAAGGGTTCTCAAAAAGTCTAAATGATCATTCATGCCAAACCGTAGCTGTTAAATATAGTGCTGTACAGGTTTTCAAAGTCCAATACGAAAGTAATGACAGGCCCTCTTCCAATCCTCTGATTGTAGCACCGTTTTCCTCATGATCTCAGTTGTCTGACTGCAAGCTTAAAGGGGTTCTCCGGGAATTAAGAAAATGAAAATACTTAAATATTACTTTATTATAAATATATTACCTATTACCTATCATTAGTTATAATGGCTCGTTTTGTCCAGGGAGCAATCATTAGGAATAATAAAATGGCCACCATCCCACTAGTCCACACAAAACCTGTCCTAATTACACAGGAGGACAAGTTAAAGAGCTGCCTCATCTTCCTCTCTGACTTGTCGGGGATTGTGATCCCGAATACAGTTTAATATGATCTTCAGATGAATCTCTGCAGGAATGGAGTTCATGAGGAGACATGAAGTACAGAGAGGAGGGTGAGAGGGATGAGCAGCAGCTCTTGTATGCAGTCTCCATTACCACAGCCTGTCCTGACCGTCCTCTGTACTTCATGTCTCCTCATGGACTCCATTCCCACAAAGATTAAGCTAGATATCATATTAAACTGTATTCAGGATCATAATCTCTGACAAGCTAGATATCATATTAAACTGTATTCAGGATCATAATCTCTGACAAGCAGAGCAGAGAGGAGGATGAGGCAGCTGCATAGTTCAGTGTTGTGAGTAACTTGTCCTCCTGTGTGATTAGGACAGGATTTATGTGTACTAATAGGACGGTGGCCATTTTATTTCTCCTAATGATTGCTCCCTAGACAAAATGAACCATTATAGCTAATGAAAAGTATTTGGGAATATATTTGTACTAAAGTAATATTTAGGTATTTTCATTTTCTTAATTCCCGGAGAACCCCTTTAAGGTCATTAGATAGATGAAATAATATCAGAAGCCATAACTCCGTCCTCATAAAACCAACATCCTCAGAACCCAAGTAATTGTGTTCAGCCTGACATGGGCTTCGCAGAGAGTCTAAACACACTGGACAGGAGGCATTTCTCGGTATGAAGGATCTGGCTTTCTGGAAATCATAACTCAATCGTATTTGGTATTTGTATGACCGGGATGAGGCGACTCAAATGATGGGAACTAACATGTACCCGCAGTCCCTGTCGTACAGCGAGAAATCGTCTGGATTCATATTGCCGTGTCAGTAGGTCGTTTGGAAAGGTGTGGCAAAACTTGAATAATGTCAGACTGCCTAGAAGGCCGGACTGAAAGGGAGAGAGGTTCCTTCATAGCCCACCCTCGGCTGAGGGGGGATAAAAATAGGTGGTTGTGAACAGTTCATTGTCAGCCATTTGGAGATCCATATCATTTGGAGTGACTGCTCATATTCTGAGTTGTCCCCACAGCCGGAATATAACTGCTGCATCTCTGTAGACTAATATTCTGTATTTTATCCCTTTTATTCTATATGTCTACTGCATCATTATTGTATGTATATGTTAGTTTTATCTTTTATATCACAATTTCTTTTTGTATTGCACTACACTATTGTGTATTAAATTTAAAAATTGATAAGTCTCTTCCTTGGTGTCTTATAGAACTTGCTCTTTTGAAGGGAATAATGTTACCGTTACGTACTGATTCAGTGGGCTTTAGGTGCCATATAGATGACTGGTGTTACAGTGTTTAGTTTTTGTTCACAGAATCTGTGCATATAGGTATCTATTGCCTAATAGTATAGGTGGTGGTAGAAATTGCGATAGGAAATATTGGGGTGTTAGCATAATTCCATCTTCTAAAATAGGTGTGCGGGAATTTATGTGGTAAATTGATGAGCTTGCTAGTATAATTCAACCCCGTGATGTGACCCGAAGGTAGGGATGGTCACAGTCCTATTTTTTTTAATCAAATGTCTCCCTCTGTATTACAAATGGTGACATCTGTTTTAAATAAGGAAGACATTTCCAACTGCCTTGTTTCTGTGCCATCTGCAGAACTAATACGCTACGTCCCTCCTCACCACACATTATACAAGGGTATGCTGAGGATATGAAAATCAGAAGCAGATCCTTAAAGGGGTTGTCCCATGAAAAATATTCTTTGTTAGAAATTGTCATGTATTATATGACCTCTGGTTTTTATTTTTTACATTAGTCATGGGATAACCCCTTTAAATATGTGTCTTTGTTGACAAACATTAAAATAGGATTTTGTACAACCTCATTCACATGGGCGACTGTTACTTGTCAGGAAAATCTCCTTACTAATACAGTAAATAAGACAAGGTTCCCATAGTCATTAATGGCCAAAGGGTGTGCTTTTGATAAACATTTGATAAACATTTGACAAATATAACTTGGTATTCCACAGCCCCAACCTGCAGGTGTATTTTTAAGTGGCTGTTCAAGGACAAATATATGCAATTTTATAGGCATATAATTGCATACATCTTGTCATGCATTTGGTGGGACTGTTTAAGATAGCTCCCCCAAATGTAAACACTGAGCTCAGCGTGAGCTTGTCCATAGGTCTGTGTAATTGTCATGTCGTCCCTGTTTGTAGTCTGTTGCCAAGGAGACAGTGAAAAGCCACTGATATTCTATGCCTTGAATTTACAAATGAAAAATAGAAAATAACGTCAAATCAGAATAATAGTTTATTCTGAGGGTCATCACTATCCTCTATTCTATGATAGGAGAGCCTAATGGTCCATTCAGCCTTAACATTCCTTGTTGGAGAAAAGGGTAGCAAGGCACCCAGGGTGTTCTACTATAAGTGGAACTTCTAGAAGGTTACTTTCTTGAAAAAGGAGCCACAGAACCTACCCTTTTGGTATGTACTTCTTTCCTAACATTGGAATGATTTCTACACCTGATGGAACCATTGAGAGAACACTCAAAACACTATTTACTAATTTCCTGGAAGGCCTCCACTCCCGGGCACTATTGCACACAACATCCTTATACCAATGACATCAGGATTTTTTATGCAAAGGAGCTTGGAAGCGGAGGAAAGCACAGGAATGGGGTCAGATGATTAGCTGTACATCTAGTCTGAGGTCTGTAAAGCGGTCATTTGAGGTTTGGCACCCGGATCTATAAATGGGATTGGACTGGATATGTAGCCTTTATCTCTGAATTCCTGACAGCTCATAAACACTCATTTAAAGCCTATAAGTTTGACGAGAATTAAAAGGGTTGTCCGAGTTATGAAAAAAAAATATAGCACTGTAAATCTGATGGGCAGCAATATATAACTAAGTACAGCAGGTTTTAGGCAAAAAAATCTATATTTTCTCATTTCCCTGGTTCTCTTCTGGCCTTTGTTTACCTGCAGTAATAACAATCTCTGACCCTCCCCCTTCCTGCTATGCAAAGGGAGTGAATACAAGAGCTGCCCTGAGTGACATGTCTGTCTGCTGGAATACTCAGCAGCATGTTGTATGTGTAGGACTACAAGACCCAGCTGTACAATGACAATGCTGATACACACATGAACTTTCCCCTACCTGTTCTTGTGCAATACAATTCCTCTACAGCTCCTATGCCCAGCATTTGTCTCCTCACTGTCTGCAGTGTAAATCCTGTTGTAAAGCCTTGAGCCATCAGTGTGTTCTGGCTGAAGGGGTTAATGTTTTATCTGAAGGAATCCAGGGAGAGAGCAGATAGCAGCCCGGCAGTGTAGGGGGGCGTGGCCAGTGACGTCTCATGTATGTTATCTGATGTCTGAGGCTTGTGCACGAAACATCACAGACCAGGGAGATAAGGTGACATCACAGGTCATGTGACCCTCAGTGAACTCTGAGAAACCAGCAGCTTTAGAAGCACAAAGTGTATGGGAAAGTTGTTATACTTGACAAGTTAGTAACCGACAAAGAACAAAAAAATAACTTGGACAACCCCTTTAAGCTATAATGAGTGTTTATGAGCTGTCAGGAGTTCAGATAAGGGCTACACATGGAGTTGTCAGAGCAGTTCTCTGATGGATTCTCTGCAACAGAAAGTAAGATAGTCTGCAGATACACTAAAAGTGAAGGTTGTACAACAAATGAAAAATTTTAAGATCAATTGAAAAAGAAAACAAATTTTTTAGCCCCAAATGAGTAAAACACAATTATATAAACATTGCCCTGAAGGTTTTCATAGCCTTCAAGTATTATTAAACAGGTTGTCCGAATAGTAAAACAAACATTATAAAACCTCACAACCTGGCCACTCCCATTTTAGTGCTTCACAAATTTCATCTGGTCTCTACTTTCTAGACCCTCTTGACCCACAGAAAATGACCACTCAGCCAATCACTCACTGAGGCAGGTCACCAGCTGGACAAACCCTTTAATGGAAAAATCACTGCTAATTAATCTTTTAGTCCACAGTTTTGCTTCCAATTTCTGCAGTCAGAAATGTGTTCTCTTGACAGAGAACATTTATAGGAATCTAAATTCACATCATGTACCAGCAATGTCTTTCGCTTGTAACATGTTTATGAAATGTGCTCAGCTAGAGGAAAATGTCATGTAATACATAGAGATGCAGAAGCAAAAGGTTACCTAAGCAGTAAAACGGTATTGAATCTGCACTTTAATTGGTATATGTTGTATTCGTTATACTACAGATCTCCTTAATTGCAATTAGTGACATGAAGACTACGAGCCGAGTCTGATCACTCACTGAAATCTGCTGTTAATGAACCTATAACAGCAAGAACTGTGGTGAGGAGTTACATCATTCTGAATTTTGATTAGAATCAATTACAACTTTAGACTTTCCTTATTTAAGGTACAATGAGCAAGGAGAAATACGTTATCACAGTGTGGTGAGCCAGCATTCAGAGAGTTAAACTATAAAATGATCCTAATCTCTTGGCAGGCTTCATCTATTCATTATTAGGACTTCTATTTTTATCATCAACTTATATTTCATTGGTCGAAATGTTAATTATCACAGATGGATATTTTGGGCACAGAGCAAGGAAATTAGATTTAGCAGTACCTCTTTATATATTATCATGTCAGCGATTTTGTGACAGTAATTGTAATATTTCCTGTAATGCCCTCTAGTGGTCAAATGTTTAAAAAAGAAATTGTGTGGTGCTATTGCTTCCTGACTTAGTGTGAATATTTTATATACCAGATGGCTCCAATGATAACTAAAAATGCAGTAATTAATAACGTGATTTTGTATCTTTTAAATGTTTTATAGGATCTGTCAAAGGTCAGATGAAAAACTAATTTATTGCTAGCAATGTATGCCTCGTCATAGAGTTACAAATGTACCGGAGCTGTATAACTCTTCTAATAACCTGAAGCTGTAAATGTCACGGAAGACCGGCGGCGCGCTCCCCGCTTGCAGCACCGCCGGACTTCCGCTATCACGGAGCGAGGACGCAACATGCGTCCTCGTCTCCATAGTGACGAGAGGCGGGGAGCGTCGGGCGCGCTTCCGGATGCTGCGTGCCCGGCGTCCCCGCCCCCCTAGACACGAGCAGTGGGCGGTACTGAGCGCTGGCCCGGCAAGCCAGCGCTCAGAGTATATATATATATTTTAGGTTGCCCTTATGTATTGGGTCATGTGGCGCTGGCCACGCCACATGGCCAAATTTGTGCATATTTGAGCGCTGGTCACGTTTGGCCAGCGCTCATTATGCAAATGAGGTCATGTGACGCTGGCCCCGTCACATGACCCATTGGAGGGCTATTTAAAGGAGTCCAGTTGCCCTCTCAAATCGCCTGTGATTAGTTACCCCTTTGATCAGTGCTCGTGCGACCTTTGTGCTTGGACAGTTACTTGGATTTGGACTTTTGGATTCTGGACTTTGACCTCTCTCTTGCTTCACCCCTGGTATTTACGTGACCTCCTGTGTTTGACCCGGCTTGCTGACTACTCTTCCATTGTGTTTGTCCTGTCTGTGTTGTGTCCGTCCCTGTGTTCCCTTTCCCTCCTGCGCACTTATCCAGTGTAGGGACCGCCTTCGTGGTTGTCCGCGGCTACCTAGGGCCGACTGAGGCAAGTAGGCAGGGAAAGAAGGAGGGGTTCAGCGCAGGGCTCACCACCCTTGTCTTCCCCTCATGACAGAATCACAGGCCCCAAAAATTTCATGGAGCAGTTGCGGGCTCTCATGGACCAGGTTCAAGGGATGGCCCAAGCGATCCAGGATCTGGCCGAGAGGCTCCAGCATCAGGAGCAGCTCCAATCCGTACCAATAGTGGCTCCCTCTACATCCAGCCCCATCGTGGAGCCTCATGTTAAGCTGCCGGATCGATTTACGGGGAACCGGAAGACCTTCCGTTCCTTTAAGGAAAGTGTGAAATTATATTTCCGCTTACGCCCCCACTCCTCGGGTTCCGAGCAGCAGCGGGTGGGAATAATTATTTCCTTGCTGCAGGGTGATCCGCAGGAGTGGGCCTTTTCGTTACCCCCTGACTCCCCTAGTCTGCTGACTGTGGACGCGTTTTTTCTGGCCTTAGGCCTGTTATATGAGGAGCCTGACTTGGCTGCAGTTGCTGAGTCTCAGCTCAGGGACATTCGGCAGGGTAACCGTCCAGTAGAGGATTATTGCGCGGAGTTTAGGAAGTGGTGTGTCTCTTCTGGATGGAATGACCCAGCCTTAAGAAGTCAATTCCGGGTGGGGCTGTCTGACCAACTGAAAGACCTTCTGGTGTGTTATCCCACTCCTGATTCCTTAGAGGCGACCATAACCTTAGCCATTAAGCTAGACCGACGGGTGAGAGAGAGACTGAGGGAACGTTCTAGCATCCCTCAGGTTGCCGTTTTGCCTGAAATTCCTCTTCCAAGTCCATCTCCTACCAGAGTTCCTGAGGAGCCCATGCAGTTAGGTGGAACCGTAAGGGACCAGAGACGCCTGAAGGGAGCCTGTTTTTACTGCGGTGAAACGAACAACTGGCTCCAGCAGTGTCCCAAACTTCCGCCCTCTAGGAGATCTCCAGCGGGAAGTAAGGTAACTCCAGCGGTGGTAAGAAGGAAAGTTTTGCTACCTATCTCTGTTACCTATGATCAAATTAAGGGGGTTGGTCAAGCATTTGTTGATTCAGGTTCTGCCGTTAATTTTATTAATTTTGATTTTGTACAATCTGTGGGTATTCCGCTAGTTCCTTTAAGGGAGGTAATTCAAATCATTGCTTTAGATTCCACACCATTAAATAATGGGAGAGTGGAGTTTTGTACTCCCGAGGTTTCCTTAACGGTGGGAGTTTTCCATACTGAGACTTGCTCCTTCCTGGTCCTAAGGGATTTACCTGCTGACCTCGTTTTAGGTCTGCCGTGGTTACAGGACCACAACCCTGTGATCAACTGGCCTGCAGGTGAATTAGAGAAATGGGGAGGTGATTGTTCCAAATGTTGCAAATCAGTATTGCAGTTTGGAGGTACCACTGAGTCTCTTATCCTGCCCGGATATATCAGAGATTTTCAGGATGTATTCTCCATGTCCGAGACTGAGTTCCTTCCTCCTCACCGGCAATATGATTGTGCCATTGATATTATTGAGGGTTCTAAGTATCCTAAGGGCCGTATTTACAATCTCTCCACTCCTGAGCGTCAATCCATGAGGGATTATCTTAAGGAGAGTCTGGCCAAGGGTCACATCCGGCCTTCAGTTTCCCCCATGGGGGCCGGATTTTTCTTTGTTGGTAAGAAGGATGGAGGATTGAGGCCCTGTATTGATTACAGGGAACTTAACAAGATCACGGTCAAAAACAGGTACCCGCTGCCCCTTATCCCTGACTTACTGAACCAGATTCAAGGCGCCTGCTGGTTCTCTAAGCTGGATTTGAAGGGAGCTTATAACCTGATTAGAATCAGGGAGGGGGATGAATGGAAGACGGCCTTCAATACCCCTGAGGGGCACTATGAGTATTTAGTAATGCCCTTTGGGCTAAGCAATGCACCCGCGGTGTTCCAGAATTTTGTTAATGACATTTTTAGACCTTTTATTGGGAGGTTCATGATTGTCTACATTGACGACATCCTTATTTTTTCTGCAGATTGGAAATCTCACGTTTCTCATACCAGGCAGGTGTTAGAGGTGTTACATGAAAATAAACTATTTGTCAAAGGGGAGAAGTGTATCTTTGGCGTTCAGGAGGTGGCCTTTTTAGGATACATTTTGACCCCTTTTTCTTGCAAAATGGACCCAGCTAAGGTGCAGGCCATCCTTGATTGGGTGCGACCCTCCTCCCTTAAGGCGCTCCAACGATTTTTAGGGTTTGCGAACTTCTATCGCAAATTTATTAAAAATTTTTCGTTGGTGATCAAACCAGTTACAGATCTAACTCGCAAGGGAGCGGATCTAGTTAATTGGCCCCCTGCAGCTATTGAAGCCTTTGAGAAGCTAAAACAGTGTTTTACTAATGCCCCTGTGTTAATCCAGCCTGACCAGAATGAGCCCTTTATAGTTGAGGTGGATGCATCTGAGGATGGGGTAGGGGCAGTACTGTCCCAGGGGTCCTCCACCTTAACCAATCTTAAGCCTTGTGCCTTTTTCTCCCGCAAGTTCTCGTCTGCTGAGAGGAACTATGATATTGGTAATAGGGAGTTGTTGGCCATTAAGTGGGCATTTGAGGAGTGGCGTCACTTCCTGGAGGGGGCATTACATCGCACTGTGGTCCTCACGGATCATAAGAATCTTATGTTTTTGGAGTCTGCTAAACGTTTGAATCCCAGACAAGCGAGGTGGGCTTTGTTTTTTACTCGTTTTGATTTTTGTGTCACCTTTAGACCAGGAAGCAAGAACATTAAGGCTGACGCCTTATCCCGGAGCTTTCAGGCGTATCAGCCTCCTGACGTTCCTCCTGAGCCCATCCTGCCGGCTGACATCATTGTGGCCGCTACCTCGTCTGATCTAGCATCCGAAATCTCAGCAGGACAGCATCTCGCTCCCACTGGTACCCCCAATGACAAATTGTTTGTGCCGGCTCATTTGCGTTTGCGACTACTGGGTGAGTGCCATAACTCTGTATTATGTGGACATCCTGGTATCAATGCCACCAGGGAGTTAGTCTCTAGGCAGTATTGGTGGCAATCGATTTCCAGGGATGTTCAGGCTTTCGTAACTGCGTGCAACACTTGTGCCAGATCCAAGAATCCCAAGACACGGCCTATGGGTGAGTTACGTCCATTACCCATACCTAGCAGACCATGGTCGCATTTGTCCATGGACTTCATCACGGATTTACCTTGCTCTGAGGGTAAAACTGTGATTTTGGTTGTGGTTGACAGATTTAGCAAGATGTGTCATTTTATTCCGTTGTGTAAGTTACCTTCTGCTAAGGTCTTGGCGTCTGTATTTTTGGACCACATAATTAAATTGCATGGTATTCCAGAGAACATTGTATCGGACAGGGGGGTTCAGTTTGTGTCTAAATTCTGGAGAGCTTTCTGTAAGAAGATTGAAATATCTTTGTCCTTTTCGTCGGCCTTTCATCCAGAGACCAATGGTCAGACTGAGCGTCTTAATCAATCTGTTGAGCAGTATCTCAAATGTTATGTGACAGATAACCAGCTTGTGTGGGCCAGATACCTGTCTCTGGCCGAATTTGCTATTAATAACCGAGTGAATTCCTCCTCTGGGGTTTCACCTTTCTTCTGTAATATGGGCTTTCATCCACGCTTTGGTTCCTTTTCTTCATCCTCTTCGGTTGTTCCAGAGGTCAATGTTTTTTCTCAAGAACTGTGCACAGTTTGGGCACAGGTTCAGTTGAACCTGGAAAAGGCCCAAGGAATCCAAAAAACAAAGGCTGATAAGAAACGTTCTAAGGGTGTGAATTTCAAGGTGGGGGACATGGTATGGTTGTCGACAAAAAATCTACTCATGAAGGTACCATCTTATAAGTTTGCGCCTCGCTTCATTGGTCCATACAGGATCACCAAGGTGATCAATCCGGTATCGTTTGAATTATGTTTACCCGACTCCCTTCGCGTTCATAATGTTTTTCATATGTCCTTGCTGAAACGTTATGTTGCTCCCGTTGGTCCAGAGGAACAGTCCTCGCCTCTGGTCGAGGTGGAGGGACAACTGGAGCACGAGATTGCTAGAATCATTGATGTGAGGAGGGTTCGGAATTCCTTTCAGTACCTGGTACACTGGAAGGGGTTCGGGCCGGAGGACAGGTCTTGGGTGCCCTTGACCAGGATGCATGCAGATTCACTCATCCGGAAATTCCATCTGCAGCATCCTGATAAACCTGCTCCAGCTGGTAAGGGTCCGGTGGCCCCTCGTGAAGGGGGGGTACTGTCACGGAAGACCGGCGGTGCGCTCCCCGCTTGCAGCGCCGCCGGACTTCCGCTATCACGGAGCGAGGACGCGACATGCGTCCTCGTCTCCATAGTGACGAGAGGCGGGGAGCGTCGGGCGCGCTTCCGGATGCTGCGTGCCCGGCGTCCCCGCCCCCCTAGACACGAGCAGTGGGCGGTACTGAGCACTGGCCCGGCAAGCCAGCGCTCAGAGTATATATATATATTTTAGGTTGCCCTTATGTATTGGGTCATGTGGCGCTGGCCACGCCACATGGCCAAATTTGTGCATATTTGAGCGCTGGTCACGTTTGGCCAGCGCTCATTATGCAAATGAGGTCATGTGACGCTGGCCCCGTCACATGACCCATTGGAGGGCTATTTAAAGCAGTCCAGTTGCCCTCTCAAATCGCCTGTGATTAGTTACCCCTTTGATCAGTGCTCGTGCGACCTTTGTGCTTGGACAGTTACTTGGATTTGGACTTTTGGATTCTGGACTTTGACCTCTCTCTTGCTTCACCCCTGGTATTTACGTGACCTCCTGTGTTTGACCCGGCTTGCTGACTACTCTTCCATTGTGTTTGTCCTGTCTGTGTTGTGTCCGTCCCTGTGTTCCCTTTCCCTCCTGCGCACTTATCCAGTGTAGGGACCGCCTTCGTGGTTGTCCGCGGCTACCTAGGGCCGACTGAGGCAAGTAGGCAGGGAAAGAAGGAGGGGTTCAGCGCAGGGCTCACCACCCTTGTCTTCCCCTCGTGACAGTAAACCGCTGTATATGGATTGCATATTGCCATTTATTGCGTATTTGTTGAGACATTTACACCAAAATTCTGCTATAATGTATAGGAAAAATGTAAGTGAATGAGGTTTTAAGAAATATAATAAAAATCAGCAGTGGATTCTAAACATTTTAAAATCTGCAGCAGTGTAATGGGTAAAATTGCATTTTACATGCCAATTTCCAGTCTCTTACAAAGGCATATTTTATATGCCTATTTGAAGAGAAGAGAAATAGCGAAACATACACAACAAATATAAAACTAGCAATACACGAGATAGCTGCCGGCACAATACTTGTTTGGTCAGCAGCTATCCCTCTGATCCATCGATACATATACCTACTTGGTTCAGCAGAACATGCATACAAGTATGTAGTGAGTGGGGAATGTTGCTGCCAGACAACCTTGGCAGTGTCTTATTTCCCTGAGAATACAATGATCAAGCAGTTGAAATCCAACATGCCCGATCCATATCACCAATACACTAGTGTGTGTGTTTAGCTTTATGTTGGGATCATTTTAGTTTAGGTAGCCCTTAATCATTTTATTTACAATCTAATAGATTACCTTGAACGTAAAGCGTTAGTTTATGGTGATGACGTAACAATATGTTGAATACTTAAAACTCTTCTTAAGGGTACATTCACACGACCGTGTTGAGTCCTTTCCGTTTTGCGGTCCGCAAATAACTGAACCGTGTGTCCGCATTTTGCAGAAGAATGGCTTCCGAATGTGTTCCGCATGTCTTCCGTTTTTTACGGTCCGCAAAAAACGGAAGGTTTAAAAAAAAAAAAAAAGAGAGAGGAAAAAAAAAGAATAATTCATAGTTGTCAAGGCCTTCAATTATACGGATCCGCAAAAAACGGATAACATACGGAAACCATTCCGTATGTCATCCGCAATTGCGGATCCATAGACTTGAATGGGGCTGCGGACCGATCTATGCGGACAATAGTAGGACAAGCTTCATATTCTTGCGGACCAGAAATGCGGAAATACGGATGTGGACAACATACTGAATGTTGTCCGCACATTTTATTCACCCATAGGAATGAATGGATCCGCATCTATTCCGCAAAATGCGGAACGGATGCGGATCGGACGCGGATAAAATTATACGGTCGTGTGAATGTACCCTAAATGTGACATACTACAGGAATTGTCAATCTATCGGCACAGACAGTTAAAGGACAAATTACAGTTCATCCTGATAAATAAAAAGTAAATCACAATACAAGCCCTATTAGACTGACCGATGTTCGGACAGGATGAGCACAGATTGACGATAAACACGTCAATGTACCTGTCTTTTACACGGTCCAATGCAAAAAGAATGGAGGTGAAACAATTGCTGCTGCGGTCGTTCCTCCCTCATTGAGTTGCCTTGATTATCGGCAGGGAGATGTGCTACTGATAATTGTACATTTAATTCCAGCTTCCTCATTTATCAGCTAATCGGTGACATAATTATGTGGGCCAATTAGTGGGAACCAGCATTCCTATAAATGCATGTTTCCAGTAAATGGCCAGAAAATTGTTTGGTCTAATAGGGCCTTATCAATATGGCAGAGATTAGAATCAATAGAGGAAGAGAAGGTCTTGGATATACATGGGATAATGCACTTAATGCCAATTAATAGGTGCAAAAATAAATACAATAAAAAAGAGAGTTAAATGTGTTATTCAAATATAATACTACAAATAATAATCTACTTTGTACAGCGTCAACATATTCCACATCAACCTTAGAATAAGGGTAAATTGACAAGGAATTAAAACAAGTAAACAAACAATGAAGCAAGATCCATGCCCATAAGAGCTTACAATCTAAATGGAATAGAAGGTATGACATACTTTATACATGGTGCTAATTTTGTCCAGGAGACAGTCCCCTTGTGTTGGTTGAAGGAATAGAAATAAAGCTGCATGACCATGTCAACCAGTCCATATCTGATTCTACACAGATACAGTGCCTTGCAAAAGTATTCGGCCCCCTGGAACTTTTCAACCTTTTGCCACATTTTAGGCTTCAAACAAAAAGATATAACATTTTACATTTTTGTTGAAGAATCAACAAGTGGGTCACAATTGTGAAATGGAACGAAATTTATTGGATCATTTAATCTGATACTCCTTCGCAAGGCACTGTATAAAGTGATGCTCCAACGTTAGCTAGTTGAAGAGAGAGTGAAGTGGAGATTTTTGTGACTAGCTCAAGTTGGGTATGGGGCATGAACTATGGCACATAGGCCATAAACAAAGATAAAGTCCGCTCACTGCTCCTCTTCCCCTTCACTGCCCATAGACTTCTATGGGTAACTGTAGACTGATCCTTCAGTGAGCAAGCAGCCTGTCTTGATCTCTTAAGATTTAGCACAGATTTCAGAGAGAATGTTAGTATAGGAAGGTGGGAGAAGCAGATGCTTTTTGTCTGATAAGAGATATGCTAAGTTTCTCATATTTGCCTGTGCTATTTTTTTCTGCAAAATTATGTGAAAAGTTAGTTACCATTTAAGGGGGTGTCTATCTCATTAATCCCACCAGTAAATAATTTTCTCCGTAATAAATATGTGCAGCATATCTCTAAAATATATTAATATAGTGACCACAAAAAAATATACCAATAATGCAATTACCAACTAAAACCATGAATGAATATTGACTAAGGCTGTGGTCACACTAGTTTACAGATCCTATTATTTATTTATTTTTTATAGCTATGTTTGTTTTTGCTCCATGCACACTCATGACATCCACATATGCCCCCACAACAACCTCAATGATCCCAAACCCACATAATTCTAAGCACAGTAATTCTACAGGACAGTACAGGTGACTTTGCATGAGCCAGTATGCCCCCTCCCCCAGACTTCTAGCCACATACTGTGTCCTCATGGCAAAAATACTGTACCTTAGTTACAGTTCCCACCAAAGATTTAGCCTAGTGGTCATGATTGCTTCTCTGTTAACGAATATTGAATTGTAACCACTTACATGTACAATTGATCAACAGCCACGGACTTCATGAGCGTCATGTGTAGGAATGGGTGGACTGGCTATAAACCTTATAGCAGGGGTGCCAACTTGTGGCCCTCCAGCTGTTGCAAAACTATAACTCCCAAAGTGCCTGGACAGCCTACAGTTATCAGCTTACAGCAGGGCATGATGGGAGTTGTAGTTTTACAACAGCTGGAGGGCTGCAGGTTGAGCATCCCTGCCCTATAGGAAAATTTCCTGGTGGGCCAATGCCCAGGGGACCAGCTGAGCCCTCCTCAATGCCGTTGGCCAGGTACATAATGTTCTGATTCTCTCAGAAACTGGCATGAAGCCACAGGTGCCTTCCTGAATTCAACTGTTCTCAGAATGGTGATGCACCAGTATTTTATGCTGTGATATTTGGTTCTGTTGGGGTGGTACTTTGTGCAGCTTTACGGTATTGCTGGTCCCGCCTACTTCTGTGGTCCCTGCCTAGTTGTGACTTGCGTTGGCACTGCCTACTTGTGTTGCCCCACCTTCTGTCAATTCTCCTGCAACATGGGGCCACTTTTAGTTTTTTTTTTACAGGGCCACTTTAAGTTCCAAGTCCACCCTTTGTGTAAGAGGCACTACGGTGCATGGCCCTGACAGTGTCCTTAGTGGAAATTCTGTTTAGCACCTAGTTTTCTTTCTGGCACAAAAATCATATCTATTATGTCTAAAAGTGTATGGTACTACAAGTGTATGGTGTAACTGATTGCAATTAAGCAATGCAGTTGTTACAGAAGGGCAGGTTGTGATTTCCCAGCCTACTGAAATGCATTGCATGCATTGATTTGTAATGCAATGCATCTGGACTGGGGCTCGTGCAGCAAGTGTCATCTCTAGGTCCAACCTAATGTAGGATAATTGAAAAGTCTTTCCATAACACTTTCTTGTGCATTAGTATTGTACTTGCAGAATTCCTAAAAACGTCTTCAACAGCATCTCATAAGACTTCCACTTTGTGCCCCACTTAACATTCCATTTCGTTACTCAGTTTGGTCCTATGTTGTAAATTGCCAGAGAATAACCTAGCATTTTATATATCAGGCCTTTGGAATGTTATAATATTGAAGCTGCAATTAGTCTCCACTTTGCTTGAGAAGTTAAGAGTGTACTAGCATAACACTGAAGCGATCACAGTGATGTATGTCCTCATGCTATGTACAGTGAACATGTCCATAAATTAGAATGAGAAAATGAGCCTGATAGAACACAGGGACCTAGAATAGTAACTGCTCTCCAGTGCCCGCAAAGCTAATTGAACTGAACCGCTGGTAACTTTCACCAGGCTAATTCTCTGCAGTTTGAAGGAAGGAAATTAATTATGAGAAAATTGTAAAGCTCAACTTTATTTCCTCCAGGCACTGTAAACACTGCATTGGAATCTGGAAGCGTACCAGGATTACAGAAACCGGTAGATACAAATAGATCCTATGGGCATTCTAGATACAAATGAGTACACAGATACTTTGATTCTTCCAAGCTTCTATTCCAGGTCTATTCAAGCACCAAGAAAACTGACTTAGTAATTTCTAAAACTGAAAAAGTATTTTAATGCTGTTTTTGAGACTGGTACAGCGTGTAACCTTAGGGAGGAGGGCACAGTCAGAGTCTGTTTTCTCTCTCCCTGTTCTTGCACAATGTAATTCATCTATCTCTGTCTGAAATAATCATTTTAAGCTTCACAGAGAAAGGATTAATTAAACCTGGAAAGGGTTGCATGCCCATAGTTGTGTACAAAGTCTATAAAAGGGACAGCCATGATGCCTTGGCACCGTTCCTAAATGTACTTGTTTCTTTGAAGTGGTGGAAAAAGTGGCAAAGACTGCCAACCTGAAAGATGAGGATCAGAGAGGTACCGTACCTCTATTGTCATGTTAAGATTAACAAGAAATGAATCCTGGCACCGTTTCTTGGATCTGAAAAACAAGTAAAGCCCATATTTGACATGAATATATATCAAATACTGTTTATCTCTGGTCTGAGGAACATATCTGAAACAAGTGAAAGACTGATATTTCACTGTAGCCACTCTTTGTCTTCCCTACATAATGTTACCATGTTAATGGGGAAGTTGTTCAAATGATAAATTAAGGATTGGCGGCATGATAAACATTGATTTAACGTCACACATGCCATCCAACATCAGCAATATGAAGAGAAGTAGTTTTCCATGTGAAACACATTTTGGCCTGATTTACAAAGGTGGGATAAAAGGGGAATGTTTCTTTGATGTTTCCACGGCAGTTTGGCAAGTGACATATGGCATCTGATAAGTTGCTATGGGATACACATTATGTCTTCATAGAAGAGGTCTGTGGTTTTCCACTTACCACTCGGAATATTAAACATTCTAATATGTCACAGGCAGATGTTTGGGTAACAACCTGGCACCACACTGATCTTCATCACTTGACTCATTTGAATTTCCCATAATGTCATTAAGACAGAGCTGGAACTTAAGGTGGTAGTAATCAACAATAACAAGTGTTCACTTTGGATGTCTGCAGCAGAATGTATGTTTTGGCCCCAAATATCCTGTAACAACTGTAGGTAGGGACAGACAAGGACAATGAGCCCTAAGGCTAGTACCCAACCCACTTTCCCTACCTACTTGCAGTACAAGCCCTAGATAGCTAGACCACAACTGGTCGCTGGTCCCTACGCTATATAAGTGCAGAGATGGATTAACAAACAAAGACAGACAAACAGACAGACAGACAGAAAAATACAATACCTGAGTTGTCAGAAATGGGTCAGAACCTGACGGGCAACGCAGTACCAAAACATGAGACAGAGAGTGGTCAGAAGACACAGAGGAATCAATCAGCAATGCAGGAACAGAGAAAAAGGAACCTAGCTAATGAGCCAAACAAAGACTCATTGGCAATGGTGTATGACCAAGAAAGGATTTGAATAGAGCACAGAGTGCCTAGATCAGAACCTGATAGGTCCATGTCTCAGTGCTCCATTAGTCAGAAACACTAGCACACAGTAATAGAGCAGCTGAGCAATCAGCCCACTGCTAATCTCTCCCAGCACACATCTGCTGCGGGGAGAATCAGAGCATTGCATCCTGTTACTAAGGATGCAATTGCGTCACCGGGGGACTTGGCTCAGCAGTGCATCTCTCCTGGCACGGCTGTGCTGAGGCTCGTGCCGCTGGAGCCCAGACAGGTAAGTTTGTTACATATCCCAGTTACCGTGAATAGAAATGAGAGACAGATGAAACTCTAAGTAATATGGTACATGGCCCTCAAAGAGCTCTCAATAGTTTTAGCTATCTTGCCTCCATTCCAGTGACATTCACTCATAATGGGGCCAGCCACAGTGCCCAAAAAAGACCTAATCAACTGCAATCTATAATAAAGCTACTCTCCACACTAGTCTTCACTACTGTACACTGCTCTCCTTCACTGCTGCTGAAAATAAATTAGAAGTGAGAACATACAGTAGGTAGGAGTCATCAGAAGATGAAGAACACCTCTGCTGTGAAAATAGGTTGGGGACTCAATTTAGCATTAGAGTGCTGGCAGTCTCCCACATAAATTGACATATTTGGGATAGGTGGTTTCACATAATACAATGAACCAGTATAAATAATAGCATTATTAAAGATTTCAGTGTAGTATTTTAGTAGGCCATAAAAAGCATGTGACAGTATGGGGACTCTATCATGTTTCTGTCTGCTCCCTGAATCAGTTAGTTGGCTTTGCATTATGAGGAAATCCATGCTGGTTTCCCTAAAGCAAGAAGATATGTAGACATAACATTATAAGATTGCACTACAACTTTGTGCTGCATGTGAGCTGTTATATATCTCCATGTTACATTGAGCAATTTCTGATCTGAGGGGCTCATTGTTATATTGATCAATTCCCAAGGGCCACAATAAATCTTAGGCTACTTTCACACTAGCGTTTTGGAATTCCGGTATTGAGCTCCGTCATAGGGGCTCACTACCGGAATAAAACGCTTCAGTTTAGTCCCCATTCATTGTCAATGGGGACAAAACTGAACTGAAAGCATTCCGTTCAGTCTTCAGACCAGAGAGCAAACCGCAACATGCTGCGGTTTGCTCTCCGTTCTAGTTATCCGCACCTAAACGGATCCGGAATGACCCCCAATGCAATGCAAGTCAATGGGGAAGGATCCGTTTGGTGTGGACACACTTGTAAACGGATCCGTCCTCCGTTGACTTTCAATAGAGGTTATTCCGGATCCGTTTAAAAGATGCTAAAGATAATACAACCGGATCCGGAATTATGGATCCACAAGGTTATATTATTCACTAAGGCTAGTGTGAAAGTAGCCTTAAAGGGTTATTCCCATCTGACATGGATATGGCATATTGACAGGGTATACCATAAAAGTCTGATAGTGAGGGTTACATTTCCAGTACTTTCACTTGTTTGGAGATTGGAGGGTTCCTTCTCCAGAAAGGAGGAGACCATGCATGCAGCCCTATGCAGCTTAAGGGAGTTCTGGAAACAACTGAGCATTTCCACAGTGCACCATTGCACCTACCTATTCTTTGTTCTGCACTGCATGCCACTTTTATCAGAAAATGCATCTGAACAACCAGTACATGCAGAACAGCTTGTCTGTGTCCAAAAAGTTGGGATTGCATCATAGCATGCAGGTTGTGCACCTCTGATCTATAGACAGAGGAGATAAGAGTTACCATGCTCTTTTGTACGTATAAAGTGAGTGATGATTTATTTATTTTTATTGCAAATTGTTACGTGTGGGTTTTTCCCCATGGATTTCCATTATTCATGCTACCTGCACTTTTTTATTGTAAAACTACCAAGATGTTTATCTAGATGTTCTATGCAGATCATGCTGTTCAGTATGTTATGCCAGAAGCATTTATGATAGAGAAATAATTGGATATCTGTACCAAGCAAGAGAACGTTCAGGAAAAACTACTTCTAAGGCCTCTTTCACACAAGCGTGACGGATTAGGTCCGGATGCGTTCAGGGTGCGTTCAGGAAAACTCGCACCATTTTGCAAGCAAGTTCAGTCAGTTTTGTCTGCGATTGCGTTCAGTTATTCAGTTTTTTCAGCGCGGGTGCAATGCGTTTTGATGCGTTTTTCACTCGCGTGATAAAAAACTGAAGGTTTACAAACAACATCTCTTAGCAACCATAAGGCCCCTTTCACACGGGCGAGATTTCCGCGCGAGTGCAATGCGTGATGCGAACGCATTGCACCCGCACTGAATCCTGACCCATTCATTTTAATGGGGCTTTTCACATGAGCGTTTTTTTTTCACGCATCACTTCTGCGTTGCATGAAAAACGCAGCATGTTCTATATTCTGCGTTTTTCACGCAGCCCAGGCTCCATTGAAATGAATGGGAGTGCGTTAAAAACGCAATGCAACGCATTGCATCCGCATGCAATCCGCGCGTTTTTAACGCAACACATCCGCAACGCATCCTGAACAAATCTGCGACGCTCGTGTGAAAGAGGCCTTAGTGAAATACGCATTGCACCCGCACTTGCTTCAGGATGCAATGCGTTTTTCACTGAAGCCCCATTCACTTCTATGGAGCCAGAGCTAGAACATGCTGCGTTTTTCACGCAATGCAGAACTGATGCGTGAAAAAAAACGCTCATGTACACAGACCCATAGAAATGAATGGGTCAGGATTCACTGCGGGTGCTATGCGTTCATGTCACGCATTGCACCTGCGCGGAAAACTCGCTCGTGTGAAAGGGGCCTAAAACCTACACTTTCAAAAAAGGCATACTTTGTAGAGACGGCTCAATCTCATATGAACTGAAACTGTACCCATGCTATAAAAAAAAGTCCCCTGACCCAACAGTTTCCAGATTCTCATAGACTATGCGGTAGGCTCCATTCTGGTTCTCTGCCCATTTGTAGTGTCATGGATACCCCATTCTCCCGTTAAATTTGTCATGAGCCTCTAGACTCTGGCTACATTTGTGTAAATGACAATAGTTGTGAACATACCCAACAATGAGCACAAATTACATTTTGGCCTTTTGGATCTTGACTGCATTCCATTGTGATATTATCTTTACCAATGCAGAAATTATTTAATTGTATGTTTGGGCCCCATTTTACACTTTAATATCAAACTGATCTCTGGAAAGACACTATGTTAAATATCTTGTGTAGATCCCGAGTTACAGCCTGTATTATAATCCAGAGGCACATTCACTATTCTGCTGGCTTCAGACCACAAGTCTTCCAGCATTACTTGCAACCTCAATGCCAGCACCCAGCTTATTCTAGTCATTCGTATTCTACCATGTGCAGTGATGTAGCTAAAAGTAACCTTGTTAAAGTAAATCAGGTATATTACTAGAACTCAGCTAAACTGTTAGGGATTTATCAGACTACTAAATTGATGTCCATAAAATTACAAATGCAGCTGTAACTTAAAGGGGTATTGCAGTTTTAATGTTATTCTCTGTATGATGAAGTTATACAATTTTTTAAATATAGTTTCTGTATCAATTCCTTGTAGTCTTCGATATCTGTGCTTGCAGTCATTCCATATGAACTTTAATTGTTTACATCCAGAGTATGAAAATCTGTCTTGGTCATGTGATGGATTGCCACCTAGGGATCAATTCACATTAGCGACTGATGCAACTGCATCCACATTAATGGAGTTTCTTTTTAAATGTCCATACATATTAGTGCCCCAAAAATAAAGCTGAACATTATGAACAGTCTCTCCACAAAGCACATGATATAATAGGGGATTAAGGTCCTACTATGAAACAGCAAAGTTAAAGATTGTCTTCACATTTGTCTATTTGTGTATAGACCCACCTATTTAATACACACCATACCACATAAAATCGTACAATCATATATAAAAATTGATTGAATAATAGGACATACATATTAATCAGATAAAGGGGGATCATAACCACATTATAGTGGTAACATACATATAAAGAACACCAAAAAGTGTCAGTTTCATACACAAAGGAATACAATACAAAATGAATATAATAAAATAGCTGTAGAGTAATTGATTTTAACAGTATTTATAAAGTGCAATGCACAAATATCCCACAGAGATAAAATATAAAAGTTGAAGGTATAAGTAAGCAGATAAAACACAGAAAATATAAGGACCACTCAGTGGCTCCACCCTAACATATGTTTTGTCTATAACTTGCTCCATTCCAGAGCTGTTCTGGATCCGACTGTGCTTCACATCCTGGTCCTGGCACCTGCCAGAAATGCCAGAAAAAGCCTGCTCAGCCAATCACCTAGGCAGCAAAGGTGGATCGGGGAAGTGGGTAATGCTTCTTTGTTATTACCTGCCCAGAAAAAAAACTCAGAGGCTTAATATCTTTAGTGTAAAAAAACTCAATATGGTCAAAAAAGTGAATACTGTGCATACAAATACACACTGTATATGCAGTGCAGTAAATTGTCATGGCTTTGAGTGATATTTGTTTTTGCGTGTTTTTTTAATTTTTTATAAAAGATAATCAAAATATCAAAACCTTTATTTTTGCCAAGAACAATTTGGAAACTCTATAGGAGCAGCTGTTTGCCAGTTGGATGGAACACACACAAACATTATAATAAGTCTAATAATTGATTTGAGATATGGGAATGTGTGGAGATGAAAAGATTGCTAAGTACGTTCCATGACCTTATGCATTAGATGAATGCTCAAAGTGAAAGTTACACTGCTGACCTGAAATAAACACATTTGGCCATTGAGTTTAAATCTTCATATTTACAAACCTCAATTCACAGATAAGAAGAAAAAACACCCTTATAAGGCATAGTCTAAAGCCGAGAAATTCCTTTCCTACTGACAGTGGGACTGATGCCTGGAACAACGTTCTACATGGTTTCAATAACTCCAAAACCTTGTGTATTTTATATCTGAAGAAAGGATTCAACCTTTTCTTAAATGGGCTCTCCGGTAATTAAGAAAATGAAAATACATAAATATTACATTATTATAAATATATTCCCACATACCTTTCATTAGTTATAATGGCTCGTTTTGTCTGGGGAGCAATGATTAGGAGAAATAAAATGGCCGCCGTCCTATTAGTACACACAAAACCTGTCCTGATCACATGCCATTAGCAAACAGCATTCTAAAATGCAACATACACTGGCACTTGTGTTTTTTAACCCCTTCCCGACCAACGCCATACATGTACTGCGTTAGTTGGGACTTCAAAGATAGCGCCGGGTTGTGAGCACGGTGGACACCATAGTCTTTTAAACAGCAGGCACCCGGGACTAATGTCCACAACCAACGGTAATGCCGATCGTGGCCAAACGTGACCATGGCATCTATACAAGCTTAAAAATAACTCAGAAGTGTATGCTTCTGGGTATTCTCCGACTCCCCCAGCGAGGATAGGAGGAGCCAAATGCAGTGTGTGGCAGTCTCTGTCCTCCTAAGGGACAAGAGGATGCCACACATTAGTTCCTATGTATTGAGGGAAGCAATCTAATGAGTGCTTGTTATAGTTCTCTATGGGAGCTATAAAAAAGTGTAAATAAAAAAAAATAAATCTTTTTGAAAATAAAAAATAAAAAAAGCATTCCCTGTCTCCAAAATGAAAATAAAAATACATAAATAATAGTAAAAAAAAAACGTTCCAGGCATCACCACGTGCAAAAACGCCTGTACTAATAAAATATACAAATATATATCTCATATGGCAAATGGTGAAATGGAAAAAAAATCGCTAATTAGCGTTTTTTTGTCACTTCGCAACCCACAAAAAATTAAATAAAAAGTGATTAAAAAGTGATTATGCACACCCCAAAATGGCCAAGGAGTAGTGACCACCATTGACCACAATTGCAAATGGGTGAGTTTGAATATTGGTATTAGTTTTTTTATACTCTGATCTGGACACAGTTATTACTATTTTTTCCTGGAACTTTTTGTTGCTACGTTGTTTACAGGGTTTTATCCCAGAGGATGTAGTCCAGACCATACATTATAATATACACACCTTTCCATATTCATCACCATTTCTAAATTATGTGGTCTCTGGAGGATGCTTTTTTGCCACCTGTCCTTGCATCATGTGATTTTAATAAAAACTTTTTTATGTTATTTGTATACACAATAAAGCTTTATTATATTTTATGGGTACTGTTTTGGACTTGTTTCTTCTTTGTAGGTTGTTTGCAGTTTTTGAGCTGGTACCTTGGTTACCATAATAGATGCGGGTAGTGCTCAAGCACAGTGTACTATACGCTCGTGATTTAGGTGTTATTAGTGCTTGGACTGTTTGGTCTTTTTTGTTTGGTATCAATGAAAGGTGCAGAAATGAGCCCTCATACAGCTCCATACACATACAGTAACTGCAAAAAGTTATAGTGGTCAGAATATGGCAATGAAAAGAAAAAATATTTTTTTTTCAAGTTTTTTTTCAGTATTAAAACACAAGAAAAACTATACATATGTGGTATCACCATAATTGTACTGACCTGGAGAATGAAAGCAACAGCTCAGTTTTACCATATAGGGAACACTGTGAAAAACAAAACCCATAAAACCGTTGCAGAATTGCGGCTTTTTTCTGATTTCACCCCATATAGCTAGGTGTATGGAAAAATAAAGAAGTTAGGCCCCTGGAAAGGCAGAGACTGAAAAACAAAAACAAAGGTTAAAAGCAGGGCAAAACAAAACTATGGCTGTCTATGGGATAAGAACGCTAGACTCAAAAACTACATTGCCAAAATGAAAAACTGTACAAAAAACTATTGTGTGTGCCGCATTGACTGTTTTCCATAGACTTTCATAACATCTAGAACTGCAGTTTTTGATTAAAGCAACACTGCAAAAAACGTGGCAAATAAAACACACCAAAAACATAAAAAAACTCAAAAACACAAAAATATCCATCATGGGTGCAGTGTTGGATAAAGTATTTTGAGTTTGAATGTATAACATCAAGGGGGCATGTGAAAAGCAATATCATCTATATACAGGTTGTATGTAAAATTATTAATGACCTGGTTAATTAAAGGGACACACCCATCATTTTTTAAATTACATATTACAGTCTATATGTAAATACGCATAAATACGCAAGAATAAATATGCATTTAATTCAATTAATTCAATAAATAATGGATGGTTTTCTGGATATAATTTTTACATTCTACTTCCTGTACTGGCTCTTTAACTCCTAATTTGTTTGAACATTTAGCACAGCAGCCTTTCCTGACTTGCTCAGTCAGACCATCACTACGACCAAAGAGAGAGAAGAGAAGGTTGAGTGACTCAATTAGCGCATTATGTGTTACACTGATGTGGTGCAGAGCTCTTCTGTAGGCATCTTTACCTAGGCGGATCAAGAGAGTAATACAGCTGTCATCCCAATTCTACACCTATCATTATACTAACAGATAACATTGGTCCCTTGCAGCAGTAAACTAAATTACCTATTACCCATTTGTATAGAAGTTTTATCTCTCTGTGCTGAGTGCTATAGAGGGAAAGTAGTTTGCATTTTATTTGTCAGTGCCAGGGTACTGCTGAAATGAAAAAGAAAACAGTCAAAAATTCTTAAAAAAAAGTTATTCCTTTCTGATGGAAGTGTCACTTTAAATAGACCTGTTTTGATCACTGCACATACCATGCAGTTAGCTCATTGGTCTTCAAGTGCAATTTAGAAGTTCTGACATAACTATACATTGGGTGTCAGTTTGCTGATATCTATGATCCTGCAATATGTAATGTGTTCCAGCCCTCAGGGTTACATGAAGGTAACCAGGAAATCTAATTTCCTATCCATACTTTATATGACAGTGGTGTATTTCTCAACCACTCCTAAATGTATGAACCAGGCCTCATTCTCCAATTTTTAAATATTTTGCAGCCTTGATATTTCACGGAACTAATATTGGGAGTTATGACCTTTATAAACAATTTATTTAGCACTGCTATCTTCTATGCTAATGCTCTTCAAAGGTCATGGACTCTAGCAAACTAGCATTACACCAAATTAAACTGTTCTTGATAGCCTTAAATGTGGCTGTTAAGGGGTTAAAGGCAAGGTGACACAGCTGTTCTGAATAAAATATGAATGGCCCAAGGCTTTCTGGCAGATGTGAGGAAGCTCGTTTCCAAAAAACGCTCTTCTTCACACAACCTCATAATGGCGCTGAAATAATTGTTTTCATACACAATGAATTATTGTTCCGGTGAAGACAATGCCTTTGTTTAACATGATTTCTCTCCTGTTTGCCTCCTGTGATGTGTTTAATTAAAAGTTAGATGTTTCTGTCCCTTCATAAAACCAGCATTTCATTAACGCTGCTATGTGGTGGAGTAAATTGGGGAATTTGTCATCTAGCTTCACAATGATAGCAGTAACAATGAGGTAGTTTATCATAAAATCTGTATAATGATGACTCAGAATTAAAGGGGTATTCCAGTTGTTACAAGTTATCCCCTATCTATAAGATAGGGGATAACTATTAGATTGGGGAGGGATCTTACTGCCTGTAGTCCCGAATGATCACAAGAATGGGGACTCCCCACCCCTCAGAGTCCTTGAAATGAATGTAGCGGCAGGTTGACCATGTACACTGCCGATCCATTCATCTCTATGGGAGTTCAGTAGACTGCCGAGTACAACACTCAGCTCTTTCCAGAACTCCCATAGAGATCAATGGAGTGGCAGTTTACATGCTCGATCTGCTGCTCTGTTCATTTCTGCTGCTGTGTTAATTTTGGCTTCAAAGTGTATGGGGTCCCTGTTCTCATGATTGGTGGGGACCCTCGCTGATCTAATAAGTATTCCCCTATTCTGTAACAACCAGAATACCCCTTTAAAGGTATTTAAAGGGGGCTGCTTTCATTCAGAAATGCCACTCCTAAGTCTGATACTGCAGCTATGCTCTATTAAAAGAGTTGTCCGCTTTTGCTATATTGATGGCTTATCTTCAGGACAGGTCATCAATATCAGATCAGCCGAGGCCTGAATGCTGGCAACCCCATCAATCAGCTTGAAGAGAAAGCAGCGGTCATACAAGTGCTGTGTTCCCTATTCTGTTTACCTGCTCACTGTTGACATTGCAGAGGTGAGCAGTATAATTACAACTCCACCATCCCATTCACTTAAAATAGATGGCTCTCTCCTACTTACTTGAATAGGTAGGAGACATCCCATTGAAGTGAATGGTGCGGAGGAGCTGTCATTACACTGCCCACTGCTGTAATGTCGATGGCGAGCAGGTAAACATTGAAGAAAACACAGGATTCATACGAGCTCTGTGTTCTCTTCAAACAGCTGATAAGTGGGGGTGCCGACAGTCGGGTCCCGAGTATAGGTCATCGATATAGCAAAAGTGGACAACCTCAAGGCTCAGTTGCAATACCTGTGGACAGGTGTAGCATTGTTTCTTTGGAGAAAACATCATTTACTTATTCTGTACATCCCTGCACAATAATTTTTGAGCCAAACAAGCTGTGGTTAGAGGTTTCAGTAAAGGTTATGTTAAAATTTAAAATATGCTACATACTTTATAAAAAGTTTTAATTTGTGGCGTTTTTGGGGTTCTGGGTATGGTGTTTTTCTGGTGTTAGGGCTAAAAATATGAAAAAATGCAGGTAACTATGTAACAAAATAAAAAATGCCACCAAAAAGGCTATTAAGAAATGCAACAGAAAACACTTTAAATTCATGATTTACTCTAGCATGAAAAAAGATGAAACAAATTGTATGTAAAGGGGTGCTTAAACTTCTGGAAGAGTGACATTTGGGGATCATTCAAACTGGACTTTGTACAGCATTTTTAAAAATGCTAAAAAACCAAAACATAGCATTATGCAGTGTTTTTCTGCGTATGGACCAAAAAGAACACAATATATCAGAATTAGTGCATTAAACATACACCCCATTCTAATACAGCTTGAAAATGTGTTGTAAAACTTGAAATGATTTGCGATAGGTAAAATTCTAAATGTTAAAGGGGTTGTCTTATGAAAAATATTCCACATATTTAAACCATCAGCTGGATCTGAATAGTTTTGTAGTTGCATATAATTACAAATTTAGTTAAGCACTAGAGTTATCCTTTAACTGCTACCTGTACCTACTGTTAAAAGCTGTGACAGTTATGGTTATGAACACCCTGCAATCCAGCCGCGGTGGCTGTTCTTTCACACTATAGGAAAAGCACTAGCCTATTTGGGGTCCCATGGTCCCGGCCACCAGAGAGGCCAGCACTTTTTCCTATACTGTGCAAGCATGGTCACCACTGCTGGATTGCAGGGTAGTCATAACCATGGAAACAAGCCGTGCAGAATGTGATGGAAAAATTAATCCAGCCAGCAAAGGAAGCAATATAGACAATAACAATATATTAATGGTTTGTATTAACTTTCTGTACATGATAAATGCTATTTTCTGTAGTGAGACGACCCCTTTAAAGCCCAGCCCACTATTTATGTACATACATTTTTATATGTTGGAATAAATGAGGTAGGGGCTTCATAAATATGGCATTCAGGTCAATCGGCTTCATTGCGTGAATTTAAAGGGTTTCTGTCACCAGAAATCACCCTATTAAACCAAGTGTCATTTGCAATGAGCAAATGACACTTGATGACAGTAATGTTAGTCTCATATTTCTCCGTCCAGCAGTTTAGCCAAAAAATAGGTTTTTATAATATGCAAATGACCTCCCCTAGGTGCAGTAGGCGTGAACCTGCACCTAGGAGAGGCCGTAATAACGGCCTCTTACCACGCCTCCGTAGCGCTGATTGACAAGGGCCGGGCAGCCAGCTCTTTCGGCTCCCGGCCCTGTACGATCCCGAAATCCCGCGCCTGCGGCACTGCGGTAGTACATCCGCGCACGAAGGAGCCGGGACCCGGGCGGCCGCCGGCTCTCAACGCGCGTGCGCGGATGTACTACCGCAGTGCGCAGGCGCGGATTTCGGATCGTACAGGGCCGGGAGCCGAAAGAGCTGGCTGCCCGGCCCTGTCAATCAGCGCTACGGAGGCGTGGTAAGAGGCGTTATTACGGCCTCTCCTAGGTGCAGGTTCACGCCTACTGCACCTAGGGGAGGTCATTTGCATATTATAAAAACCTATTTTTTGGCTAAACTGCTGGACGGAGAAATATGAGACTAACATTACTGTCATCAAATGTCATTTGCTCATTGCAAATGACACTTGGTTTAATAGGGTGATTTCTGGTGACAGAAACCCTTTAAATCCAAATTTTTCCTTTCAATCAAAGCTTCAATCACTTGAACATATGCAATAAAAAAATGAAATAATGATCTCTGAACCCGACTTCAGATGATTCAGCAGTACTCTGGATAGCTTTGTGGGGATCTAAGGTGATGTTTTATGACATGCATAAATATTTGGATTTTCCTAAAACATATCAAGTATATTTATCTGCAGAAATATCAAAAGCATTTGTGTTATTTATGCAGCATTAATTGTCTGTAAAAAGCCACCATTTATTTATATTTAGCAATGCCAATTTACATGCTCAACCTCAGTCATCTCCATTCTATTTTGAAGAGCACTAAAAAGGGTTTTCTCATTCCGTGAAATATCTTCCTCTATTATCCCCTCATTGACTGTAATGTTCTTATTCAAAATATCAAATAAAGTGTATTATTTCAGAGTTTCTGAGGGCTCATACACATGGCAGTGTATGGAGGCACATATAGTCCTAGTGGGTCAGTATTAATCCTCTAGTGACTGACCTATTTTGCGGCCTTGAAGGGGTATTCCCATCTCAGACTTTTATGGCATATCTGCCCTGAAAGTTCCCAAGAGCACAGTGGCCTATATAGTTCTTAATGGAAGAAGTTTGGAACAACCAGGATTCTTCCTAGAGTTGGTCACCCCACCAAACTAAGTAATTGGAGGAAAAGGGCCTTCATAAAAGAGGTGACCAAGAAAACAATGGTCACTCTGGTTGATCTCCAAAGATCCTGTGTGCAGATGGGAGAAATTTCCATCACTGCAGCACTCCACCAATCTGTGAGAAACAAGATTCTCTGGTCTGATGAAATGAAGATGGGACTTTTTGGCCTCAATTATAAGCATGATGTTTGGAGGAAACCAGGCACTGCCCAATACAATCCCTACAGTGAAGTATGGTGGTGGCAGCATCATGCAGGGGGAGTGTTCTTCAGTGGCTGGGACAGGGAAACTGGATAGAGTTAAGAGACAACTGAATTGAACAAAGTACATAGATATTCTTCATGAAAACCTGATCCAATGTGCTCTGGACTTCAGACTGGGCCAAAGGTCTACTTTTCAAAAAGACGATGACTCTAAGCACACAGCCAAGGCAGCAAAGGAGTGACTTATGGACTCAGTGAATTTTAAAGGGTTATTCTCATTTTAGACAATGGGGGCATATCGCTATCCAGATATCCAGAACGGAGCCCCCGAACTGAATGAGGGCGCACTGCGCATGCGCAGCCGCCCTCCATTGATTTCTATGGGGCCGCCGAAAATAGCTGAGCGTTGGCTTGGCTACTTCCGTCGGCTCCATAGAAATGAATGGGAACGGTGGCCGCGCTTGCGCGCTGCGCTCCCATTCATTTCCATGAGCGCAGCGGGGAGCTGCGCCTGGTGGTGGCCGGACCCCAGGCGCAGCGCTCCCCGCTCCGTTCTGGATATAGGTGTGGGTCCCAGTGGTGGGACCCGCACCTATAAGACAATGGGGGCATATCCTAGCGATATGCCCCCATTGTCTAAGATGAGAATACCCCTTTAAGTGGCCCAGCCAGAGCCCTGACTTGAACATAATTGAACATCTCTGGAGAGACCTGAAAATGGCTGTCCACCTATGGTTCCCATACAACCTGACAGAAGTTGGGAGGATCTGCAAACAAGAATGACAAAAAAATCTCTAAATCCAGGTGTGCAAAACTTGTGGCATCATTCACAAGAAGACTGAAGGCTTTAATCGTTGCCAAGGGTATTTCTAATAAGTACTCAGTAAATGGTCTGAATAACTATGTCAATGCAAGATTTTAGTCTTTTCTTTTCAATAAATTAGCAACAATTTTGAACTTTCTGTTTTCACTTCATCATTATGGGATGAGTGAGGAATGAGGGAGAAAAATGTAAACTTTTTTATTTTAGCACAAGGTCGCAACATAACAAAATGTGAAAAAAATGGCACTTCTTCCTTCTGAGCAAAAGAACCTGCCAGAATCCTGCCCCCTGATTGGCTTGCAGGCTATCAGGCTCTGAGACAATCAAGACACCAAGTCACCCAATCCCCCGTAGCTACCGGCATAATTCAATCCTTTATCTTCATCCATCCTTCTGTTTTCCACACCAATTTTCAAAGTAAAATGGTGCTGGCTCAGTTTTTGTGCAATTCATCCAAAATGATCTGCCAAAACATCAGATTTATTTTTGTGAAATTCACAATGAATCTGATTAGTTAGGGATGGTAGTGGTGTCACTCACTTTTATACCATTGCTGTTGCAGCAACCGTATTAGCTTGCCACTCCTTAGTCAAAGTCTACAGAGAAAAACAGTGTCTTTACATCCTACTTCTGTGACTCCCTGACTTTGAGTTTTGACCTAAGAAAAATATAAAGTGCCTTTTCCAGCTGTACAATGGCGGGTTGTTTTGCTCATTCTCTGACGTACAGCAGGAATTGAATCTTCCTCCAAAATGCCTATACAAGTACCTACATTTGAGACACGTTTGCTCCGAAGAGTTTAATAGGGGACATATTTTTCTTCACTCTGGACCTTTCGAGACTGTTGCTCACTTGACTAACGCAATCAAACCTGCTTCCACCTTCTATAAATCTATTACAAGAAAGACGTGGGAATTTATCTTTGCAGTTAGGTTAGTTTTTAGATTGAAGTTCCTATGTGCACCTGTGCCAAATTTATGAGACACACATCGCACAACGTCTGGATGCAGTGTGTGTAAGCATGCACTATGACCTGATGCTATGTGATGTCAGGTCACAGAGCAGCAGAAAGTTTGCACTGGAGCTCCCGAGTGGTGGTGCCATCCGAAGCAGGAGAAGTTAGTTTTCTGTCTGATCAGAGATCTGATGAACATGGGGGTCCGATAAAGATTGGGGGTCTGATCTGAGGTCTGATGAAGATGGGGGGTCTGACCCAAGGTCTCGTGAAGATTTGAGGTCTGATGAATATTGGGGGTCTAATTTGGGGTCTAATGAAGATTGTTGGTCTGATCTGAGGTCTGATGAAAAATATTTTTTTTCTTATTTTTCTCATCTAAAATATATGTACATCTTATAGAGCAAAAAATATAGTATACAAGCTCTGAGCTGCTGTAGATTTCAGTCTGACACATGGAATGTGCCTTGTTATAAATCAAATGCTTTCTCCGGCAGCACGGGGCCCATCAAGACCTGTATAGCACATGACATGTTTCTGGATGTTTTATGCTTAAAAAAAGGGAAGAAGATCCAAAGCATTCAGGTTGCACTCAACATTTCTGACTGAAGATGGTCTAATGTGCTTCATGCCAACAATGTCTAAGACAACCCCCTTAACATAGTGCAATGTTTTATATGCTTTCTAACAGAATGGTGCTCTAAGTTAAAAGCATAGCCATATCATTGTGTGTTAATAGTCAAGATAATACTTGCTATATCTGCATTTGCTCACCTTTCATTTTTTAAGCACAGCTTTACCATGTTGTCTTAAAGGGGTTCTCTGGGAATTAAGAAAATAAAAATACATAAATATTGCTTTATTATGAATATATTCCCAAATACCTTTCATTAGTTATAATGGCTCATTTTGTCTAGGGAGCAATGATAAGGAGAAACAAAATGGCCACCGTCCTATTAGTACACACAAAAGTGTAAGTATCATAATTTGGTTAATATATTATAAAAGAAAATGTGCAGAGCATTAGATATTTTCCAAATCTACTTTTCATTTATAAATACATTGGTTCTCTATACTGTTTGTTCAGAGCAACTTTTCCTGTGCCTCTGGCACTTAGCACTGTACTGTACCCCATATACACTCTTGAAGAAGTCATGTGCTGTGAGGAAATACATGGAGCTTCTTTAATAGAGTACATTAATATGTAACCACCCATCCATTATTACTTTTCTCCTTTTATTAGATTGGTGTTAGGATCATTTTGGAATTTAACATATATTAACACCACTGGCAAGAATATACATATGTATGGGATTCGTTATAATCAGACTTTATGTCTGCTATTTTATGATTTGCTCCCCTCCCTCTTTCATGGATATCTCACCATGGACATTACCCAGTTGATTTTTTTAATATTTGCAGTGTTGTTTCAGTACTACATTTCCTTATTTGTTAAAACATCCAAAATGTACAGAAAATTCAAAAACATTAGTAATTTTGTGAAATTGAATTTCCATGCTTTTAAAGTAGATAGTGTTATATCACAAAATAGTTAGTTAACGTTTACCATATGTCTTCTTTATGTTGCCCTCACTGTATATGCCATTTTTTTAGGATGTAGGTTTTCCACAGAAATTAAAGCAACGTGGAGGGAAAACTAAAAATGTTACATACAGTATATTACCCTGATTCTGTAATTTATAGAGATATCCCATTCGTGGCCCCTATGTGCTAAATGACTCAAACATAGTCCCCAGAAATGAAGAAGCACCTTATGGATTTTAGGGCCCTGATTTTATCAGGATGTTTTTCAGGCACCATGTCAAGTTTGCAAAGGCCTTGAGCTCCCACAACTTAAAAGGGGTATTCCGAATACCATAAATATAACTTATGTTTTAGACTAATTCATCATCAATAACTACCAAATATAATGTAAATTTCACATATTTACCGTTCAGTAGTTACAAAAGTAGTTTTCTTCCTCTGCTACCCACTGTTTCCTCATAAATTACCTCGGCATCGACCTGAAGTTCTGAGCCTTTGTTAGGTCGGGCATGCTCAGTGTGTTGCTATCAATTCTCTAACTAAATGTCTTGTGAAACAAAGGGAGTGTTAGTGTTCTGGTGACTGAGTAGCTGGGCGTAACTGGACTGTCTTTGAAGGTTTGTGAGGAAAGATCAGGCACCATGGTACTCTCAGTGTGTTGCAGGCTCACACAGCAGGATGCAAATGAATTGGATTGCAAATGAAGCTCTGGTTATATGTATAGGTATGGGTTCTGGTGGGGTCACAGCTTGCAGCCTTAATGGGGTTTTCTGGGAATTAATAAAATAAAAATACTTAAATATTACTTTATTATAAATATATTACCAAATATCTTTTATTATCGCTCGTTTTATCTACAGAGCAAATATTAGGAAAAATAAAATGGTCATCGTCCTAGTAGGACACACAAAACCCATCCTAATGACACAGCAGGACAAGTTACTTCACAACACTGAGTTAAAGAGCTGCCTCATCCTCCTCTCTGCTTTGCTTGTCAGGGATTATGATCCTGAATACAGTTAATTACATCTTTAGCTCAATCTCTGTAGGAATGGAGTTCATGAGGAGATATGAAGTACGGAAACGAGTTGGGGATGTGGGTAATGAGCAGCAGATCTTGTAAGCAGTCTCCATTAACACAGTCTGTCCTGTCCGTCTTCTCTGTACTTCATGTCTCCTCATGAACTCCATTCCTACAGAGATTCAGCTAAAGATCTTATCAGCTGTATTCAGGATCATAATCCCTGACAAGCAGAGCAGAGAGGAGGATGAAGCAGCTCTTTAGCTCAGTGTTGTGAAATAACTTGTCCTCCTGTGTGATTAGAACACGTTATGTGTGTACTAATAGGATGGCAGCCATTTTATTTCCCCTGAAAATTACTCCACAAAACAAGCCATTATAACTAATGAAAGGTATTTGGGAATATATTTATAATGAAGTAATATTTAAGTATTTTTATTTTCTTAATTCCCGGAGAACCCCTTTAATGCAGCTTTTCAAAAATTAAGTTACTTTACTGGAATATTCCTTTAAGAAACACCCCTCAAAAGACTGTTTATTGAAATTAACACCTTTCTAGGAATTTAATAAAATAAAATGCTACTTTAGCCACAAATGATTCATTTTCACAAGGTGTAATTCAAGAAAAGGCACCCTATAATTTATTGTGCTTTTTCTCTTGAATACAACAATATCCCATATGTTGTAAACACACAGCAGGGCTTAGAAAAGAAGGTTGTTGGAGGGCAGGTTTTGCTGGAATTGTTTTTGAGTACCATTTTGCATTTTCCAGAACCCTGAGGTACCCCTATATTGGATGACCCCATTAGGGAAACTACACTCCTCAAGGAATTTATCTGAGAGCACATGTCTTAATTGCTGGTAAAATGCCTTACAATACATACTGTATTGTAATGCATTGACCTGTCAGCTTTACACTGACACAACACCTATCAGACCCTGACTATGGCAGGGCCTAATTGGCTTCCATAGCTGGCATAGCAACCATTGGCACCTCACAGGGAGCCACTAGGATAAGACAGCAAGCCTCTTCCCCATAAAGGCGGCTGTCACCATTGATATATCTCTGATAACTGTCCTGTTGCATTCCTGTTGTGGTACTTTATATAGTAATAACTTCAGTGGGCTTTTTCGAATCCAAACCATTCTGAGATTGTATTTTCATGACAAATTGTACTTCATGTTAGTGATAAATCTGAGTCAATATGTTTTTATTTATTAAAAAAATCCAAAATGTATATCATATTGGGACAAATTTGCAATTTTTGAAATAAGAATTTCTCTGCTCTTAAGAAAGTTAGTGATACCTCATAAAACAGTTATTACTTAACCACTTCCCATCCGGGCCATGTACCCCCTTCCTGACCAGGCCTAATTTTGCAAATCTGACATGTGTCACTTCATTTGGTAATAACTTTGGAACGCTTTTACTTATCCAAGCCATTCATAGATTGTTTTCTTGTGACACAGTGTACTTTGTGTTAATGGTAAATTTGAGTCAATATATTTTACCTTTATTTATAAAATATCCCAAATTTACTGAAAATTTTGAAAAAAAAATCACAATTTTTTAAATATTAATTTCTCTGCTTTTAAGTTGCATAGGGATATCTAATAAAATTGTTATTAATGAACATTCACCATATGTCCACTTTATGTTGGCATAATTTTGGAAATGTAATTTTATTTTTTGAGGACGTTAGAAGGCTTCGAATTTTAGATGTCATTTTTAAGATTTTCATGAAAATTTCCAATAGTTAATTTTAAAGGACCTTTGCAGTTCTAAAGTGATTTTGAGGGGCTTAAATAATAGAAGCCTCCCATAAATGAACATATTTTAGAAACTACAGCCCCCAATGTAATCCAAACTGATTTTTACAAAGTTTGTTAACCCTTTAGATTTCCCACAAGAATTAAAACAGAAGGAAGGTGAAATTTAAAAATAAATATATTTTTTTGCAGATTTTCAATTTTTAATTCATTTTTCCTTTAAGATAGCAAGGGTAAACAGCAAATCAAACCTGAATATTTATTTTCCTGGAAAAAAGATTTCAGGTTAAAGCTCCATGTTCTTGGCTGTCAGGAGGCAGCTGAGTCATGGAGCTTCTATGTATAGGTGCTGCACACAGGGGGCAAAGCTCAAGGACGTTTTAAAACTTCCATTCAGAGATAGAGATCCACTACCAGGACGTTTATGGTCAATGGGCAGACTGGAAGTGGTTGACATTCCCCATATGTATTCATGTTAGCACCACTTTGTAAATGTGATTTTATTTTTTGGGATATTAGAAGGCTTAGAAATCGAGAAAAAAAATTCCAAACCCTACTTTTTAAGGACCTGTTTAATTATTAAGTCACTTTGAGGGGCTTACATTATAGAAACCACCCATGAATGTAGAAACCGCACCCCTCAAATTATTCAAAACTGATTTTAGAAACAATGTTAAAGGGTTAACATTGTTTCTAAAATCAATTTTGAGTAGCTTGAGGGGTGTAGTTTTTACATTCATGGGTGGTTTCTATTATTAGAAACAATGTTAACCCTTTAAGTGTTCCACAAAAATTAAAGCAACAGATATTTTATAGTTTTTAGGTACACTTGGCTATGAAAAGTTACATTTTTTACAATAAAATGCTCCCTTAGCCCAAAATGTTTCATTTTCACAAAGGTTAAATGAGAAAACCACACCCACAATTCTTAGCCATTTTCTTTATGAATATGGCAACTCCCTATATGTGCTCAGAAACGACTGTATGGGCACACTGCAGGACTGCTTCCGCCATTTGGACAGCAAATTTTGCAGAAATTATTTTTGGGCACCATGTCACATTTGAAGGGACCCTGAGGTACTCCTACAGGGGAAAACCCCAAAAAGTGACTTGATTTTGGAAACTACACTCCCCATGGAATTTTTAAAGTGGTTTTAAACACCAAAATGGTGTTTTGCAAAATGGGGGGGGGGTGTGTGTGTGGAGTATAGAATCTGAGGTACAAAGCATTTTGACCAAAATGGTGTTTTGCAAAATGGATGGTACAAAGTAAAAATCTCCACTTTTTTAAACTTACTTTTATTAATGTCCCACTTTGGGACTTGTTCTATGGGAATGTTTGGGCCTCTGATCCCTTTTTCCAATGCAGTAAAATATGTGTTGGGCCTCATAAGCTTCCATAGCTGATTACTATCTGATCAGTGGGAGTCTGACACCCCACACCTCCAAAGATAATTTATTTTAATGTAGTTTTGATGCTGGAACTACACAGCTCTGTACAGGGCCGGTGTTAGGGGGGGGGGCAAACAGGGCAATTGCCCAGGGCCCCCTTTCCCAGAGGGGCCCCCTGCTGTTAGGAGTCTTTTTTTTTTTTATTTAGTTCTTTTATTTCTTAAGGTGCTGCAGCGTTTCAACCTCCCCCCCCCCCCCGTATAGTCTCCCTCTCTCCCTATCTTACCTCCACAACATTAGATCCTGCTGCCAAAGTCCGGCTTCAGGACGTTCTGTGTGGGCGGAGATAACATAGCTCCTCCCCCATCATTTGCTCCAGGCTGCAAGGCCTAAACCATACTGGGATGAATGGGCCTTCAACTGCATCGGACCCCCAGACCCCAGCTCCTGAACTGCAGGGGGCTCCCAGGACCCTGCCTGTTCCCTCTCCAGCAGGTAAGTCCATCCAGAAAGTGTAGGTGGAAGAGGGGGGTGCAGGGCTGCTTGGGTCACACCACTCTTATTGTAACAGCCCTGCACTAACCTCATGTACTGATGGTCACTGATCTCCCTTGAGCCCCCTCTGTGAGCTCTGTCATCTCCCTGCACGCCATCTATCAGCTCCCCGCGCCCCCTCTGTCACCTCCCTGCACCCCCTCTATCACCTCCCTGCGCCCCCTCTGTCACCTCCCTGTGCCCCCTCTGTCATCGCTGCGCCCCCTGTCATCGCTGCGCCCCCTCTGTCATCCCTGCGCCCCCTCTGTCACCTCCCTGCGCCCCTTCTGTCACTTCCCTGCACCCCCTCTGTCACCTCCCTGCGCCCCCTCTGTCACCTGCCTGTGCCCCCTCTGTCATCCCTGCGCCTCCTCTGTCAGCCCCCTGCGCCTCCTCTGTCAGCCCCCTGCGCCCCCTCTGTCACCTCCCTGCGCCCCCTCTGTCACCTCCCTGCCCCCCCCTCTGTTATCTCCCTGCGCCCCCTCTGTCATCTCCCTGTGCCCCCTCTGTCATCTCCCTGCGCCCCCTCTGCCATCTCCCTGCGCCTCCTCTGTGAGATCCCAGCGCCCCCTCTGTCAGCTCCCTGCGCCTCCTCTTTGAGATCCCAGTGCCCCCTGTGTCAGCCCCCTGTGTTCCCTGTGTCAGCTCCCCGCGCCCCCTCTGTGAGATCCCAGTGCCCCCTCTGTGCGCGCTCCCTGTGCATCCTGTGTCCCCTCTACTCCCATTGTGTACCCCCTCTGTGAGCTGTGTGTGAGCTCCTTGTGACTCCAGTATGACCTAGGTCTGCAGCACTTTTAGGACACCGCCATACGTCGTGTTTGTGACGTGGTCGCACTTCTTTCAATTACCGCATGGCTGTCTGGGCCATAAGGAGCTCTAGTTAAACTAATGAAGACAACATTGTTTAGGTGGTCTGAATTGTTAATTGGGGGGGGGGGGGGTGGAGTATAGAATCTGAGGTACAAATTAGCAGTGTCTTTATTTCAGTACTTGGGGGGAGCAGACCAGGGCTGCTAATCTGTAAAGCTATGTCACACATAACAGTGTCATCCACAGATCCACATAACAATGTCATCCACAGATCTCCATAACAGTGTCATCCATAGATCCTCCATAACAGTGACATCCAAAGATCCTCCATAACAGTGTCTTCCACAGATCCCCATAACAGTGACATCCACAGATCCTCCATAACAGTGTCTTCCACAGATCCCCATAACAGTGACATCCAAAGATCCTCCATAACAGTGTCTTCCACAGATCCCCATAACAGTGACATCCACAGATCCTCATAACAGTGTCATCGACAGATCCCCATAACAGTGTCATCCACAGATCCTCCATAACAGTGTCATCCACAGATCCCCCATAACAGTGTGTCATTCACAGATCCCCGATAACAGTGTCATCCACAGATCCCCATAACTGTGTCATCCACAGATACCCCATAACTGTCATCCACAGATCCCCATAAACTGTCATCCACAGATCCCCCCCATAACAGTGTCATCCACAGATCCCCCATAATAGTGTGTCCTCCACAGATCCCC